>JANDJT010000002.1:6270534-6288163 GCA_024331685.1 Stegophilus panzeri
TACATTTTTTGTTTAAATACAAGTCAAAGTACATTTACAAATCACTCCTCTTTGTTTTTATTAGCATTTTCCATACTTTTTCGGAATTGGGGTTGTACACCATCTTTAATTTTTTCATAGCTCTGCTGCTGAATCTGAATAAAGTATTGACACTATAGATGTGAGGGCCAACATTATGACTGAGAATTATATCCGAGAGGCTAAACATACTGTATTAGTAGAAAAATAGGGGACCTAAAACCTAACCCTTTGGAACACCATATTATACCATTTTCATCTCAGTGACTCTCTATTAATGCTAACAACCTAGTAAAATGAATTTCTAATTAAATATTCAATATCATAATAGTTAAACTATGATCTGTTTCAGTTCAGAAGAGGAAAGAAAGATTGGAGAACCTACAAGACTCAAGGAGAACTTAAACGCAGCCTCCAGAAATGAAGCTTTTAACTCTTTTTTTGTGTGTGTGTCAGCAAAGGGAAGTTAAATCACTAAGCATGGCCGATCTAAGGAAACAGTCCACCCAGTTTATCTAATCAGCCTTTTTTGCCTTTCACTCTTTTCTGTTCTTTCCATCATCAGCTGAGAGGATGGACAGAACTTTCATCTCACTTCTCTCCTTTCCCTCTAGAGAAAAGGCTGGAGATATGACAGTGAATTCCTCAGAAATCACTTAGATGTTCAGGCTACTATCATACACACATCTACTAAACCAAGCATTGATTTAAATATGGGGCATCCTGTCTTAAATGCCACTAAATTCTTCACCAGTTTATTATTTATGTTGCATCTAATGACTGCTGGAAAAAAAGTGAATGCAGATGGCTGACTGAATTCCACAAAAAGGAATGCGAAATATATTAACCACCATGCCTATTATTTTCCATTTCGCTAATTTTGTTTAGTATCCATTAGTGCAGACAGTCTCAAGCACATAATTTTATTTCTGCAAAACTGAGAATGGCAGAGATAAGCATTCCACAATTATACATGCTCACTTCTCTCCTTGTCTTTTGAAGCACAATGATGCCATTCAGCCTGCATGGCAGGGATGTAATTCTTGTTGTGTGTGAATCATACCAATAGTCAATGCACGATGGCATTTATTATTCAAACCCAGCAAAGTAAGTTCTGTGCATTCAGCAATTAATTCTGAAGATGTTACAGCTGCTAAACAAATGGGTTCAAAATCAGAATTGGGTGCACCCAACAATAAAGGCTTGGCAATGCCATTAGGGATTTGCTAGGAGCAATACTTCAAGTGAAGAGGCTTTTATGGTTATTCCTTTGTATATATTGGAATGGTGCAACACATAATCCCTACTATCTAGACAGGACAACAGAACAAAGTTGGATGGGACAAACTACAAACATTTGTTTATAAACTGTTGACTGTAGAGAAAAGTTTAGCAGCAAGCAAAGCAAAGCAAAAAAGGTAAAGAAAAGTGTTCCATAGCAGCAAGTGAAGGTGGCCATATTCTGCTGTGTGCTAGGACAAGAAATCAAATTGTGAAGAATTTTGTGATGTGTATTTGTAGTGAACCGGTGATTGTGATTGAGAACAGGTGTGTGTGTGTTAGAACTTCAGGGCATGAAAGCGCAGTAACCGGTCATGTGACACATCAAGTGATCATCAAGTCTTGTAGTTCATTAGTTGGTGAACGATTCTGGGAAAGATTTAGGGTTTCATAAATGTTTAAAGGTGTCACCACATACAGTACTGTGCAAACGTTTTAGGCACATGCAAAGAAATGTTGTAGGGCAAAGATTCCTTCAAAATAATGAAACTAAATGTTTCTACAGTTAAAAAAAAATACTGTAAAGAGCAGTAAACAGTATTAAATGAAACAAAATCAATCTTTGGTGTGACAAAAAAATAAAAATAAAAATAGACTCCAGTAAAATTTTTGCAGTTTTATAAGGAAATTATTTGGTAAGTTTTATTGAGCATCTTGCAGAACCAGCCACGGTTCTTCTGGAGACTTTGACTGTTACACTTGCTTCCTATTTTTGCAGCAAAACCCAGCAGCCTTCATTGTGATTTTTGTCTGAAAAGTGTCTCTTACATAATATGCTGCTTTCTTTAGTGACATTTTTCTGTAACATTTAATTTTGTGCTAGAAAACTAATGTTTGGGAATCTAAAATGTTAACAAGTTATAAAAAATAAAAAATCTATAACTAAAAAAATAGGGTGCCTAAAACTTTTGCACAGTGCTGTAAGTCTAGAAATAAAGCCTCAGAATGGATTTACCATCTTGCAAAACCTCTGATCGTGTGGAACAATGATGAGCAATTGGGCCCAGTGATAACAGCTACAATTAGTTAGCTACAATGTTCTGTATAATAGACAAAAAGATAATCACTTGTTCAGAAAATCAGCCCCAATCTACAGTTATGTTTACAGCATGTTTAGTCCAAATTATCGCATTTTTTGCTCCTTCAGAAATGTAATCATTGATGTGATTATGAACCAGTTTTTAATACCTGCCACTCAGTCTTTGAGGTCTTATCTGACTGTCAAGTTCATAAAACCCACCATGATGATGCTGTAGGGAAAAAGAAAATTAATAAGCGTGGTACAACGATGGAAGAGAAAGCACAAAGGTTGTGATTGGGAAGAGTGAGGAACATATTTCAGCCATGGAATCATCACAATCAATAACTACAGGGTGGAGTACAGCTGGGCAAATGGGTGGTGAGTGGAGAAAGCATCCCCACTGTTTCAATTTTAATTCTATCTCATCACCGAGTATCCAGTTTCAGCCAAAGTGGAAAATGAGTGTCTATTCGTTCTGCCTACAATCACAACATTAAATTTGGATGTGGAGAACAGATGACAGACATGGTCAGGATCTTTATCAGCTTAGAGCTGCAGGTCCACAGATGTCATGAGCAAGCAATAGAGATGGTGCTTTGAAGTGCTTTTGTCACACATTTCATGTTCTGAGCAAAGAATCTGTTGCCATAGAACCATCATGTAAGCCTATGAAACAAATCCCCTGGATTTGTTTCATAACAATCAACAAGCTAAATAACCAAATCTCTCTGGAGTATCAAGATCTATCCAACAACAACAATGGAAAAATGCCATTATTAGCCCCTTGATAGGTTTCACAACCACATGTGTCATCCACTTAGAGATATAAACCTATGTCTTAGAACACTTTTTTAAATCTATGCCACACCACACCACACATGTCAACAACTCTCCTATATTTACCCCAATCATTACCTGCTATTTTACAATGTTCTCTAATTATGCTAATGACTATAGCATTAGCAGGTTCAGCTAGGGGTTGCGTAATATATCTGTTGGAGACACCTGTACCATTTACAAGATGTCCAAGGCTTGCCAAATACTGTACACAAACAAAACATCCTGTGGAGCATATAGAGTGCTTACAGATGGGAATGCTTCCACAAAAGCACTTCTAAACAAGTCAGAATTTCTCACACAAACAAGAACACTTTTTCAGGATAAGGAGTGTGTTACAACAATCCTGCTGTGTTGCTCACTTTGCTGAGATCCGGCTGTGATGGGAAACCGGGAAGTAAACCATGAACAGACTCTTATGCTCTTAAGGTTGTCACATCTTACTCACAGGTCTGTGGAAAAAAGTGGTCCGTTACATTGAAGCTCATCCTTTTATCCTTTCAATACGTCCTTCCATATGGCACTGGATCGTTCCACTCATGACCCTCTGGTGTAATTTAGACAAGATGGTATTTTGCTGGTGTAGAACAATAGGGCAGTATGCTAAAGCCATTGGTGTTTATATTCTCTGCATTGAACATGTGTCATCAAAAGACAGGGTTTTCAGCTGTGCACTTCCATGGTCATAAAGAGCCATTCAATAAATCAGAGCAAATACGAGCACACGCTGCTCTTCATGTACATCATGAGAAACAGATTCTATATCTCGCTCTGAGAGTATGCACGTGAAAGCAGAGCGGAAAATATACAAGATACAGTGTTTTAAAGGAATTTGGCCTACTCAAAATGGGTTTCGGTGTAAGAAATACGGCAAATGTAGTATCAAAATAAAATACTAAATACTAAAGCACTAAAGGCATTTTGTGACTTTCACCTGTAAAATGATGTTGCTAGTGTTTGGAAGTTTTTTGGTTTCTGCAGTTAGTTAAATTCTAGCTTGATCATTCTAACCAGAAAGTTGTATTCTTTACTGAATGTGGATGTAACAGATGTATACAAAATGGCAACCACAGCTTAGATAAATGGTAAATGGCACACTTATATAGCGCTTGTATCCAAATCACTTTACACTGTGTCTCATTCACCCATTCACACACACTCACACAGCAATGGTAGCAGAGCTGCCATGCAAGGCGCTAACTTGCCATCGGGAGCAACTTGGGGTTCAGTGTCTTGCCCAAGGACACTTCAGTATGTGGCGTCATGTGGGCCATTGCATACATTGCATGTTTCCATTGCATACTTATTTTTTTCTATGACCATCAAATACAAATCAGTAAATGTATTTATACGACATATCCTAGTTATATACACATATCATAAGATAAGTAGTTTTGTATTATTGCCTATCAAGAAATTGGAGATAAATTAATTGTTGCATTATGGCAACACCATGCAGTAAAGGGTTAAAATGAATGTATATTATGGAATAGGGAGGTTATTTGTAGCTGCTCAGTTTTCATTAATACTTTCATTTAGCTAATCCACAATAAACTGTATATCCTCTGTATAAGACCAGAAAATCTTTGAGCAGGAAACTCACATAGAAGCAGAGAGATGGAGAGTCAACATTAATAATGTATTAACCCACATTTTGCTTTAGTGTTATAGCTTTTATGAATCCGCTCTCGTGTGTATCTCCAGGGTGCTGTGGACTAGGCTCATGGAGGTTATGGGAACTGCAGCATGAGCTCATCATTACTGAAGACAGGACGAGATTTTCTCTCAGGAAACAGAGTGACCCGGACACACCACCTGACACTGACAAGCACTTCCTCTGATCTCCGCTCATCTGAGGAAGTGTATTCGTTTAGCCACATGATAAGCCTTCTGTTATGTAGCGTTGTATTTGTTTGTTTGAGTGCTGTATGAGAAACCTGACGGTGTAAACCACATGATAAACTCATGGCACAGGGGAATGCCACTCAGCCAGACAACTCATCCTGAATAGAAGAACACTGTTGTAGGAGAAGGAAAAGTCATTTCCTGCATGATCGCAGCTCGTCAGAATTCTGGCCCAGTTTAAAGGAATCATCATGAAACTGCTTTAAATAATTATAGGCTTCACTGTCCATAGAACATGACAACGCTGCAGAGACTGCTGAGTAAGAAAAAAAGGCAAAGAGTCATTTCCAGACTGTCCCTTCGCCTTAACCGGAGTCCTTATAGTAAAGTCTGTCTACACATTTCCCTGCACCAAAGTCTGTCCACTCATTGGTCATTTTGCCAGTTGTTTTCAGTCATACAATATCAGGCTGTTTATTTGAATGGGGAGAGACCCATAAACACAAGACAGATTGCCAAGTTGATGTTTCAATCACTGCGAAAACTGAAATCAGTTACACTGTTATCTGACAAAAAATGAAATAAATAAATCATTTGTGGTCTTTGGCTCCAATGACACTACTAAAAATATTTTTTGGTTGCTCTGGCTACTGTGCATGATGCGTGCATATTTTCTCGCAACAATGCTATTTCTATGGTAACGGTACTTATCAGACAAGACATTAAGGCAAATCCTGAATGCTTTTGTACTTGAGAACTACATAGGGTAAAACATAATTGGGTCTACACCCTATGTAGTACACTATCTGGGCAATAAGAAGGCATGTAGCTCAGAAACAAGTTAGCCTGAAGTTTGCCTAATCTGCTTTTAACGGTTTGCATGTCAGTTTTCATCTAGGTTATGGGTATAAGCTGAAGAAAAATATGTTATTGGCAATGTATTAGCCAGTGTGTAAGCGTTAACCCTCTATTTGCATTAATTGTTACATTTAAATTGAAAAAAATATATGTTTTTCTAATGAATTTTTATTACTTGAATTAATTCAAGTAGTAAAAGTATCTTTAACATTTTTAAAAACATTTTTGGGGGGTTAGTTGGTAAATTGTTGCCATATGGCAACAATGTGCAATGGTGGAAAGTATCATATAGTCAAAAATAACACAAAATGTATGATATTACAATTCCATTTACTGCATTCTCCAGACTATACTTTGCCACCTAGTAAGCATGGAAAAGTTTTTTTGCCACCTAGTAAGCATGTAAAAGTTTTATCTTCTAGAAAGGAATTACAGTTGTAAAAAGTATGTGGATGGATTTTCTCACTCAAAATGCATACAAAAATTTGATCCAAACATGTTTTTCCTTTAAGTAGTTTTGCCTAAATATTGAAATATGAATCAATTTTTGAGAGCCCTTCAATGATGACCTTCACCATGCCATGTGATTGCAGAAAAGGAAGTGCAAAAAGCACTTCCTGGTCATGTGACATGGCATTTTTTTTGTCCCCTTTTTCCAGTTTATAGGAAAGTAGTAGTTTTGTATTATTGCCTATCAAGAAATTGGAGATAAATTAATTGTTGCATTATGGCAACACCATGCAGTAAAGGGTTAAAATGAATGTATATTATGGAATAGGGAGGTTATTTGTAGCTGCTCAGTTTTCATTAATACTTTCATTTAGCTAATCCACAATAAACTGTATATCCTCTGTATAATTTTCATTTTATGACAGTTTATGAAGTTTGGCAGCTTCTTTTGGCATTGGGAGAAGAACAGTTATACAACTACAGATTGCTAACTAGATATCATGCATATTCAAGTTTTTATTTTCTGCAGTTCTAAATTTTAGCATTTTTTACTAAATGTAGCTGTGACAGCTGAAAAAAAAATGGATTCAAGTGTAGCTGAAAGCTAGGCAATTCACATGCTGAAAAGAAACTAGAAAACTATGATGGAACGCTAGTAGCCTAATGTCATATAATCAAGTTATGCTATACAAGGACCCTAAATTACAGTCCAGTGGTGTGGTAAATGCATTTGTAAAGCAGCTAACACCATTTCATTCAAAGTACTAGATAGATAGATAGTTAAAACAAAGTTTTACCTCAATTCATATCGTTGTATGTATGTTTATGAAGTCTATAACTTCTCTTAAATTCTTCATTCACCCCAAACCACTTACACTTTAGAAAAATGGCTTGTGAGTGAGTTTATATCACTTTTTTCACTTCTATTGTGTTTTTTTTCCCTCTGTACATTCCCAGTAGACTCACTAGTTTATAATCACAGATTTCTCATGTTTTACTCAAATCAAATTTTTTACGGAAGTACAGCACGAGAAAGACTTGAGAAAGACCTGAATTGTGCCTTAAGCTCATCTTAACTCTTGTCAGCTGCTTGTGTTTCCTGCTTGTTGTTCAGATAATGACTTATTTACCCTCCTTAACAAGCCTTTAAAAACCTGTGAGAGGTTTTAATGTAATTGTGAAGCAATGATTGGAAATGCTGACTAGGTTGTTTTGTAGGATCTGTGTTGATGTTGATCCGTGTGTGTGTGTGTTCATGTGGAAATTCTGCCCAGATACAGAGCTTAGTTCTGTAACACAATCAGGCGAGAGAACAAAAACACAGCCAAGCTGCCAGTGAAACTGTTTCAAAGGTAACACCTCTGAGGTTCAGTGTAAGTATTTGAAGATTGAAGATTATAAAACATGACTAGGTTGCAGAGTCAGCAAAGCAAATGCTCATTTCACACACACACACCCACACACACACACGTTACTGTTGTGGACAGGTTTAGATAGAATCTAATTATCAAGGGTATTTACATTTTCCAACCAATTTTGCATTATAGAATTGAATTCTGGAATCTGAGTGGTAGAGGTTGTTGATTCATTTTCTATAAGAGCAGCTCTGACAGTAGTTCTAGCTGCAAGACAAATCACAGGATTATGTTTCACTTGAACTAAATGGCCGAGACCAAACCTGTTCCAGCATGACAATGCCCCTGCCTACAAAGTGAGGTCTATAAAGACATCATTTACCAAGGTTGGTGTGGAAGAACTCGAGTGACCTGTACAGAACCCTGACCTCAACCCTGGTGAACACCTTTGGGATGAACTGGAACATCATCGTCACACCAGACCTTCTTGCTGGACATCAGTGCCAAACCTCTTGTGCTTTTGTGACTGAATAAATACAAATCTCCATACCCAAGTACCAAAATCTAGAGGAAAGCCTTCTCAGAAGAGTGGAGGTTATTATAACAGCAAAGGGACGGACCAACTCCATATTAATCCCCATGGTTTTGGAATGGGATGTTCAATGGTAATGTCAATATACTTTTGACCATATAGTGTATTTTACTGTATATTTTTTCTTTTACCCCAAGCCTGTAGTGACAAATAAGTTCTCAGATGGAGTTCGAGCAGTAACACTTGCCCTAAAGGACGTCAGCAGTTGACAAGTATCGATTGCTAGCCTGTTTACCAATGTTCACACCTGACAATTAAAGTAAATTGGCTATATAATGTACATTACAGGTCACGCTGGTTATGCAGTGAGGAGCAAACACACTTTCCATAAGCATACTGTACATTCATAAAGTACATGACATTTCAAGGCATTTATAATTTGTGCCAAACAGCCTACAACATCATGCTAACAATTTTGAGTGCTGCAATGAAATGTAAATTAGCATTGTGTTCAAAATCAGGACTTAGCCATTCAAAGTGACTATTCTTCAAACTCTTTCTTGTACATTGAGCTTAACCACTGAGCTGAAGTATACTAAAAAAAAATTATTATACACAATGAGAGTGCTGGAAAAATGCTTACTCTTAAGAAAAGCATGTACAGACTCAAAAAACTGCAGCATGTTTTAGTCCTAGAGGCTCTTAAACTAAGACCGGGTTTAAACATGTGCCCTGCGGTGTCCTGACCTGTATATGGTATTGAAGTTCAGTTTCATCACTGTAAGCACTGTAAGAACAAGTTTGTAAAGGCAAGCATACAAATTTGAACAAAGAATGTGCTTGCTTTGTTTTGTTTGAAGATTACTCATTTCAGAGAGTGGGCTAATAGTGTGTTAGCAAACATTCCCCAAGTCACTGCACACCCAATCCTCACTGTCCTCCTCTAATATCCAAACAAACACTCTGAAACCACATGATTTACACTTTATACAGTGACTTCATCATCCAAGAAAAGCAAAATGAGAAAGATTGAGTAAATAAGGGATGGCGTAGTGAGAGGAGATGTGCCAGGCAGCACAAGTGCTTTCCTTGCTGTGGTTAGCTCATAGCAGTTAGCCAGTTCCCTGGGGATGGGCAGGTGCTAAGTGGGTTTGTTTAACAGAGCCCAGGTGGAGTGATTAAAATGCAGCAGTACTAAAGCAGAAAAAAAAGCAATGAGAGGTGTTTTAAGCTGTGAACCAGATGAGTAAACATTCAGGCCTTTTTTCCATACATTGTGCCAAGTAAGTGATTTGGATATGGGCCTTCCATGCAGATGTAAAGTGACTTTATGAAGTGTACAGTACTTGCTTGTGTTTCTATCCATATAATCTATAGCACCTGCTATTTCACAGACTTTATCACAGACTTCCTCTATTCTCTGCTCCTTTGTCCTACAACAAGCCTCTATAAATATCCCACCCAGTCTCCCATGGCCCACAAGGCCCTGCTCTTTCCTGAGGGACAGGAAGTTCAGCCTGAGGCAGAGACCCTGAGCTCTCTTCAGAGCTTTGGGAGGGGGGATGGGAATCATGGAGAGTGATGATGAAGGTTCAGTTACAGTACAGACAGTATGCTCTCATGTTATCAGCGTAATAGGAGCACTGCACTGTGCTTACTCCTACACAAAGATACAGAGGGTGAAGTAGCAGGTATGTAAATTGGTATCGTTTTAATAGAATAGAGTATAAGGTCTAATATAGTGTACACTCACACAGTCAGTGAGGATTTACATGATTTGAATTTACAGTAAAATACAAATTCAATATGTTCAATTATTATTCAATAACTATAATCAGAAATCAGATTATGGGGGCACAGTTGCTTAGTGGTTGGCTCACACCTCCAGGGTTGGGGGTTCAATTCCTGCCTCCACCCTGTGAGCACGGAACTTGCATGTTCTCCATGTGCTTTGGGAGTTTCCCCAGGTTTCCTCCCAAAGTCCAAAGACATGCGTTGTAGGCTGAGTGGCATTTCCAAATTGTCCATAGTGTGTGCTTGTACACTGTGATTCCTACCCTGTCCAGAGTGTCACCGGCCTTTTGTTTATTTTTTAAATTTTTTATGAAATCATTACTCTTTTCCATTCAAACTGGAGGAACCTCTTTACCGCCATTCTAACAAAACAAAAAAAGTTTTACTAATAATTATATTTCCTCTAAAATAAAATGTTGCCACCTTTTTTTGTTTGTTTGTTTTAAAATTCTCTTAATCCCTGAAACCTTGATCATTTCATATATGTGGTTATAAACATGGCAAATCATTTTATCATCCATCACCATGGGGTAATGGATATAAAAATAGAGGACAATATCGAGGACAATTATTATTATTTGGGGGCGGCTGTGGCTCAGGTGGTAGAGCGGGTTGTCCACTAATCGTAGGGTTGGCCCATGTGACTCCACATGCCGAAGTGTCCTTGGGCAAGACACTGAACCCCAAGTTGCTCCCGATGGCAAGTTAGCGCCTTGCACGGCAGCTCTGCTACCATTGGTGTGTGAGTGAGTGTGTGAATGGGTGAATGAGAACCAGTGTAAAGCGCTTTGGATAATAGCGCTATATAAGTGCAGACCATTATGTTACTATTATTATTATTATTATTATTATTATTATTGTGCTTATGATTATTGTGGTTGTTATTGGGGTTTGTTTTTTTAAATCAGACTGTATTTCATATTCAGATCATTTATTTATTATTGTTACATGTCCAGCATGGATCATTAGAGACACTCAACAGATGTGATCAACAAACACAAAATGTATAAAATCTTCAGTTTCTACATCAGAAAACAAAAATAAAAACACAAAACCGGAATGTTATTAACAAAGTAAAAAAAAGTCCTACATATTTACAATTTCAAAAACAACCAATTAAGCTCAAATAAGATCGTCAGGAAATCAATCAGTTTAACCGAAACCACAAAAATAGTATCATACATTTAATCATTATTAATAAACATGAGGTTTTCTTAAAAAAAATAATTGCAGCACTATATAAGTTGTACAACATTGGCATGACCTTGCTTTAGCAACATGATTGAGCCTTTAATTTCTTTACCTGATTTGATGAATTGTTCAGTCTGTGAATGGATTTGCTTTGTTAAAAGGCATGACACATGGCTCATGGGGTAAAGTGAAATGCTTTGTGATACACTGATACAGGAACAGATGTCCTGTCAATGTAGATTAAAGACTACAGTGAAATTATTCTCAGTCCAGACACAAATGGCCTAATCCTGACAAAAATCCTGACACTGTCAAGGCTACACTTACTAAAATATGACAGATTTCCGGCACTATGACATCCTTTGTTCATACTATTTAGCAATTACAGTATAGGATTAAAGAAATGAGCGGGACAGATGAATAACAGAGATCTACTCTTGTTTCAAGCATAAATCAGAAGATAGAGAGTAAGAAAGGTCACAGACATTGAATCACGTCTGCTATTTTGTGTGGATGCGTCTTGCACAAATACAATGCTGCTGCTAAAAAAACAACAACAATGCACAACTTAAAAAAAAAAAAAAAAAAAAAAAAAAAAAAATCACTGAGCTGCAACTTCAGGAAATATTTTACTAAAACCCACAATGGCTTTAAGATTGCTATGCAAGAGTGAACGATAGTGGGAGGACGCTTCCTGGATTTGGCCTAAAGCCCAGACTTTCTTCCTGTTGGCCAGAAAAAGTACTATGCAGGACAATAATGCCCGAAGTAAGAGGGTCCATTGTTATTTGAGCCGAAGCAGACATGAGTGGGAGAATGAAGCATGGATACAAACATTCTCATTACACAGATTTGTGCGCATATTTGATATTATTTTTCTATTAGCCGTTCTCCAGCATGATCACACCCATTTCATCTCCACCGTGTAAATTTTTAAGGATTCAGGTCATGCTCCCAGTACTCTTGCAACTTGCTCTAGTTTCAGGATAGATCTGTGATTAAAGGTTACGATCTAAAGCGAGCCTTTCTTTTGTGAACAGTTCACACGAGCAGTATGTTTACTGGACAAGTTCACTTTAAACGGTCTTGACAGAGCATTTGGTTTCGTTTGCCTAAGCAAATACGAAGATAACATTAATCAGCCGGGACACTAAAACATCCAGAAGGTCTCTCAAAGCAAGGCCACAAAGGTGCGGAGCAGCAAGTAAACGTCGGCTCGTATGGGAACGCATTGGGATAGCATGGGCTGAGCGTGAAGTCTCGAATTCTGGATCCCCGTCAGGCCTGTTTGTGTATTCTTCATTGATCTGGGAAGAAGGGGAGAGGAGAGGAGGAACGGCTTTTATCTCTGATTAACTCTTGTCTTCGAATGGAGGGGGAAGGGTGACGCCTGGCAAGGGAGCTGAACGGCCTCCATCAGCAATGGCATGCAAGTCATGACTGTCCTCTGTCTCCTCTAGTCTCGCCATAATATTTATGAAAGTGGTCTCGACTCAACCTTGCCTGACAAGGCAATATTTATAGTACCACTCACTTTCCTTCTCTCATCTAAGCCATCCTCTGTGCCTTTGTGAACACGGAAACTTTCTCCCCTGGCACAGAGATGCTTTGTTTCTCAAAAAAAACGTGCGATGCTGAATCGATGTTTTGAGGTCACGCAAAGTAAATCACCTTCTGGTGAAAGGTTTCGACTTAAAAACACTGACGAGCTGCTTGATCCAAATCGAAATCCAGTTCGAGTTTGAATCTCGAGGAGTGTGAGCGATGTGTCAAATCCAGCTCGTAGCTGCTGAATGGACGGAGAACGAATGCCAGCAGCAGATCCTGTTTCCCATTCAAAATATGTGGGTCAAAAATAACCAGTGGCAGAGAGTGTATGCCACAAATGTGTGCCAGCCTACTCCCATATGAGGACCTGCTCTATCCACTTCCTTACTGTCCTCAAGAGGATATTCTCACAGCATAGGCTCTTCTGCACCACCCTTGAAATGTGTATACAGTTAAATTGTCTCTGGAGAACACGCTGTAAGCGTCTTCCAATGGCAGATAAGGTTTCCACAGCTGAGCCACCTCCCTTTGAACTCTCTCTATCACTTTTTTCTCCATTGCTTACTCGTGTTCTCTACATGCTTCAGCAGATCAGAGTAGGATTTCTTAGGTGCAGAAGGCCTCATGTTACCCGGGTGGGAGGTTAGCAATGTTTTCGCCCACCTGCTGTTTTTAAAATGAGAGGATTATCTAACAGCCTGTAACAGGGCACGGAAAGAGGCCCGGTAAGGCCTTTCGTTATGACTGCGGTTCGAGAAACGCAAATGCCTTTTATTTATTTTTCAATTGGCCCTCTCAAATGGTCTATACTGTACTATTGGTATGTTTTTATAAGCCTTTTTGTGTACGTGTTTGATTACATTGTTTAAAGCAAGCCTACACTTGGCTAATGGTTACTACATCAAAAAAAAAAAAAAAAACACTCCTTCAGCATCCAGTACCTCAAACCTTCCCTCCCATCCCCCTGCAGTGTGGTTTCACAGTACGCTGCCTTTTTTTGTCCTAAAGGAAAAGCACCACGTGAGCTACGCTCCTCTGACAATAAAAGATTACGGTCAAACAGTATCACAGGATCATAGAGAGAAAGCAACACGCAAGGGAGATCAAGGGGCTCTTCCTATAGGGTTAAAACTACAGGAAGGCTTTTGGCTGGCAAGACCAAGGCACCGTTGTTAAAACAATAGCGTGAGTTCTTCGACTAAGGCAATAAAACACATGGGAATTTCTTCATCATTGGCAAGTGTGCCTCAAGTAGAGCTCTAAATGGCCAGTCGTGTTGAAACCAGATTGTTTTCTACAACAGGTCTTCTCCAGTCAGTGAATAGACGACAACTGAATCCTGAGTAAAGGGAGCAATTATTAAGATCTCAGAGATCGACTCCTTTTCTTCCCTTTTTTGTACTGCACATGCTTTAGATTTCTCTTGTATTTTTCTCATCCAGAGTATGCTTCCTAAGCCATATGGCAGTTTATCATAGCATAATGAAAAATTTCCTTCTATAGAGATAAGAAAGAAATGTGCACAATTGAATGAAAAGAGGGGGAGAAAAACAAAACCATGATGAAAGGAAGGAAAACAACAATAACAAATGTGCAAACTCTCATATAAATAGACTACAGTCAATGCATTAGGACAGCACCATGGGATAACAGAGTATAAGGGGTGTGTGTGTGTGTGTGTGTGTGTGTGTGTGTGTGTGTGTGTGTGTGTGCAATCTAAATATAATAGGAAGATGAAAAACGACATGGATGAATGGGAAGGGACAAGGGTTCAGAGGTCAGAGTTGAAAACGAGGAGTCCAAGTTAAACCCAGTCCTGCAGGGATCGCTTGCAGTGCAGAAAGTACTTGGGTGCCCCTTTCCTCTGCAGCGTGTTGATGATGGCGTAGATCAGCGCCAGGATGCACAGCACCAGGATCAGCGGCACAGTCACCATGATGATTTTCATGGTGCGCTCTGTTTCATCTATCTTCAGCACCACGTCCACATCGTTCGTCCCCTCTTCCGTTGCCTCCTTGGTGTCCACATCGTTGGTGGGATCTTGCTCCTTGTCCTTGTCTTTTCCTTTCTCCTTGTCCTTTTCTTTCTCTTTGTCCTTGTCTCTGCCTGCATCCGGGTTGAAGGGTGGTCTGTCGGGCCATTTCCGTCCCGGGTCCACGTCTGTGTCTCGGTCAGGATCCAAGTCCACATTGCAACCCATGAAGTCTCTCAAGATGGATTTGGGGTATCCAGGCTCACTCTTCATCCGGTGGTTATCGAATTTCCAGTACTTGCTGCCTTTGTAGAAGTATGTGTAAGCTGCAGAGGGAAAACAGGATGTTAAACAAAGGCACACAGAAAGGAAATGGGGGGCTCATCACATCTCTAGTTGATATCATTTGCTAAAAAGGAGGGGGAAAATCAAATGTAATGAATGTAAACTTAATCTTAGTGATCATGGGTTCGCTTAACTGGTTGTACATGCGTTAAGACCTCTTAATTGTTATAATGGTGGAGAGCCCACTCAGGACAAAGGCAGAGAATCTGCTTTTTCAAAGTGATGTCATTCTTTCCCCTCACTTTCAACTAAATTTCCTGATCCCATTTCTCCCCCACCTCTTTCCCTTTTTAATAGATTGAGGTTTCTGCCAGTCCCTCCCCCCCCACTCACCTCCATCTTCACTGAGGAAAGCTCCCTTGGGAGATGTGGGTACTGACGTATCCCAAACACTGATTGGTTTAGGGTAGTCTCGGTCCACTGCACGCGACTGCTCATTAAAACGCCAGTACCTACAGGGAAGGAATTACCAAATACACCAACTGCTTACTGGGAACATATAGCTTACTGGAATCATTTGAGACACTTTAAATGCTACTAATACAGTAATACAAATATATAACAAACAACGAACATGTTAAGTATTGCTATTAGCCTTTGAAAGTTGACCACAGACAGGACCTTCTGCTTACCTGTCTCCCTTAAATAAGTAGGTGTAGCCTGACGGTTCCCACCAGATGGCCGTCTCTATCTTGTCATAAGGAATGTCCCGGCCATAATCTACCAGCTCCAGAGGGTAGCCTGGCTCCAGGATGGCCTCCCGGAAAATCCAGAAATGATCCCCTGCACAGATCAGGAAAGAGAAGAAAAACAACATGGTGTGATGAGAATGGAAATATGTAAATAAGCAAGAGTTCAGAACACAAGGAATTTCCCTCTGCCTAACTAAAGCAATCACAGAAACTTGCAAAAACTCCCATCTTGCATTATCGTATTGGTTTTGCTGCTCGACTGCAAACAAAAATAACCACAGTGGAGGACAACATCGAAAAAGTTGCAAAAACAGTTTGGTTTTGGTTAAATCTGGCATTCTCATGGTCTAACTGATGACAGAACACAGCACGACATCAGAGTTGATACTATGATCAAGCTGTAGCATTTTATATTATTATTTTATAGTATGGCAGACATGGTGGCACCATCCACTAGGGTCGCAGTTTGATTCCATATTCTCATTCTGAAAAAGTGCAAACTCTGCACTCAGCATCTGGAGGAACCACTGGCTGATGCAGCAGCCGCGCCTCAAATATAACAGTTCTTGCCGTCCAAGTTTTTCGGTCCCCTGGTTTCTTTCCGATGGCAGGCATCCAAACTTAAGAAGACCTTGCCAATGACATCACTTGGCCTACAGATGTTTTCCAAATTTCTCATCAGAAAAAAAAAAAAAAAAGAATAAAAAAAATTCACTTTCACACTCACTCTATTTCCTTCTCTCTCTCTCCAACATCCCTCCCTCTTTGTTTATCAATGGAATTGATCAGAACTTTATCTCAACCACAGTGTTGGACAGGACAAGCCAAGATGAAAAAAAGGGATAAATATTACTATACAGGAAGTAGCTGTTAAAATTTCTTGTCTACGAGTGGACAACTGCAGGAAAATCAGTTAAGGAAAAGCTCACTACTGCCAAAGCCGTTTTTCGATTTCAGCTTAATGAAGTAATAAAATGAGAGGACAATGCAAATGTAAGTTAAACTTTTCACTGTTTGTATCAGTGCTTTGCTGCCCAGGCAACTGTTAAGGGCACTGCGAGGTAAAAAGCAATAACTAAAGCACTCTCATAAGGATTTTAGTACCAATCTATAAGGTACTCTGACTCTGTAATAAAATTCTGACTTTTTAGGGAACTCATGTTCTTTCACTAACTATACCTGTAAAATTCATGATAAATAAGAAGAATAAGATTAATAGTTACTAAAGGAACTCACACACCAGTCCCTTATTACTAAATGTCAAAATCCATTGGAGTTGTCAAGAAATAGTCCTCCATTGAGAATGGATAATTGACGTACATCGTCAACATAGCAAGCTTTTTACAACATGTACTAAAATGCAACACTGGCATTCTCACAGAGTGAACACAGATGGGCAAAAACATACCTTTGAAAAAGACAAATCTGCCATCGTGTCTCTCATATGCTGCATCAATGTCTCCTGGAAGGCCTCTCCAAAAGTGGCCGATGGGCATGGGGTAATTATCCAATACTCGGTTTCTTCGAACCCTCCAGAACCAGCGACCCTAAAGGAGCAAAAACGTTACACATTTAGACAGGGAATGTCTATTAAGGTTCCTTGGTGCTAGCACATCTCTAGCAGCTGTCTGGCTGAACCCCAGCCACAGCTCATGATCATAGATTTTGATGGGGAAGGATGGCATTAACAATGATATAGCCTCAAACAAAATTAATTCAAGAAGCTATCACACTTGACTTGTGCTATAGGCTTCTAGCTAGTCAATTTTTAACCCTGAACAATATTATCCAGCAACTACTCATCCAGCAGGTTACAAAAGAGCCAAGGACAACATCAAAGAACCTACAGGCCTCTCTTGCATCAATAAAGGTCACTGTTCATGACTCCAC
>JANDJT010000002.1:6292917-6327725 GCA_024331685.1 Stegophilus panzeri
GGGGGGGGGGGGGGGGGGGGGGGGGGGGGGTTGTGAATGTGTGTATGGGCCGCATGTGGGTTTGATGCAGGACATTTGTAATACACAGATGGTTTATAGAAACGTCTGTAAAAGCAGTGCGCACTCTGCCTGCCTTGAATTATATTCTGTCTCCATTCTGCAGCTGTCAGGTTGATTTGTGAATCTAATTCTGAGCAAATGGATCTCTGTGATTCCTTAGTTGTGTTATCAGAAAAAAAAAATCTGTGAGTGATTACTTCCTCCTTGTTCGTCAGTGTGATCTGAGTGTTAAGCGTCTTTATAGGACTTATGAGGTCACTGAAGAGCTGCTTGTTCAGGGATTTACAGAGACACCATGATATTAGAGCTAATGGCTTTCGACAGATAGGAGGAGCATTAAATGGATGTTCTAATGGCCTCAGGCTGCTAAATCAATGATGTATTTGACAGGCCGAGGCTCGGGTGGGCACGGATGTATGTCCACCACTTGCCAATGAAAGCTGGTTTTGTCTAAGGAATAGGAATGATGATGCATTGTCAAGACAATATGGCGCACAGCTGTGACAGTGACTTAGACGACCGGCCACAAAGGAAACCCTGTGGACTCTAAAGCCAATGGAAACTGACTGCTTTAATCACAATGTTAAATACACACCCCTTTTGAAGCTGTGTCCAAGTTTTACTATGGTGTGGTGCTTCCCCATGAATTATAATTATGTTGAGACAATTCAGATTCTGGCCGATAAGATCTCCCTTGCTGGCAGGATGACAGCACCTCTAATTACCAAAAGTTCAGCTTTATTCTGTAATTCCGACACACTGGGTAGGTCAAGTATTCAGTAAAGCCCTCATTGAAGTGCTTTCACAGCAAGAGTTTCTGCCTTTATCTTGCCATGTGACTCCAAATGAAAAAGGAAAGAGGGGGGAAAAAGACAGAGAAGTCTTTGTGATGTAATCCTGATGATCACGTCAGACGCAAAACCTTTGGAGGAAAGTCAGATCTCGGCTATTCAACAGAATGGCGGAACTAAATCGTCCGACAATTGTCCTTTACTTGAAATAAATGTTTCTGCTGAAAATTTGCTTCCAGTGAACACTGCACACAGATGAGAGATTTTTGCCTTATGTCTCAACACTAGTCTGTTAAAAAATAACCATTTTCCAGCATGGATTTATTGAAATCTGGTCATCTGGGCTCTGAGCTGCACAATATAACTGGCTAATGAGTACACAAGTCATTAGGCGTCAGGAGAAAGCAAGACGGAAACTCGGCTTATAAAGTCCGACCTTTCTCTCACTCACAGCATGCGGGAGCTGGCAGTGGGAACTGCTGTGATGTCACTCGCCTATTTTCTAATTTTATAGACATAATAGTAAAGAGCAAAACTAAAACAGCCTGGAGAATAAAACAAACTAAACAAATTCACATGGGTTAAATAATAGGGGGGAAATGTGTTTCCGTGTATCAGAAGTCATAAAATGGGTAGAATGATAATTCTGCACATTGTTGTAGCGGACTGGGTCACTATACGGATGGTAACTGAGGGGATTTTGAAAGGTCACTGGCATGTTGTAAACATGCATTACGCTGTGGAGGCTTTTGAGATGTTTTTTTTTAAGCATTTCAGAATTCAATTGCACTGACTTACCTTGCAAATTCTCATTTCGAATTGTCCAGGGCTCATCTGAGTCAAAGTGCGTGTCACCGCCCATCCCTGGACCAGGGAAATAGGCATGTGCCAAGAAGCCACCCTCGCCATCAAACGGGGAGCTGTCACCATGGAAACCAGAGGCGAAGAAGATCATGATGTCAGGTTCCTTTCGCCGGCCATATTTGACCTCCAAATAGGGAATTTCTTCGAACGTCAGAGGTGTTACCTTCTCCCACACCTTAAAGGCCGCACGAATGGCTTCATACGAGTCGTACTCCCCAATCTTAGGAGTATAGTTCTGTATACTGTGAGAGAAACACAATGTGAAATGTGAGAAAATTAACCCAAGACTCGAATTTTTCAAGGTATACAGTTTTTCTGGATATATACCTAAAGGTCAAGTGGGGTTTGTCCCACTTGTGGCCAGTGAGGGCATAGCGTTTCCTGCGAACATTAGTCTTGATTTGACCTCCAAACTTATCAGGAACCCCACAGCGAGGCCTTTGCATGGCTCTGAAAGAGGAAGAATGGAAAAGTTCAACCAGGTAATTTCAATGTCTAATACACTCTTAGGATCAAAAGGGATTTTCAAGGGTTCTCCACTATCTAAAGCAGTTATATTTTGAAGCCTCTTTAATAGGTAAACACTGTTATAGGGTTCAACATGGATGCTTTAAGGTGTCCTCAAAGAGAAAAACCAAAGAACCAACTGGAGTTCTATGTAAATATTGTCTTTTTTTCTTTCAAAAAATGTAGCAGGCATTCAAAGCGCCTGGACTTACAAGGGCTTCATCACTTGATCTTTTGATGTCTTCCTGCTGTACTGTGGAAGTGATGAGGCCCTTGATCTGAGTCTTTGCCTTGATTTACTACTATTAGACACTATTTCATGGTTCTACCAATCAGCCACGCTAAACCAATTCTAGTTTTAATGTCTCTGAGCCATGCAATAATGCGCTACTAAATACTTTAGTAAATGATCAGCTCTGGTGAGGGGTAAAATTATGGGAAGCACCAGTTACAAGAATTGGACCCTATGCAGCCAAGCCAACAGCACAGTTATTACAGTAATAAATTCCATAAGAATCTTACGTTATAGTTCCTGGATCCATCTCTCCTGTGACCTCCAGGCCATAGAATCTCTGCATGTCACTGATGGCATTGGACAGGATTTGAGCCGATCGCATAGTGGACATCTGCCTACTCGCCTGAGGGAGGTATCCATACATCCGGAGCCAGGACTGACAAAAGTCAAACAGAGAGAAATTTAACACCACAATGATCATCCAGATTAAGTGTCAAAGACTTTTATAGCTTGGACAGCAGTAGTAGATCGTGCGTGAGAGGACCATATTACAGAGTCAAAGTGTGCCACACCTGTTCTGCTGAGATACTTAATACAGCTCCAGATTGGATGATAAAGTCATGGTAGAAGTGGTTACAGATTGAGGGAAAGGCACCACCAGCTGGGTAGGTCAGATTACAGGCCCCAAGTGAAGGCCAGTGTGGGGTTTTCCATACAGCTTTACCAAAATTTAACACAAGACAAAAAGACTTCTATAGAATCTGCATGCATGTTTATTGATCAATGGGCACTGTTCCAGCTGGACAGTTCATAGTCGATGACCAAGCTAGCTGATAGTATACCCAATACAACTAGAGAAAGTCCCTTATGGGATGGGCCTTATTGGATCACTGAGATTGGACAGTTCATATGGTGCAGTGCCTTGGTGTATAGTCAAATGTAGCCAGATGCATAAGTGGGAGTTTGTGTTCCTAAAGGCAAGAGAGTCTTGTGATCATAGTAATAGGAAATGATGGTGGAATTAAAGTTTTGATTTGGCTCTGTAGTGCAATGTAGGTGGCTTGACCTAATTAGACAATTAGTGAAATTACATAATTAAGCTCCCACGTCATTATTCCAGCCCTGTGGTTATAGTAATTAGGTCTTCCGGCCAAGCCCTGTCTCCATACAGCAGTGTCTGGACACATCAGAACGACCAACAACTGTACAAATAACTGACAACTACTTATAGAGTTTACATTACACATCTCTGGCTTTCATTACTTCCACTTAAGCAGCCATCTTCATGACAGTATTCTATATACACACCAGACAATAAATCAGGCTAAAAACCACAAAGACTTATTATTAAAACTAAGGGGAAAAAATATACAAAAAGGCATTTCCTTGTCTACTGAGTCACTGGACTATTCCTTCAAACCATTTTGAAAGGCTCTCTTGCGCATTAATTATTTTTCATTTAAATTTGTTGGATTTTTTTTTTTTTTTTCCAAAATACAAAATGTCCAAAATATATGTTCAGTCTATTTTTGTTTTAACATTTTCTCAAAACAAGGCCCACCAATAGAACTGTCTCAGTGGAAACTGATGGGCTCAGAACAAATTGGCCACCAAAATTATATATCTAAACCCAATCAGAGGGGCCACTGGGACAGCAACAAAGGTGCATTGCTTCAAACTCAGTTTGTGATTTTTATTGCCCGTGTCCCACCTCTGCATGAGCTGGCCTTAATTATCACAAGGTTAATGGAGATGTCCCACTGGACTTGGGAGGTTTTCGGGGTCACTGCCTTTATAATGACCCCTCTTTTCCTGCACTGGGAACAGGGCTTCTGCATGGTTATCTAGCCAGAACTTGTCTTCCTTCACCATGTCTCCAAAAGAGACAGGCCTTTGTACCCCCTCTGTGTTTTGTAGACAGCTGAATAGATGGCCCTGTTTCTGGGCACAGCAAGCAGGGAAACCCCCCATAGCTGCCATCTAGAGTGTGGAGTCGTCCCGTCCTCTCCCCCTTCCCCACACAAAATCCAACACACAGTAGGATAGACTGGCCTCCTGTCTGTTTAACTGCCTACATTTTTAGCACTTTCCATCCAGAAGGGTTTGTCTGATTTAATTCACATTGTTCTTAATTGTATTCAAAGTGCTTTACTTATTTACTTCAATAGATTCACTGTACAAAATCCACATGGAATTTGAAGCACCTTTGCTTGTCCTGTCATTAAACTCATAAATCAGGTCAACTTAATTAAGCCAGTTTTACACTGTGTGTAATTTCAGCAGTCTGTTAAGATAATTACTTGTCACATTGTATGAAATAATCCCAGTAAAGTCTTCTATAATGGAGTCAGGGATAACATGTGTTCTCCATGTCAGATTATATGATAAAGATCGTATAATGAGAGATCTGCAATTAAAGAAAATTACAAGGTTTTGCTGATGTCATCAATCAACACAATCTTTGATCACAATGACACTGAATTGGATGCCAGTGTGCACATCACATTATGTGTCCTAGGACCACCAATCTCAACTGACCACATCTTGAATTCTTGTAATGTCCAATTTTTGTCTGCAACAGCAAAATTGGGTCAAATATCATACAGTGCAAACACGGTTTCCACCTATAGAAAAAATAAACTACGGGGCTCTATACAAGGACATACAAGGACTATACAATAAATACTTGAATATACAGTATTTTCAAGATGGATCAGTCTTTTTTTTGGTATAAATCAGATCAACATTTAAGCTTAACATACAGCATATGATTAAATGGAAGAGTTTTATGTTTTTGCCTTGAAACAAAGCTAGCTAATTTGCTAACTACTTATCTAGTTATTTCACATGATGCTGGTAGAAATGGAAGAGTCTGAAGTAAAGGTGAAAGGAGAGGAGTAATGTTAGTTCCAATTTTGAATGCCTTGAAACAAGGCTAGCTAGTTACATAATGTTATGCTAACAAAAGTGTTAGAAAGGCTTTATAGGTTGTTAGGTGCCACTCATGAATGTCAAAATACTGATATATTTTTTTTTAGGAAGTGTACTGTTTATAAAATTCTGTTATAAATCTGTTTATAAAAATCATTTCCATTCCTCACAAGTTGTAACTTTCACTTGCTAGCCTATTTAAGTTTTAATTGACTGTTGTGTGTAATGGTGTGAGCAGAAAAGCATTTGGTACTGGTCCAGTGATAACTGCTAATGTATAAAGCTATGTAAACTATGAGCATAAATATAAAAGTATAAAGATTTAGGAAAATTAAAAGAAAAAGACATTAACTGTACATTAGTGCAGGATGTGCAAAAGTGGGTCAGTGCAAATGCACAGAACTGAAGTAAAAAAGGTGCAGTATAGCAGTCTGAATTGTGTGTGTTAATGTAATGCATATAAAACAACAACGTGTGGGGTTGTTCATTAATGCAATGTGTAATGTCCATGGACGTGGATAAGAGACCATGGTGGGTCCTGAGTATTGATAATGAGGCCAGTTGCGGATGGAAAGAAACTGTTTTTGTGGCATGAGGTTTTGGTCTTGATGGACCGCAGCCTCCTGCCGAAGCGGAGTGCCTCGAAAAGTTTGTGTCCAGGGTGAGAGGGGTCAGCCACAATCTTAACTGCCTGCTTCAGGGTCCTGGAAGTGTACAGGTCATGAAGGGATGGCAGATTGCAGCCAATCACCTTCTTAGCAAAGTGAACGACATGCCACAGTGGCAGCAGCATACCAGATGGCGATGGAGGAGGTGAGTATGGACTCCGTGATGGAGGTGTAGAAGTGCACCATCACTGTCTTTGGTACGTTGAACTTCAGCTGCGGCAGGAAGTACATCCTCTGGTGCACTTTTTTTAATCAGAGAGCTGATGTTCAGCTCCCACTTGCTTTCACTGGCATAAGTTCCTGAGGAGTCCAGGTGTTGGAGGATGAAGTGGAGGGCCATGTTAACTGTGTCATCTACAGACCTGTTGGCTCTGTAGGCAAACTGCAGGGGGTCCAGGTGAGGGTCTGTGATGGATTTGAGGTGGGACAGCATGAGGCACTCAAAGGACTTCATTACCACCGATGTCAGAGTGACAGGTCTGTAGTGGGCTTGCTGCAATAGTTGGTGTTCCTGGTGTTACACAGTGTTCGACCGCACACCAATTACATCGCTTGCCCACTACGGCACCACCCCATCGTTTTGCTTTTTTACAGTAATAAAATGCATTTAGTTCAATTAGAGTACGGACGCTACAATTAAAAACCTGAACACGTCTGCTCAATTCAGCATGAGCCGAATGAGTCACAGCACAGATCACGTAACGAGAGTGAGGCGAGCTGACTGACAAGACGATGGCGGAAGGTTTGGTTTCAAAAACTCTATCTTTAATAGAAGCGAGTTTGTCATTGTACTGTTTTGTTGTTGTTATGTTTTTCATTAAGAATAATAATGAACCCACCATTCAAACAATCGCTGCCCCCAAATTGCCGCTAATTCGAAAGTAAAATGCGCTCGGCCACATGGGCATTCATAAGCAATTTAAAAGCAAGGGGGAAAAGAGGGAACACCCTCCTTTAAGTCATTAAGTCCTGTGGTCCTTGGTTTTTTGGGGATGGGATGATCGTGGAGGTCTCGAAGCAGGCTGGCACATGGTCTATCTCCAGTGAGGTGATAAAGACGTCTGTAAACACTGGAGACAGCTGATCAGCACAGTACATCGGGATGGATGGAGGGACAGAGTCTGGTCCAGCTGCTTTGTGGGGGTTCTGTCTCTTGAAGACTCTCTCCAGGTTGGAGAGAGTCGTACTTGTGGTGGGGGAGGAGGTGGAGGGAGCCGTTGAGATGTGCAGCTGTGGAGAGGAGACCCAGCCCCTACTGTGGTGGAGGAGCTGAAGCTGATGGCTGGTGTTGCGAGGGATGGTGTCAGGACTGTCCAACTGTCTTTCAAAGGCACAGTAAAACACATTCACTGGCTGGACGCAAGTCGTTAGAAGAGTGGGGGGCTTTAGGTTTGCAGTTTGTGATCTGTTTCAGCCCTTTCCAGACAGAAGCGGAGTCATTGGCTGAAAACTGCTGTTGTAGTTTCTCAGAGTACAGCTGTTTAGCTTCTTTCACGTCCTTACTAAACTTGCTAAACCTGATTCCGTCCTCTTAAATGCAACTTCCTTCTCCAGCCATAGCTCTCTGAATCTGGCTGTGAACCAGGGTTTGTCATTTTTGTAACTCACCCTGGTGCGTGATGGTACACAGCTATCCTCACAAAAGCTTATGTATGATGTCACAGCCTCTGTGTACTCATCCAGACTGTTGGTAGCAGTCCTGAATACATCCCAGTCAGTACAGTCCAAGCATGCCTGAAGATCCTCCACAGCCTCTCCATTCCACTGCTTTGATGTCCTCACAACAGGTTTGGAGAGCATCAATTTCTGCCTGTATGCAGGAACCAGATGGACCATGACATGGTTAGAGTGTCCCAGTGCAGCTCGTGGGACAGCGTGATCAGCACTGCATACTGTAGTGTAACAGTGATCAAGAATGTTTTCCTGTCTGGTCAGGCATTTAAGATTTAAGATTGTCTGTATTTGGGAAGTTTATGTGTGAGGTTACCTTACCTCCACATACCCAGACTTAAAGATTTAAAGATACATTAAACCTACATGCACCTTTCTAGGTAGGTTCTCTAGAAAGCACTACCCCAGTAACATGGAAAGGTACAGTTTAGTATGCTTTTTTTTCTGAGAGTGCGAAGTATAAATAGCTACACAGTTCAGTAACTATTCAGAACAGCAGGAGCAGGTCTTGTCCTTTCCCGTTGTGCTGCTTTCTGTGTGATTTGGGGTTGGGAGTGGGGGGAAATGATGAATAGGCACGCTGTGTGGGACACACCTTGCTCCATGGATAAGTTCTGTGTTCCTCTGAGTGCTACATGGCCCTGAGGGTGTGGGGATCCTGCCGGCTCAGTGGGAAGCACCAATGATACTAACACTGAGATCCATGCTGGCTTATAAAGAGCACTAATTCCAAGGTTTTATTCAGCACGCATCTCTGTCTGGCTCTCCCAAGAGCCCTGGGAATTATTTCTGATAGGTATTTATTGTAGGGCGTGTGGAATAAAGGCAGCACTCCAGCTCTGAGCAGGAGATGTAAAAAGGCCCGCTTTTAAAAAGAGAAAGCATTTCAGTGCTATCACAGGATCCTCTGCCGTGCATACAAAGCAAATGCCAGACAAGAGCCAGCGAGCCAGTTACTCCTTCAAAAGGACCTTAAGAGTCACTTGCATTACTGGGTCCTTGAAGAGCAGGGTGCTGTAAAACGACTTTAATTCAGAGTGTGTGTGTGTGTGTGTGTGTATGTGTGTGTGTATATGTGTGTGTGTCTCCAGCACAATGTCAGCCAAGACTCTAACGACTGGAAAGCGCTTTTATTCCTGAGGCTTGGGCGCACGCCATCTTTCTGGTCATTAAGTGAGAGGGGGAGGGAGTGGGAGCAATCAAGATCAAGTGAAAAAGCAAGTGGAAGATGGAAAAACAGTGCAAGAGAGAGATGCAAAAAGAGCATAAGAAAGAGAGTTTTTAAACAAAAATAATCACACTTAGTTATTGCAGCGCCAAACTTCATACACAGACCAGGACGAACAATGATTGACACTACTATCACAATTACACTACTATCACAGATCTGGGAATGTTAGAATGTTAGCAATGTTAGATTTCATGTCCAGCACGCTGTGACAGAAAGAGACCGGTCCTTGATCACACATATGCTCTTGCTTTCAGCAGATGGAAAGCGGATGTTCTGTAATTCAAATGCAAGAGATACCCTACCATGAGGTTAAAAGACCAAGCAGGACAAATCATGAGCCACTGATTTATTGATATTTTGGTCCGATCAGCTGATGCATGCCATGCCGTGAAAGTGTGTGATACGGACTGACATTATGTAGATCATGCACATGAAACCAGCACACAGGCTATCTTTAAGCATGCCATCATAATGCATGTGACTTGTGTCAGACTATCTGGTGTCACCCAGAAGAGGACGGGTTGCCATTTGAGTCTGGTTTCTGTCAAGGATTCTTCCTCAGGTCCTCTCAGGGAGTTTGTCTTTACCACTGTCACTCCTGTTTGCTCATTAGGGACCTAGCAAACCTACAGCTACTTTAAGTGCTATACAAATAAAATGTAACATATGAGTATCAGGTATTGGCTGATATTCAGAGCTCGGATATCTGTATCACATTGAAAACCCTAATCCTTCATTGTATGTTCATGTGCGTAGTAGTGGTGTATTTTCTGGGGTTTATAGCCAATTGAATCAACTCATGATTAATTAAGAATGCTTTGATTCAATTTGATAAAGTAAACAGCGATTTGATCCATCGAGAAAACAAATGAATCTTTGCACCCATAATCTCAATAAAAATGGATCGTTGCTTTAAAAGTAATTCAATTTGAAATGATTTTGATGCTTTCAATCAGTGTGAAGAAACATCCACACTGAAGACCCCATTAGAAGTCGATGCAATTAGCGTCGAACAGACAGAGATGGAAACGGACCACAAAGACGTGAAAAGTGGTAAGAAGGGTCTCTGGGTTGAATGATTGAGTGAGAATGGCAAGGCAAGGGTTAACAGTAGAAATGGACAGAGACTGGCCTTCAGGAAGTGATACAGTCGGCTCCCTGTGTACTACAGACCTCATAAACCCTCCCCACCCGCCTACATCTCTCTCTGCTCCCCTTTTTCTTTTTGCATCTCTCTCAGATACAGTCGGCCAAAGACAAAACATGTCATTGTTGCTCCTCAGCTGCCTGGGAGCCCTGCAGCCCAAATCATCCCTCTCTGTTTCTGTTTGTGGATTCGGAAAACAGCTGTTGCATTCACTAATCACCATGCAGCAGAAAAGAGCAGGCCTGAAGCAGACTCCCAGCCTCCATTGCACTGTCCATTCCCTTTCTAACACTAAAGCAGGCCAAGCAATTGACTTCTTCTGGTAACACTAACAAGGATGTTGCTTATGAAGGCATATAAAGCAAAATGTTACTGCTTCAAAGCAGAGTCTGTCTTATTAACTGCTAATTCTCATTGTAATCAAGCCTCTGTCTTATTGAGAGATGTGGACAGCACAGCTGAGACACAAAGCCTCAACCCTATCTTTAGTTGTGACCTTTAGAGGTTATGTGAAAATGACAATAGCCACATGGCTCAAGATTTCAGTAACACTCCAGGAGCCAAGAAAGAGGAGACGTCTTCACTTATAAATCCAACATAGCTTTTAAGCTAGTCCTTTTCCTCCCACGGTTTTTGGTTTGTCTGATCCACAGCTTTGTGCAAGCCAGACAAGGTGGGACGACTCGTCCTGCTGGGGTTGTCAGCACATCCTGAGAGCTTGACCTGCGTGGCATTGTGAGGAGACTTAATCAGGGCACTGTTTTTTTAGTAAGCAGAGCCAAATGGACATTATGGTAAAGTAAACAGCTTAAGTAAACAGGCACATCTTTAAGTCTCCTTTAAGACCCTTAGTCACTGGAGCAATGTGACACAAAATGCTCAGGCTGGATCAGTCTCTCTACACTGCTCACACACTCCGCTACAGAATTAGCACTGTGGCCTGCATGGGCTTGTCTGATTCAACATGAAAAAAGTGCACTCTTTCCCAATCTGACTTAATCAGCTTCAGATGTTTATTCTCTCTTGATTGCACTGTTAAGCATTTTCATGTTCAAGCTCAGAGACACAGAGGGTGAAATAGGGATGGGGAACACAGCTGATGATCTCTTGAGCAATTCTGTAACAACGGATACCTTCTAGACTTTTACACACAATTATGCATTACAGTTTTTTTTAATTAAAGATTGTCAATAGTACACAAAATCTCTACATGTATAAAGATATAAACAAAGTAGGAGAGCAACATTTTTAAAAAACAATACGCTCAAAAACCTTGTATTCAATATTGATCAAAAATAACGTTATTGAACAAGGAATGAAATTGAAACAAAACTAAACAAGTGGTGCTAAATTTGATTTAATAGTGTAACTAATAATGGAAATAGAACGTGATAGAACATCTGTCACTTTTAGAAAAGCCTCATCATGTCATTTTTATCAATATCATATCACCCTACCCTAAGTAAGCCCAGTGTTTATGACTTATGGACATGATCATATTAAGTAGAAAAACAGCATAATGTAAGCTATATCAAATAAAATCACCAATTTCCCCATTTGCAAAGAGTCCAATGCATATTCTCAGTGCATTACTTATGTATAAATGCAGACAGATAGCTAAGTGCATGTCTAGCGTGAGCAGACTGTCAGCTCATACAGATGTACCCATATACATGGAAAAAAGTCCCTATTAATAAACCTCTTTTGCTTTTAAACCTCTTTTTCTTGCAGGAAGCCCATACATTGCATCAGGCGGGAAATTATACACATCCAGTAAGAGGATGACACAAGCTACTATTTAAGTCATCACTGTCGGGTTTTAATCAAAATGAAGCTCACCTACGTGCAGTATAGGAAAATGATGTCAACTAAAAGATGTGTTTGTGTTTCGGTGTGATCTATTTCTGAAGACACTCATTGAGCGTTCATGTTATTGTCTGACGGAATCAATTTCCACAGCAATGTCTGCACACTTGTGGGAGTTTGGAGCGACTAAGTTGTGTATTCCTGTCAGTTCCACTGCCTGTGCGCCAGGCCACTAATGACAGAGAGCGAACCACACTAGTCCTCTTATGCACTGGGTGGTAGACCATGAACAAACCCACACTTCACACGCCACCAGCGTGAGATACAATGCATTTAATGCCATTCATAATTCTAAAACCGTCAGGACTTCTAGTTGGATGTGTGCAAAAATATTTATTCACAAACCTGTGATTAAAATAAATAACAATAACAGATAGCATGACTAAAGACACTTTTGTATCATACTCCTTCAGAAGGTCTAAGTGTCCTCCACACAAGACGGTTCTGTCATAGTGAGGACAGAAAACACAGAAAGAACAAATGGATGCAGAGGTGTGGCTAAACAGGATACACACACACACACACACACACACACACACAATGTAAATTCTTAACTGGCTGTTGAAAAGCACTATGGTGAACAGAATGAGGACAAGTGGGTGCAGCTTGGGGTAAAGTCCAGATGTTATCTTTCTCACACATGGACAGACAAACAAAACTTAGTGCATACCTTCATGCCTTCCTAATTTCAGTTACTGTATTGTGCAAATGTATGCACTTTTTATTGCTCTACATTCTCAGAAATAAAAGGTACCAAACTGTACTTTTCCTTGTTGCTGGGGTGGTATCATCAAGGGAACATGTTTTGTACCTATAGTATGTGCTGACAAATAATTTAAGGTACATTTAATTATGAACTAATGAAAGGTGCACAACATGCACTTTTCTAGGTAAAAGATATGCCCTAAAGGTACAAAAGATGCACCCTAGGTGCGACAAAGAGAGTGTATAGTTTATACACTCTAAAGAAAATCAGAATAGAAAAAAGCCTAAGGACACTGAGCAAGCACACAAAGAGGAAGGTTTTGTAAAAATAAATAAATAAATAAATAAATAAATAATAATAAAAACTGCTCATTTGGTATTGGGCACTTGTTCACACAGAACACAACACAACACAACACAATACAAGAGATGGTTCAGAACAAAACAAAAGAAGAAGAGAAGGAAACTTGAGGAACAGTAAGAGTTACCTCTGCATTAAAGTCATCATCTCCGAATGTGTGTGTCCCATACAGACAAAGCACCAGGAATGAAGGAACCAGTGTCCATCTCCAGAGCATCACATGCCACAATGATGCCATGTTCACAATTATAGGTCAATTGTCTATCTTGTAGGATACCAGATCCTCAAAGATGAGTCTAAATGATCTCGAGTTTTCCCTCGTTTAAAACTTGCAAGTCTACAACGGCTGCACTGCCCTGAAGCACTGAAGTGTCCTCTCTAATCCTCTCCTCTCCTCCCAGGATCAAATGCTAAAAACGTTTCTCGTGCGCGAGCTGTCACTCTAAAGATTTAAATGACCGGAGGCAATAGGTGTAGTCGAGTTGCGAGGGGTTGGACCCAAAACTCAGAGAGGTCGGCTTCTCTGGCACAAGTTTCGTGGGGATCATATGCCGCGGGTGTGTCCACGCTGCGTTAAATGTATTCCTCCTCTTTCACGTGCACGCAGAAGCCTAACTTACAGTCACGTCCAAGTTAAACGTCAGAGGTGCGCGCGAAGAACAAATTCCAGATGCCGCCTTCGTGTGACCAACCAGTCACACACGCATACACACACACATAAACACACACACACACCCGACTAGAAAACATAAATTGCATGACGTCAGTTCCGTTCACTTCAAAAAGAAGAGTAGCTGCTGATTGCGCGCGTGCGCGCGGATTCCAGCCGTTCGCCGCTGGTTATGTCTCACGTGCGTTCTTGGCTTTGTTGCAGGTTTGTCAAAAATTCCAGATTTTCTGGAAAAGAACAGAAGGATCGGCTCGTGGATCCGGCGCTCTCACCCACGTGTGTGTGTGTGTGTGTGTGTCTGCGTGCGCGCGCATGGAGGAGGGGCGCGAACAGGAGCGGATGCCGGTGGGTAATGTATTCACCCCCTGCTCTGTTCACAGTGCAGTCATACACCATTCACTACCGGCTATTCTTAAAACCTCTACTACTAATATCTACTAAGTGCACATATATTCTAAACTCACAAACTCACTTCTAGTGTGCACCTGTACAGTTACACACATTGTCAACTTCATTAACTACACTTGTGCATTTATTCCACAGCGTTGTTGAATCCTCGATTCTGATTGGTCAGCAGGCGTTGATAAATTTTCTATAACGGAAGCTCTGACAATAGTTCAGAACTTATTATAGTTAATTATAATATTCGATGCATTATCGTTTCTATAGTAACACCTCATTCACAGGGACTTATGGCGCTATGCGTATGGAGGATGCATCACATAATCTAAGTCTAATAATAAACGTTTTTAAAAATGTGTTGTTATTTAACAAAGATCATTGATATGGTGAAGCTTTGTATGAGGAGATGTTTATTTAACATTTATCGAAAGAGTCTCAGTCATCCATCTTCCATCCATCTTATCCTACGCAGGGTCGCAGGGAGCCTATCCCAGGGAATTCGGGGAACAAGGCAGGGGACACTCTGAACAGGGGCACAATTGCACACACACACACACACTCACACTCACTGCTGGTTTGAGACCAGTCCACCAACCGCAAAAATCCCCAGCATCCTGTGTAGTCAGAAACTAATGATGAATTCAATATTGATTAACAAACTCTGCACATGGAAAAGATTAGTTTTAGTCTTTAACTGGACAGCTACAAAACTGAGTAACAAGGAAGGTGTGTCTAATTAGTCAAATTAGATGGCAGTTATTCCAGTGGAGCATGCAATACCATGTCAGTATCACTGCTGAATCCCTGCTCTATAATAATATCTGGCAAATGGTGGACCCTTTTGATTGATGGACAGGGTAGAGAGGATGACAAATTGTGCACGGTGGCAGAAGGGCTGCAGTAACTGAGTAACAAAGCAAGAGATGTATCTTGGAAAACAAAGCATATTGTCTTCATTTTAGGTGGCCAAATACCAAAGGAGCAGGTTTTAAGAGTTGTGAAGAACACCTACTCATGCTGTGTTGATGGTGATGCATGTGATAGGGAATGCATTCAAAGACTAAAAAAGCTGTTGACAAGATCTGTGAAGACAGGCAACAAGTGTCTTGAGAGAATGATGGAATCTTAACGGCTGTCAGCACGTACACATTAAGTCACTTTGCAAATATTGACACACACACACACACACACACACACACACACACACACACACACACAAACACACACACGCTTTGAGCCAGAACACTGGAGCTGGAGGTATGCATACCTGCAGGGTTTAAGGTAAGGAGACAGGAAGGTACTCAACAGTTCAGTGAACTCAGAAGTTCTACAGTCACTGAGTTTCATGTCAACAAAAGGTGACCATAAAACAAACTGCTTCAATAATCAATGAAAAGCATTTTCTTTATTTCTGTCATGCATTAACTCAAACCTGTTCTACAAGATTCTTGAACAATAAGCAGTCTACATCTAAAAGAATAACTAACTTGTGGAACTGAATGCTGATTTTCATTTCTTTAAAATAGGTACGTTTTGAACTCATTATCTCAAAGTGCTTCCACAAAACATGAACCAGTGCTCATAGTGTATGTCTCACACCTCAGACAAACAGAGCCAGCTGTGAGTATTAAAAACCTGATGCTGTGTGTGAATGTATGATGTTGATTATCTTTCATCTTTTAAAGCAGGATTGTCAGGCTCCAGTCCTGAAAGCCACAAAACTACAGAGTTTTGCATCATACCTCATGTAATTCAACACATCTACTAATTATCAAGAAATCTATTGACTGAACTTTGTATGTTAGAAGAGGAAAAATACCAAAAAAACGTTCACACACTTCTGGATTAGTGACTCAAAAACTGATTCTTTGAGCTAATGTAAGATCACCCCCTGCTGGCCATAATGGATATTTACTTAATTTGTGAGTGGAGATGGAATAGGATGGACAAATGTGAATTTCATGTAGAATTTATGTAGTAATTTAAACCTAAAGTTAGGGACCTAAACCTAAGCCTTCTACTATAAATTATAACCACACAATCTAGATACAGTTCCAACTGCAAACATAAAAGGAAATAGAATAAAAATATTTCTGAACAAAAACATTTTATTTTTAATATGTCATGACATCATCAGATTTACAAGAAGTCCTAAAAGTAGACAAAGAGAAACCAATTCAACAAATGAGACAAAAGTATTACACTTGGTAATTTTTTATTGAGGAAAATTATCCAATATTACATATCAATATTACATACAGTGCTGTGAAAAAGTATTTGATTTTTTTATCAGATTTTTTTCCGTTTTTATGTATATCACATACTAAATAGTTTTAGATCTTCAGATGAAATACAACTTAAAACGAAGGCAACCTGAGTAAACACACAATGAAGTTTTTGCTTTTTTTATTTTTTTTTTATTGAAGCAAAAAAGTTATCCAACAGCAATAGCCAATGTGAAAAACGAATTGCCCCCTTAAACTTAAAATCTGGTTGTGGCACCTTTACTTTAGCAGCAATAACTGTAACCAAACACTTCTGATAACTGGAGATCAATCTTTCACTTACTTCTAGGACTAGGATTTACTCCTGTGCTTTCGTTAATTATCTTGCTGCATAATCCAGTTACGCTTGAGATTCAATTTACGGACTGAAGACCGGACATTCTCCTTTAGGACTTTCTGATAGAGAGCAGAATCCATGTTTCCCTCAATTATTGCAAGTTGCTTAGACCCTGAGGCAGTAAATTATCTCCACACCATCACACTTCCACCACCATGCTTCACCGTAGGTATAATGTTCTTTTTTTTTGTGGAATTCTGTGTTTGGTTTACTCCAGATGTAAAAGGATAGTCTACCAAACATTTCCACTTTCAACTCATCAGTCCACAGAACATTCTCCCAAACGGTTTGAGGATCATCAAGGTGTGCGAAATTCAGATGAGCCTTAATGTTCTTCTGGGTTAGCAGTGGTTTTCACCTCACCATTATTCCATGGATGCCATTTTTGCCCAGTGTCTTTCTGATAGTGGAGTCATAAACCGTGACCTTTATTGATGCAAGAGAGGCCTGTAGGTTCTTTGTTGATGTCCTTGGCTCTTTTGTGACTTCTTGGATGAGTAGTAGCTGTGCTCTTGGAGGAATTTTGGAAAGTCAGCCACTTCTGTGAATATGAGAAGCACCTCATACCATCTGTGAAGCACGGTGGTGGAAATGTTATGGTTTGGGGTTGCTTTTGCTGCCTCGGGGACTGGACAGCTTGCATTCATTGATTCAACTATGAATTCTGCATCGTATCAAAGAGTGCTTGAAGATAATATGAGGCCAACTGATCAAAAGTTCAAGTTGAACTGAAAGTGGATCAACAGGATAATGATCCTAAGCACACTAGCAAATCCACCAAGGAATGGTTCAAAAAGAAGAAATGGAATGTTATGGAATGGCCTAGTCAAAGCCCAGATTTGAATCCCATTGAAATGTTGTGGGGGGGGATTTGAAACCAGCAGTACATGCAAGAAAACCCTCAAACATCTGCAACTGAAAGAATATTACATGGAAGAGTGGTCAAAAATTCCAGCAAGCCTTGTGGGCAATAATGCAAAACGCCTATAAGAAGTTATTTCTGCTAAAGGCAATACTGATTCCTGGAAAGTTTTCCTAAAAAAAAGTTTTGTTGTGGTCGTGAATTTTAAATTTATTTTGCTTTTGATGTGACACTGGTAAGTAAGCTAGTCCACTTTTGCTACACTATTATAATAGTGTGTTAATGTATTTAAAAATATATATATATTAAATATTCTACGAGCATCAACCTGAATCTGAACACAATGAAAATAACATACAGAAGAAAACAAAATGGAAAACCACAAATCGAGGCTTCCATGTGGCTCAACAGAAAAGTTCAGTGTTCAAATCCCAACAATTCCCCTGCCATCCATGGCTGGGAGCCAAGAGAGCAAAATTAGCCACATAGTGTGTTGGCCTTCACCCTCCCCGGTTGGTAGCTCTCGTGTGATAGGGGAGAGCTTTCTAATTGATTCATAAAAATGAACCATATTAATAGGAATGAAGACTGGAGTTGGTGTGCAGGTTTGTGGTTCTGAAGCATGCAACACATATACAGTATTTAATTCATCAGTTTGACAACTTCTTCCTTATTAAGTGATTTGAATGTGTGTGAAGTGGGATCCTCATTGCATGCATAGGTTTGTTCCAGTTTATCTGACTTAAGCATGACTATGTTTATGACATTCTGGCTAATTTGCATCATGACATCATCAGCTAGAAAATTTGGGAGAAGGTAGACAACAATATACTATATGTGGGTTAGAGATGCTGAACACATGCTGAACACTGAAGGGAGGAGCTGTATTTGTTTGAAAGTTGAATTCCACCATATAACTGCACTATATAGCCAAAGGTTTGTGAACACCTGACCATCACACCCATATGTGCTTGTTGAACATCCCATTCCAGATTTAGTCCCCCTTCAATATTATAATAACTTCCACTTTTCTGGGAAGGCTTGCCACTAGATTTTGGAGTGTGGCTGTAGGGATTTGCCCCTTCTGAGGTCAGGCATTGATATCAGACAAGAAGGCATTCAGATGGGTTGAGGTCAGGGCTCTGTGCAGTTCTTCAACTCTAACCTGAAGACATAATTATGTCTCAAAGGGGAATTGCCATGCTGGAACAGTTTTGGGCCTCTTAGTTCCAGTGAAGGAAAATCGTAATGCTATAGCATACAAAGACATCCAGTACAATTGTGTGCTTTCAGCTTTATGGCAATAGTTTAGGGAAGACCCTAAATAGTTTCTGTATCCCATGTTTATATGTTTCTGTAAAGCTGCGTTGAGACAATGACCACTGTAAAAAGCGCTATACAAATAAAATTGAAATGGAAAGACCAACATATAGTGTGATGGTTAGGTGTCTAAAAACGTTTGGCCATATAGTGCAGATTTTTCATCTAATGCATTACGATATGGTTTTGATTCATAAGGCATGATTTGATATCTGATGATCCCACTGAATCTCCTACGTATTTGACTGTACTACAGCAATTCAATATTTGATGATACTGCACATGCTACGGTACGATACGATTCAATTCAGTAGCCTCTGAATTATATGTGACCAACTTTCTTCAGAATCTGGAGTAGGCTTAGCATTAATTGGAGAATGATGATGACGTAGATAAATACTATTTTAAGTATCAAATCACCTTGCTATCCTATTAATTTAGTTACACATCAGTTTCAAAATATGAAATATTTTTTACACACCAGTTGTCTGTCCTTTTTCGATCATAATTAATTATAAATCAAGCAAAACAACTGAAATGAATTGATTCATCATTTAAAAAATGGTATGGAACAAAAAGAAGGGAACAGATATAAAAGAACTGAAAAGATAAACAAATTGACAATTTATTTACTCATATCTAAATGTTGTATGTTTATACTATACACAATATTTAGCTTTTTATAGCTTTTTATAGCTTTTACAATTTATGTCCATGGAGTATCCATTTTATAGTCAACTGCAGGTTGATTAAAACATTTGATGGCACAACTTTGTTTACGTCATTTCAGCCTTCATTGCGCTCTTTTATGAGTTTTAACACAAAGACAGGTCTTAGCTGGATATATTTCCTTTACATATTCACTACCAGTCAAAAGTTTAGACACACTCATTCTTTATTTTTATTTTTTTCCTCCACATTTTAGAATAATAGTAAAGTCATCAAAACTCTGGAGTAACACAAATGGAACTATGGGAATTATTATGTGGTGATAAAAAAAAGTCCAAAGTAAATCAAAATAATTTAGTATTTTAGCATCTTCAAAGTAGACGCCCTTTTTGCCTAGAATTTCCAGAAATGTATTCTTGGCATTTTCTCAACCCATTTCTTGAGGAATTCCCCTGAGATGCTTTTTAAACAGTATTAAAGGAGTTCGCACCTACTCTGGACACTTATATTTTTGTCTACAACACCGATTTCAAGCATTTAATCACACACCTTCAGATCAAAAGGTTTTTAAGATCATGAGAAACATTTCAGTCGAGGGTCCACAAACTTTTGACTGTAATACTTTTGCAAGAATAAGAACAGAATGTGTCTTGTAATAGTGTTACAGTTTAATCTGTACTTTTGAATTTATTTGTATTTTGATGCAAAGAACCCATGTTCATTTATGTGACGGGGAAAGTTGTATAATGCAGTAGCTTTACATTAGTATCACTACATTTTAAACACAGAATTACTTGTAGTTTATCACGTGTATTGCTGGTGTAAACACATAGTTCGATCACTGATGCCTGTGGCTACCTTCTGTATTTGTTTCTAAGATGATTTTTATATTGAACATCTGTTAATATTACAGAATCATTTATCATTGATAGCCAGGACACATTTGAATAAACCACACAATATTACAAGGGGAGGCATTGTATCCTGGATATGAGGAGCAATGCGAAATTGCACATATCCACATCTGATGCTCTGGTATTTGTGTACGCAAATGAATAAGTGGCTTTATAACAGGTAGAAAACAAGCAACAGAAATGAGATATCAGCATCTTTCCAGTTAAGCTGTTTAGGTTTAGTAATTTAATTATTTCTATAGAAAGTGAACCTGATTTTCACATATTATATGATATCTGAGATCTAACCTCACCTGACTACAGATTTTGGTAAGTTTGTGCTTTATGAGTTTAATTTATGTGAGTGTGAAGTGTTCATGAACAAAGTGGTATGAGGCTGATTGTTTTATTTATGGAGAATGGCAAGATTAAAATTTCATAATGATATGAGACAAGTGAATAATTCTTTACATGTATTGTTCTTCCATCTTATCACATTTACAGAAACAGCGATGAATCTGTAATTACACAGATTAATATATATTCATATATATAAAAATATGTATATAATTTTGTAATCTGTATTTATATATTTTTAAACTATTCTTGTTGTTCTTAATAAGCCAGGCCATGATCTTTTTAATTCTTTTAACCCTTGTGCGTCAATTAAATAAAGTTACACTCTGGTCCATAGAGGATAAAAATGTCCATGTCCAAAAACTGTCATAGAAATATTATATATTAATATTTTTTTCCACTTTCACTGACTTCGATTTTTTTTTTTACCAGCATCAGTTCTGATCATAATTACCAAACATTCATTCATTTTCAGAATTTTAACCCTTTAAACGCCAGTTTCTTTACATAATGCAAAAATCTTCAAAGCTCAGTCACCTTCTTTGACTCGTATACATGGGGAGAGATTTGTGATTTCCAGTACAATATTATTTCTTTCTTTCAAACTGTTCACACACTTAAAATGTCCAGTAAACTCATACAAACCACAACTCTGATATCCATACAAACACACCCACACAGTTACAGCTGCATCATTTATTCAGTCGGTCTGCAGCGCTCTATAATACAGCAGAATCAGAAAAAAAAGGAAAAGCATGTATTTTCCCTAGAGACTAAACCTGAGAAAATACTACACATTTCAGAAACATTTTTAAAAATTCAATGTTTTGAAACCTTGTCAACAAAATAAAAGCCTATTAACACAGAATGCCTGATTTTATGCTTAAACATCACGGGAATTAAATATTGCAGTTTGAATGGGTTTCAGTGGGGATATTTTTGTCCTTAAGGTTCTGAGTGTAACTATTTTATGTACCTAGTTTAAAATAGATTAATGGAAGTTAATGAAGGTGAAATATTATAATTCCAATACAAATGCACACCTTTTGCAAAATTGATGCTGTTTGCATTAACACAGACAAAATGATTTTTAAAAAAATGGAAAAAAAAAAAAAATGAAAAAGACAGAAATGTCCATAAGGACACACAAAGGTTAATTCATGTCTTGTTTTTGCACAATGTTATGTGTATCTCTACTAAAGTAATCCATCTATCAATCTATCTATTAATAGCAGAGAGCTGCTGATATGAAACTCCTCTACTTTATGGTTCTGCTGATCTTTGGCGCCATGGCTGATGAAGATCCTTGTAATAAATCAAGTACATAAAATGCTACAATTATTTAATTTAATCCTAAATAGACTTTAATGAAGATGTATTGTTTTTCTTACATCAAATTATCAAATGCACAGCTAAGACATAATGGCAATATAGGAAAAATTTGCATATTTTCTTTAGTATTATTACATATGTTTTATTTTAAGGGTGGAAATGTGTATCACAACAAAACAAACTTTCTTTTGCTTTTTTCCTTTGTTTGGATTCTTTCTTTCTTTCTTTCTTCCTATATATACTACAGTGTAACTTTATTTCTTTTGTTTATGCAGCTAATAGGACTGAGAACCTTTTTTCCTACAAAAGCATAGAATTGACAATTACAGAGAACCTTATTACATTAAGCTGCACCTGGGGAGACACCAAGTGTTATGTAGAGTGCACTTTTGTCAATCACACCACAAACAGAACGGGTTCAATCAACATAACAAGTGTGGTAGAAGACGTCGATGATAAAATTAAAATACTTTCCTTCAAAATAAGTAAGCACCAATTAGAATGTTCCTGAACAAGTTAGCAATTTCTTGGTTTTAATGAAACAGTTCAATGATTTAATAACTGTTAACAAGGGTCATTGTTTTCTGTGTTTTTTTGTTTGTTTGTTTGTTTGTCTTTAGGTGAGCATAACATCACGTGTCATGTCACAAAGTGTCTATCAAATGAAATAAGTGAATTGATCAGTCAATCATCCAACTCTGATGACTTGAATGATTTAAAAAGACCAACACGAATTAAAAAATTATGTTCTGAATTGATTGTTTCAGATGGTAACGTTAAAAAAGCTTACATCAGGTATGAAAAAAAAATTGAATACACTGCTCAAATCATTTCATGTCCATAGATTGAAACTGAAAAATATGTCAATGTCTGTGCAACACAGGGCAGAGAAAATCTACATTGACGCTCTCATCAGCTTACTGTTTAATGAAACAACCAAAAACTATGACCTAGAGGAATTTAACATGACTGTAGTTCAGATCGATATGATGAACACTACAGATCACGGGCTTGTACAGATCTCTGCTCCAAAGGTAACACTCACCTCATATGTATATCTTAATTAATAACTAAGGAATAAAACATTTAGAAGTGTCTTGTTATAGCAAAATAATCCACTACAGGGTGGTGTGATGCAAGATACTGTTACCGCCTTGTTTTATTGTTTTAGTTCCAGTAACAGCAATTTGCCAATCATTAACCTATCAATTTCTAATACGTGAAAGAACATCATGTCATACTTTATACCTGTTTATAATTACATTTAATGTTGTGTTTGTAGGAATAATAAATACATCTAATGATTAAAACCACCAAGATAATGAAGACCTTTAATTTCAGAGTGTTTAAGTCAATGGCATCTGATCTGATTAATATCTGCCTTTACTCTCTGATAGGTGCCTGGTGATAATCTGACTTTGGATGTATTCATGCCTCCTGAACCTTTTGTGAATGTCTCAGGGAAGCCGTTCAAAGTTGGCATAGTGACCTATCCCTCTGTTCAACTGTTTATAGTAAGTCTTTCATACACTTTCATAATCACTTTAAACGACATGTGTTTCTGTTGGACATTCGAGTTCATTTGTGTCCCCAAAAATCTAAATCTATATCTCTGCACATATTCACAGAATAACTCGTACCCTGTGTTAAAGTCCAAAGTCATTCGAGTTGAAACTGTCGGACAGGAGATGAAGCACTTGTCCAAACGGCTTGTTATCAACTTTACATTGAACAGTAATGAAATAATACCTGTAAGTGATCGCCTGTATATATGTTTCAGATCGTTGTTTTGGATCAGATCTTTAAAAATTTTCTCCAGTCATATGGATTTCACATGAGAATGATGACATGATTCACAGATCAAATTGACACACACATAGTTTTGAGACTCTTCACGTGTTTCATTTCAAATCTAGCGCATTTCTTATTTTTTACATGTGAATTTTTTTTTTAACACGATTCATTTTTGCGAGATGGGAATTTTACACATGTAGTGCATGTGTTTTTATGTTCACTCGTGATTTTTGCACACGATTCATGTATTTTCACGTGTAAGTCGTAATGTTTTATTTTTCACGTGATTGTTTATATGTGATTGATTGATTTTCACATTCTTCTAGTAGTGCACATGTTTTATTTTCACGTGTGATATTTACACATGATTCATGTGATTTTTTTTGTTGTTGTTCACATGATTTTTGTGCTTTTATATGCACATGCGATTGTTACATATGATTAATTTGTTTACATCCTATTCTTTCACATGTAATGCGTGTGTTTTTAGTTACACGTGTTACTTTTTCCACATGTAGTGCACATTTTTTCATTTTTCAGACATGATTTTCTCATGATTAAATTAGTGCCACATGTGGTCTTTATTGTCCACATGATGGTACATGTGTTTACTTGAATTCCTATGAACAACCTCAGGGTATAACAGGTTGAAATGCTCTTTCACATGCTATTCACACAATCACATGAAAAAGTCTGAAAGGATTATTTAATCTATTTGTTAATTCTGCCCTTGTGTTTATTCTCACAGGAAAACCATACTCTGTCATGTCAGTTCTATGATGTGGATGCTGTTCCAGGTATGTAGGATTTTTGTCAAGTGCTGCAATGTTTTAATTTGTTATTGGTGGTGCAATAGTTATGAGAACCAACAGTGATGAGAAAATGATCTCTTGTACAAACGGTGTTGGATTAAAGTCACACGAAAAGATATAAATGGTTACACTGCTTCTAAACTTAATCTTAAATTGTAAGGTTTATACAAAATGAGGTGTGTAAATTGTTGGTAGTGATGGTCGGTTGGTTATGATGAAATAAAGAGTGCTCTATAAGCTCTATAATTTGAATGATATTTGGTAATAACTATGTTAATACACCTGCCAAGTTAAAACTAACAAGATTACCTCATATACTAGGTGAAATACCTTACAGGAAAAAAAAATACTGTAAAGGTTTGCACACTATGAGAGCGCTTACTCATGCTGGAGGTTAATGGTAACACTTAATAATAATAATAATAATAATAACAATAACAATATATTTTTTTTACTTAATGAAAAATAACTATTAAAAGCTTTATGAATTTTGTAAATAATTTATTCTATTTATTCTAATAAATTAATTAATTAATCAATCAATTATTTAATAATAATTCATTCAAATAAATTTAAGATACTGAAATAGAAATAAGATAAAACTTTAAATACCAAGACAGAAAAAAATGCTTTTTATAAGGGTGTAAATACTTGAGTTTTTTTATTTATTTATCAAAACGTACATTTCTCAAACTCTTAGCTTCTCTTTGCTATTTTACTTTAGATAGTGAATAACCGTTAGAAGCTAAATACTATGCTTTAAAATGTGCGGCTGCATAATATGACAGGATTTTGGAGCTTTTCCATAGTTAATGTCATATTACCTGAAACTGCTGGCTTCATATTCATTCATTTGGACTGAAGCGGAAAATGCAAATGAGAATATATTGCAAAAATGTAGAACGTTATATCTGTTGTGTTCCTCAATCAAGACATAGTGCATTCGTTTTTCTTTCCACATTAACAAGTGAAGTAGAAAGCAATCTGGATTAATAGTACAGGATTGTCAGGGTGACTCACAGCAGCTCGAGAATGTCACAGCAACCTAAATGACTCTACTCATATCAGGCTTTTGAAAACTGCCAACAAAAGTGTACAACATTCTTTTTTTTATTGTCTTCTTCTCAAGGGTACACACACAGGATCATACCTGCTTGTGGCTATTAGGTTAAAATTAACCGTAGATTCTTATTTGGTCCCAAATAGAGCTCAGGTGGGATGACATGGGGTCTTTCACAAACCTGGAGAACTTTAACAGAAACAACACTGTAACCTGCTCATATGATCATATGACCCCCTTCGCTGTACTTCTGGTAAGAACTGAATTAGTATCAGAAATCAAGTGCGTAAACTACTTATACTACAGTTTTGATAATAAATCTGTATTATCTGACTGCATGTGTGTGTGTGTGTGTGTGTGTGTGTGTGTGTGTGTGTGTGTGTGTTATTAGGTTGACATGAACTTGTTGCAAATTGATCCTCAGCAGTGGAAAATCCTGTCCTATATTAGTTATATAGGTTGTAGTTTTTCGTCGTTTTTCTCAACAGTCACCATCTTCCTCTACGTTTTCATGAAGTGGGTATTATAAATGTGATGATATACCAATGATCCATTTTAACTGGCTAAGAGCAAATATTTTAAAGTGTATTTTAAACATTTTAAATATTCTAGCAGTTTCCATAATCAATTACATTGCAATTGATGCTGTTGATGCTGTTCTGTTTGAAATGTGATATTGGAACAAAGATACTATGGTAGATCAAAAACTGTGATATTGGATTACACAGTTAATGTGAAGATTGTTACAGAAGGATGAACAGTAGAGCTGGACTACCCAGGAGCCCTAACCTGAGAAGACCCTTGGACTAAAAGAATGGGGCTCCTCAGAAATTTGAGAAAACATTACTAGTTATAGTACCCTGTATTTCCACAGCTAGGACATTCAAGGGACAGCAGTGGTTCAGTGCTCAAGGGTTTGGGGATGGTTTTGGGATCTGAATATAAATGTTTCATCATTGGGTAAAGGTGATCAGTCTGAATGGACAAGAGACTCCAAACCATGCTAGGGAAATGAATCAATTCCCCCACATTCCCCTGCATAACAGATCAATCTGTTTTTGCTTTCATTTGTAACCTGTCTGTATATAAAATTCAACAGCATACACAAATACAACACAAACATATATATGCTCTGTTTTTACAGGAGCCCAAAAAGAGACAATTCCATCCGTATCCATGTGTCTTTGAGTGTAGCCCTGTTCCTCCTCAACACCAGCTTCTTGTTAATTGAATGGGGAGCCACTTGGTCTCAAGACACTGTGTGCGTCTTAATAGCGGTGATAATACAGTACAGCCTCCTGTCCTGTTTCTCTTGGATGGCCATTGAAGCCATACACTTGTACTTGCTTCTAATCAAAGTGTTCAACACCTACATCAAGCACTACATGGTCAAGATGTCGCTGTTTGGATGGGGTGAGGAATCCATGTGGTCTACACTGCAAAACACACTATAATATAAGCCCAATAAGTAATGATTATTTAATTAAAATTATAGTACACTTACACTCAAAGACCACTTTATATGGATTACCTATACACCTGCTCAGTCATGCATTTATCCAGTCAGTGAATCAAGTGGCAGCAGTGTAATGCAGGCTCACTGAATCTGGACAGTAGAAGATTGGAAAAAGACAAGCCATTTTTCTAATATTCAGCTGTTTAGTTTCGGCAAGTATGTGCCCATTGTAGCTCAGATTCCTGCTCTTCGCTGATTGGAGAGGGATCTGATGTGGTCTTCTGCTTTTGTAGCCAATTAATATTAACCAAAGCTCTTGACCTGTATCTGCGTGATTTTATGCATTGCACTGCTGCTACATGATTGGCAGATTGAATAATTGCATGAATGTTCAGGTATACAGGTGTTCCTATTAAAGTGATCAGTGAGTGTATAGCACACATGACTTTCTGGAATTTTTTTTTCCAGGAGTGCCTGCTGTCCTTGTTGGAGGAAGTCTGTGTGTGTATGGTACTAAACCTTTTTATGGCACCACGCAAATACAATTATCTAGCACAAACGAAACAACGCAATTGTAAGTAAACATTTTTTTTTTAAAACAGCTTGCAATTTGTAGCATAAAACTTTTTAAAAATCTACATGGCTGCATTACAATAAACTTATGATAAATGTCTACTTTTGGTGTCTGATCTTCAACATGTACAATTTGTACCACAGCTGCTGGATTACTGACCCTTACCTTCTGTATGGCATGAACATCCCCTACTTTTCCTTAACAATCCTGTTCAACACATCTATTCTGCTGGCAGTGACGCATCAGATCTTTAAGATGCGTTGCTTGGACGTCCGAGACAGTAAGCTTCCATCTTGTAAGGACATTTGCACTGTCCTGGGCCTGACTGTCCTGCTGGGAATGACATGGGGTTTGGCTTTATTCACCTCAGGATACACAAACTACCCCATTTTATACCTCTTCTGTATCTGCAACAGCCTGCAAGGTACTGATATCTAAAAAAAAAAAAAAAAAAGTTTATAAACATTACTTTTATTGTTTTCTATTTCTTATATTAACCATTTCATACATTCATTTGTGAGTTTCTTTATTTTTTTCAAATTATTTTCAAACAAATGATATATGAATTTTTAATTTATATAAATATCACGTATATAAAGGCCATGGGAAAAAGGATAAAACATTATAAGTTGAAAAAAAAAAAAACATTTCAATAATTTAAAAAATCTTCAAATGTCTTTGAAAAAAATTATACCATTCATGGCTGAAATATTGAATGAAAACAATGAACAATAAAATATTGTTGAAGACCAGATTAGAAAATAGAAAGTATTGCAGAAATTTCTATTATAGAAATATTATAATTATTATAGAAAATTTAATTCATGAACAAAATTAAGCAATATTTCTGACATTTTACTTTATTCAGAGTTTGGCACATTTTTTAATTGTAGGTATTACATTTTTAAAGAAAAAAATTAAGATAGTTAAGACCCATGCTGCACTGAATACAACAAATAGTCTAAAGAGCAACAGAATTCAGGATAAGGTTTTCAGGATAATGAGATTACAGTAATTGTGTGAAGCCATTTGGAGGTGATTTGCATCCTATATTTTCCTAAAAGAATTTCCTATAAAATGCCTTAAATTGGCTGCCTAAAAGTGTAATGTTGATTATGTCCTAATTGCATAACATTTGCTAATGCACAACACAAACCAATGTGTATAAATTTGCCATATGATACATATGCATTGAACTGATCACCCAACCCACCAATTTCTGAAAAAGTCTGTTTTCAAGGAATTAATTTCTCAGTTTGATGCTTGTAAGAAGATATCTGCATGTCTTCTCAATGATAAAATTCTCCCCTCTAGACAGCTATGAATTAACACAACCTGAACAAGTTTTGTGCAAACTGGGATGTTTGTAATCTGCCTGGCAGAAAACAAAATTTTTATGCTAAAACATTAATGCTAGTCATACAAAAATGTTTTCACTGACCTGACATCATGATGGTGGGTATGGACAGAGTTGAAATGAAAACTGATCAGATTGAGCAAGAACACAAACTACCAGTAAAAAGAAGGTTAGAGAGTACACATTGGACAGACAGAAGCCACTGAAACCACTGTGTGATATTTTTAGGAAACCATAAAGGGGGAACTGATTTCAGTGAGGGTGAATAACATTAATTTTTATCTTGTTGATATCCAGGGTTGTTTCTCTTCCTGTGGTTCTATGGTACAATGAAGAAGGACAGGGATTCCAAGACACAAACCTCAAATCTGTCCGAGCCAGCTAGTACTACAGTCAAGACCTATGAAAGCAGCTTTACCCACTGATCAGATATTACATGTCAGTTACTGGTGATGTGGTTATACATCATATACTGATAGATATCAATACAAGAACTGCAACAAGTTATACAAGTTATTTAAAACCTATTTGATCATATTTCATAATCAGTTGCACAGTTAACTTTTTTCCCTTTCCCTTTTTTCATTTTCAGAAGTACAGTCCCCTCTGAAAGTATTGGAACAGCAAGGCCAATTCTATTGTTTTTGCTATACATGGAAGACATTTGGGTTTGAGATCAAAAGATGAATATGAGACGAATTTCAGCTTTCGTTTCCTCATCTATACATCTAGATGTGTTAAACAACTTAAAACATGGCACCTTTGGTGATGACCACCCAATTTTTAGGTAAGCAAAAGTACTATAACAGTACTGTTAAAGTAAATAATACTTAATATTTGGTTGCATATCCAAGTGCTTTAAGTTGTTTGATCTTGAATTTATTCTCTACTGGTAAGGTAGGATTCTGACTTTTGTGTACTGTCTACTTGATTCAGTTGGATCAAGATCCTTGCCACTAAAATTGTTGTAATGTATAGTATTGTTGATTCTGTAGTGTTGCTTGGAAATATTTGTTAGTCTATACTAATTAGTTCTCTCAGGTGGTTAATCAAGGGTAATTTCAGTCTCCCTTAAGGTGTGAATTGTGGGCAGGGCTTACTAAGACTGAAGGTATATCTAGCTCAAAATTCAGTGTGCTGTAGTGGTTGAAGCATGAATTTAGATAAAGTATCAAGTTTAGTAGTGTTTATTTCTTCTTGTTCAGTTAAGTGTTACCAGTTCCCTCTCAGCCCTATCTTCACTAACTTCATTCCTGACTAGACATGTGCCTCAAATCTATTTCTGTTGTCATCACTCTCAGACCAGTACTACCAGTAACCTCATCTACCCTTTTCTGCTGTCGCAGTCTCAAACAGCAGTGGTAGGTGGGCTCTGGAATTGCCAGTCTACTTTAAAGAAAGCTAATTTCATCTCAGTTTTAGCTTCCCATTATTCTGTTGACTTTCTGGCACTAAATGAGACCTGGATATCTCCACAGAATTCCGCTACACCAGCTGCTTTATCCTCTGCTTATGTTTTCTCTCACACTCCATGAGAAACTGGCCGGGTTGTGGTACAGATCTGCTGTTGTAATCGGAGATAGTGCTTCACACCTCTCTCTGTCTCATCTCATCCCTCAAATTCCATGCAGTTACAGTTACCTCCCCGATCACCCTTCTCATCATCGTCATCTACCGCCCTCCTGGTCCCCTAGGAGACTTTCTTGAAGAAATGGACATGTTCCTCAGGCTTTTCCCTATCGACAGCACCCCTCTTACAGTGCTTGGAGACTTCAACCTCCCCTCTGACAAGCTCGAGTCCTCTTTCCTTCTCCCTTTTCTGCATTCCTTCTCCTTGACATTCAACAGCTGCCCACCCACACACAAAGGAGGAAATGTCCTGGACCTGGACTTCAGTCACCCCCTCCAGCTACAGACATCAATGCTACCCCACTCCACGCATTCAGTCATCACTTGGCATCTTTCATCATCACCCTCCCTATCCTGCCTAAAACCAGCTATGAATACTTCTCTCCTACCCATCGAAACCTCCATTCTATCTCTCCTTCCTCCATAGCTTCCTGCACCATATCATCCTTTCCAGACCCCGACTCCTTTTCCTCCCTACCACTGCAGTTAGCCACAGACACTTTCCTCTCCTCACTTTCCTCATCCATGGACCTCCTCTGCCCTCTATCTTCTAAACCTAGGAAGGTTTCTTACCCTGTTCCTTGGCTGTCGGATGTGTTATGCAGCAATTGGAGACAACTGAAAACAGCAGAGAGAAAGTGGAAAAAATCACAACTCGACACAGATTTTGCCTCTTACCATGCTCTCCTGTCCCAATTCTCATCTGAAGTGACTTCTACAAAGAAAAGCTAGAAACTTCTGCACAAGACCCTCACAAGCTCTCCAACATCTTTTCTTCTACTCAACCCACCAGCTCCTCTGGCTCTGTCCTCCCTGACTGCTGAAGACTTTGCTACCTTTTATGAGAAGATTGAAAAAATCTGCCAGACCTTCAGTTCTACCCCAACTCCTACACTACCCACTGAGGATTCCCCTTCGCCTTCACTGGCACATTTTTCTAATCTAACAACAGAAGAGATCCTGCAGGCCCTCTTGTCCTGCAATCCTACCAACTGCCCATTGGATCCAATCCCTTCCACAATGCTCCAGACCATCTCACAAGTCCTCCTCCCCATCATCATGACTATCATCAATGGCTCCATATAATCTGGTCATGTTCCAACTGCATTCAATATAGCAAGAGTTATTCCCATCCTGAAACCCACTATGGATCCCTCTGACATCAGCAACTTCCGACCGGTATTACTTCTCTCTTTTTTCTTTTTAAAATCTTTGAATGCACTGTCTACAATCAACTGTCTCTCTACCTCTCACAGAACAACCTCCAAGATCCTAACCAATCTGGCTTCAAAGTGGCACATTCCACAGAGACAGCCCTTTTGGCTGTCACTGAGAAGCTACATGCTGCTAGATCACCCAAACTGTTATCAGTCCTCATCCTTCTCAACCTTTCATCAGCATTTGACACAGTCAACCACAGGACTCTCTTGTCCACCCTCATGAGTCTCGGAATTCATGGTGCAATATGGCAGTGGTTTGCTTCCTACCTGGAAGGCCGCTCATACCAGGTGATGTGGAGGGGATTCACATCTGCTCCCCGCAGACTCTCCACTGGTGTCCCACAAGGCTCAGTACATGGTTCTTTTCTGTTCTCCCTCTTTACTCGATCTCTTGGTGAGGTCATATCCTCACATGGGTTCTCATACCTTTGTTGTATTGGCAGTGCTTTATGGGTCATTGTCTTGCTGCATGATGACGTTCCTCCCAATTAGATTGGATGCATTTCTCTGTAAATTGGAAGACAGACTTCTGAATTCATTCTACTGCTATGATCATGAGTTACATCATCAATAAAGATTAGTGAACCCATTCCAAAAGCCGCCATGCAAGCCCAAGTCATCACACTACCATGCTTGACTGATGAGATTGTATGTTTTGGATCATGAGACATTCCATTTTTTTTCTCTTCACATGTTAATCTTGGTTCCACAACTTTTGTGGTTCATCTCTGTATTTCATTGTTCATCTGGCTTTCTGATTCTTACTGCTCATGAATGGTTTGCATATTGTGGTATGGCCTCTATATCTATGCACTTGAAGTCTTCTTTGAATAGTGGACTGTGATAGCTTTCTTCACAGCTCTCACAATGTTTGTCATCAACTCCTGTTCATTTCCTTGGCTGACCAACCATGTCTGTTTGTTACACCAGTGATTTCTTTCTTTTTCAGGACATTCCAAATTATTGTATTGGCTATGCCCAATGCTTGTGCAATGGCTCTAATAGATTTCTCTCTTTTCTAGGCTTCAAAATGGCTTGCTTTTCTCACAAAGACAGCTCTCTGGTCTTCATGTTGGTTTATCCTTTTTAACAACAGATGCCGTCTTCACAGGCGAAACCCTGGGCTCAAACCAAGAGTAGACATTCAGAGCTATTAATTCTTTAAAAAATCAATTTAATAGGGCACACCTGGGTAGCTAGAAACATCTATCAGTCCAATATATGTTCCAATATTTTTGATCACTTTAAAAAATGTGTGGGTTCAAACAAAATATGCTATGTTCAAAGTTATTTAACACATCTAGATGTAACTATGAGGAAAGCTGAAATTCTGATCTATTGTCTCATATTCATCTTTTGATCTCAAACCCAAATGTCTTCAGAGTATAGAATTGACCTTGCTGTTCCAATTATTTTGGAGGGGACTGTAAATGATGCACATTTGGTTTGGAGGACATATATATACATAGTATGTATAATGATCCAATATTTTGTATACTGAGTACTTATTAATTCTTCATCACTACTACTTTTGAGCAGAATATCTGATCTGATATTTTGGGTTTACATATAAAGTACCCTTATCCTTAAACTATCAGAAATTGTTTTGTTGTGTATGTAATCACATTGTATATTCATTTTTATATGATTATACAGCTCTCTTATACTGTGTTAAAGTGATTCTATGATACAGTATTATAGTGATTCGAACCCTGATTCTTTGAGTTAATGTTCTTTGAGCACCCCCTGCTGGCCATACTGGACATTAACTTCACTTATGGATGTGAATATGAATTTAATTATTTCATAAACATAAAGTTAAGCAGTCCACTATAAACTATAGTCTAAATACAATTTTTAATTGTAAAAATAAAAGAAAACAGAAAAAACAATCAGAATTTCCACTTTATTTTGAATATGGTGTGATGTGAGTATTTGAATTTGTTCATATATATTTTTTGCCATAAACATAGTAATCAAGTATTCATTTGTGTTGGTGTTAGACACATGATTAGTGTGGGGTTTTTTGGGTTTTTCTGGGGGTTTTTTTTGTTCCAGAAAACCTCATTCCAAATTTCGTTGTACTATTATACAGTGGTGGAAATAAGTATTGGACGCATCAACATTTTTTCCAGTGAATATATTTCCAATGAAGTTATTCACATGAAATTTTCACCAGACATCAGTATTAACTCAAGAAATCTGGAAATATAAAGAATTTACAACATTAAAGTCCATAAATAAAGTTATGTGTAATAAAGTGGAAAAAAGGAAAAAAGTATTGAACACGCTAAGAAAAAGCAGTTCTCCAAGGCAAGGTAAGGCAAGGAACCAGCTGAAATTCATAAGTAATTATAACCCTTATATGTGCAAATGAATATCAGCTGGGTTAGTAAATTGATGGTAAATAAAAAGGCTTTTCATTACCAAGGTGTCACACAAGAAACATCTCATGATGAGTAAAAGCAAAGAGCTCTCCCAAGTCCTTCGAAACCTTATTGTTGCAAAACATATTGATGGAATCGGATACAGACGTATTTCTAAACTTCTGAATCTTCCAGTAAGCACCATTGGGGCCATTATCTGCAAGTGGAAGCAGCATCACTCCGTCATCAACCGGCCACGCACAGGAGCTCCTTGCAAGATTTCTGACCAGAATCAGAAAAATAGTCAGAAGAGTAGCCCAAGAGCCAAGGACCACTCAGAAAGAGCTCCAGAAACACTTGGAGGCAGCAGGTGCCA
>JANDJT010000002.1:6359626-6373986 GCA_024331685.1 Stegophilus panzeri
CTCTGGACACATCTGCAGTCCTCATGCCTCCCTGCAGCAGGTCTATGGCATGTTCACGCAGGTGAGCAGGAACACTAGACATCTTTCTCCTGGTGTTTTTCACAATCAGTAGAAAGGTCTCTTTAGTGTCCTAACTTATTGTGCCTGTGACCTTAATCACCTTCCACCTGTAAACTGTTCGTGTCTTAACGACCGTTCCACAGGTGCATGTGCAATAACGGTTTACAGTTCACTGAACAAACACGAAAAACATCGTTTAAACCCTTTCCAATAAAGATCAATAAAGATGAAGGAGACTCACAACTCAATTCACAAACAAAATGGAACTTTATTAAATTAGAGTCAATGAATATGGGAAAAAAAAAAAAACCTGTTGTGGTTCTGTAGTACTGGCTGTAAGATAGAAGAGAGAGAGAGAGAGAGAGAGAGAGAGAGAGAGAGAGAGAGAGAGAGAGATATGAAGTGGGCGTGGCCTTGCTTCTAAGCAGTCCCCAACAGGTGCCAGCAATGGAAAGATAATTGCAGGTATTCCAAGCGATTGCAAAACAGGATAAACAGAAAACACAGGTTAGGACATAACAAGAGTTAATGTAAAAAAAAAAAAAAAGTCTATATTTTAGCTGTTGATGGACAGAGAGATGGAAGCTAATGAATATTTTATAGTGTGTTCCACAAAATGCATAAAACAGGGCTAATTTGCCTCTCAATAAGTTTCATTCAGCTTTCTGTGAGGAGCCCAGAGTAGAAGATCGAGCTGAGATGGTTCAGATGCTGGATGTGGAGAACCACGAGGAGAACCAGAGACTTCTGGAGGAAATAGACCTCAAAAAGAGAAGTTTGAGATTGCAAACTCTTCCTTTTCATCTCAATCCTGAATAGGAATGAATGTCTTTTTGTGGATGTCATCATCATGATGATGATGGTGATGGACAGAATAAGAAAAGAACCAGAACCTGGTGTTTGTCTTGCTGAACCAGGTTCCACACTTTCCACATGTTCACCTCCAATATTCACAGGAATGTGGCTGGATTTCATCATATGAGGTAAGATACACTCCACTCACATCTCTGTTCACAATACACCACAACTCTGTCTTCTTATTCTGTTTGCATTGATTTATTAATATTTTTTTAATTTCTTGATTAACAGAGAAACTATATCACAAGCATACAAGTATATAATATTACGCTAACATTTCTCAGTTTAAAAGCAGATTTATGATTGCACTTGAATAAAAGAAATCCTAGGATTAGGGTTTCATGTTAAATAGGGTTCGTCCATTTAACTTGTGTTTGCAGTTGGAAATATTTGAATGCTAATGTTTATTGTACATTATTGTTATCAAACACATTTTGTGTCTAGGGAAAAATAATCTATGCAGTGGTGTGTTTAGTTAAAGGAGTATGTGCAGTGAGGCGAAACTCTCTCAATGATGATCTTTTACTTACACACACACACACACACACACACACCACAGTGTTGTACAATGATCCTCTACTGCCACCTGGTTGTTAAACATGATGGCTGACAATACAATTACAGAATTAAATCATATTACAGCTTTTTACAAATGACTAGGACCCATTTCTCAATAGGTAGGTCACTTTTTTAAAACTCTTCACACAGTTCTCCTAACCAACGTTCAGCTTGCCATGATGCCACTGATGCCTCATAAATGCACTAAAACTACCAAAACACTTCAAACATGTCTCTAATCAACTCATTCTTCCACAACACTAGCAAAGGTGGCCACCCAACAAGCTCACTTTGTCACTCATAAAACAATGACCTAAAAAACACTAACAGGGAGCATTACACAATGGTTTTTTTGTTCTTTTTTTGCTAAATTTCTTTGCAAATCAAGAATGACATGCTCTACTGCAGTGATTTTCAACCACTGTGCCGCAGCACAAAAGTGTGCTGTGAGAGATCGTCAGGTGTGCCGTGAGAAATTATCCAATTTCACTTAATTAGTCTTAAAATAATATTTTTTTTAATTAACATTTATTAATTAATATCTGCAATAATATGCCATTGTCGACTGTCTGTGCTGTAATATAGTGACTGGCAGAGTAATGTAATATTCGTCCAGGTGGCAGCAGGTAGCTAATTGCCTCGTTCCTTCTTAGAGACGAGAATTAGTGATGCATGCGACAGGTCGTGGTGACAGTGATGGAGAAGTTTTTAAAAAGGAAAAATACAAACTCCGAACTGGGCCCTGGACAAGATTCTGACCCAGGTGAAGGCCCTAGTATGAGTGGTGGTAAAAAGAAAGCAAAGACGGTGAGCTCGAGGCAATATAGTGAAAGCTATTTGTCGTTCGGATTTTCTTTCACTAGGGATGAGACCACACCGACTCCATTATGCTTGGTGTGTGGCGAGGAGCTGTCCAACAGCGCCATGGTGCCAAGCAAGCTTAAATGCCATCTCCAAATGAAACACCCGTCGCTTCAAAACAAGCCGATGGACAATTTTGTTTGCCTGCTTGAAAACACAGAGAAACAGGCAACTTTTATGAGAAAAACCACAAAGGTAAATGAGAAAACCCTCAAAGCTAGTTACCTAGTTGCTGAACTCATAGCTAAATCAAAACAGTCCCACACTGTGGCAGAGACATTAATACTACCTGCTTGCAAAGCCATTGTCAACGAGATACTCGGCCCTAACGCGGTTAAATACGTATCTAAAGTCCCACTCTCAGATAACACAATTGCCAGACGTATTGATGACATGTCTACACACATCAAAATCCATGTTTTGGAAAAGATACGCATCAGTAGGAAATTTGCGTTGCAACTTGATGAGTCTACGGATAGTAGTGGACATTCTCAGCTCTTGGCCAATGTGCGTTTTTGTGGATGGAGATGCCATTAGAGAAAACTTCCTATTTTGCAAGGCACTGCCAGAAAAAACAACAGGAGAGGAATTTTTTTGGGTCACATCGGAATATCTTGACCAGGGAGGACTTACGTGGGAAAATTACACAAGTGTTTGCACTGATGGAGCTGCAGCCATGGTCAGGTGCACCAAAGGCTTCGTTAGCAGAATGAAGGAAAGAACCCCAGATCTTATTGTTATGCACTGTTTTTTGCACCGTGAGGCCCTCGTTGCAAAGACTTTACCAGCAGAACTAGTTCCTGTGTTGGATGATGTTGTGCGCATAGTGAACTTTGTAAAGACATGACCTTTGAAAAGTCGTATATTTGCATCTTTGTGTGAGGAAATGGGAGCGGAGCATAAAGCCTTATTGCTCCATACGGAGGTCCGATGGTTGTCGCGCGGCAAGGTGCTGGCCCGTGTGTATGAGCTGCGGGAGGAACTTAAAGTGTTTCTGACAAATGAGAGGTCCGATTACTCAAATCTGTTTGCAAGTGATGAGTGGTGTGCAAAGCTGGCATACCTGGCAGATATATTTCATCATCTGAATGAACTGAACACACGGATGCAAGGCCGAAATGAAAACCTGCTTACAAGCACAGATAAAATAAATGGATTCCGTTTAAAGGTGCACCTCTGGCAACAACATGTGCAAAGTGCCAACCTTGTGATGTTCCCACTCACAGAGAAATGGCAAGATCACACTGCTGCTCTATGTGAGGTAATAGGTAAACATTTGAAAACTCTTGAGGAGAAGTTGTCATTTTTTTTCTCTTCAGCCTCCACTGAATGTCTTGACTAGGTTAGGGACCCATACAGCTCAGCATCAGTTGTTAGAAAGGACATGACTTTACAGGAGCAGAAGGAACTAACTGAACTGAAACAAGATCATGGTTTAAAGCTAAGATTTGCTGATCTTCCTTTGGACAGTTTTTGGTTGACTGTTGCCAAGGAGTTCCCCATCCTGGCCAACAAAGCTGTTTTGACATTGCTCCCATTTTCCACAACATATCTGTGTGAGCTGAGCTTCAAGCCTAACTGCTATAAAAACTAAAAACAGAGAGAGACTGAGAGCTGTTGAAGAAGAGCTTCGTGTGTGTCTTTCTTCAATTCCTGCCAGGATATCGGCTTTGTGTTCATCTAAACAGGCCCAGGTTTCACACTGAGTGAGTATAAATAAATTGAGAAACTATATTGTAATTATATATACTGTATTAGGCTACAGAGTGTCATTTTGTAACATTTTTGGTTGGTGGTGTGCCGCAAGATTTTTCCAATGTAAAAAATGTGCCGTGGCTCAAAAAGGGTTGAAAAACACTGGGCTAGGGATTTGTCTAAGAGAAGATTTAGATGCTCAACTCCCCACTCTCACCATTGGGTTGAACAAACACCAGACATGATGTTGTATGATTACTCACAGGTTTCCTATCTGTTTTTTGTGTAATTGAGCTGCTGTAACGAGGGAATTTCCCCAGTGTGGGATCAATAAAGGTTATCTTATCTTATCTTACCGTGGCTCAACATACATATACATATTCAGCCAACGGCTAACGGCACTAAACAAAGAACCTGCCACAATGCACGCACCACCAGCGCCACTCTAAGGCTGACCGGAAATGCCTGGGAACCAGAAATGCCTGGGAACGAGAAACTGCAAATCACCAAGACACATATGCGCCTACCCAAATAAGGGTCCTTAAATAATCGGGTAGCTCTCACCTTATTGGTCTGCCGAAGCCAAACCCCAAGCAGAGCCAATAGGTTAGTTAAATCACTTACCCTGCCACAATAACATAAACATAATGGCAAAATAAGAAAATATTTAATATTTTCATTATTATGATTTCAAATGTTTTCTTAATGGTGGTGTGAAATGCAAACCAAGATTTCATGTATTTATTTATTTATTTGTTGGTTGCTTGCTTGCTTTGTGTGTCTGTCTGTCTCTATCTATCTATCTATCTATCTATCTATCTATCTATCTATTTATCTATCTATCCATACAACCATTTATCTATCCTACAGCTTGTCTTTAAAATGGGTAAGCCACAGTTTGGATTCATTTTGATAAGTTAAAATAAGTTAAATTATTTAAAAACTGTTCATAAAGCTCGTTATGTTTTCTGGGTTTTTGTTTGTTTGTTTGTTTGTTGATGTTGTTGTTGTTTTTTAACTAAACTTTAGGTGAGAAAAATACCACATGTAATGTCACAAAGTGTGAATCCGATGAAATGAATGCATTCATCCCCAACATGTATGTAATAAGACTAACAGAAGTATACAAACATGTATAACAAATCATTTCCTTTAAACACATACATCAGGTAAGAAAACAGAAAAGTTTAAATACACTACTCAGATCTGTACGTGTCCATAAATTTAGACTGAATGATATGTCGATGTGCAAGACAGGGCAGAGAAAGAGTACATCCTTTAGCTCATCAACTTAACATTTGATGGGGCAACCAAAACCTATGATCAAGAGAACTTTAAAATGACTGTAGTTAAAATGGATATGATGAACACCATGTATCACAGGCATGTAAAGATCTCTGCTCCAAAAGGTTACACTCAGCTATAACTGATTCTAAAATAAATATAGAATAAAAACAATGGAGCGTGCGGTTATAGGAAAATAATAATAAAGACATGGTGGTGTGTTGTGGCCCCACATGACGCAGCGTTACTATTTCCACCCTGAAGTTTATTTTATTTTCCAATAACAGCACAATTGCAATTGCAAAATATACAATAACTATTTATCAGTTATAATTTTAAAAAACACAACTTGTCATTGTCAGGCAGCAGATATGGACACAGTTGCAGGTACACAAAAGATTTATTGTGAAAGCTTGCAGACAAAACCAATATGTGAAGCAAAAACAAGGTAAAAAAAAAAACAAGCTAAGGTCAGGCCATGAACCATCCCTATAAATGAGATGTAACGTGAGCTCCCTGGTACCTCACTATATCCACTGGGATGCCAAAGTACCTGAATGCGTGGTTGAAGATAAGCCTGGCCTTTTCAAAGGCAGACAGCAGGCTGGTGAGAGGAAGTAGACAAAGGACTTTTGAAAAATGGTCAATAATCACCATGATGACTGTGTTGTTTTGCAGTGAGGGGAAATCTGTGAGGAAGTCGATAGCTATGTGTGACCATGGTGTTTGTGGCATAGGCAGAGGGAGTACTTTGGCTTGGGGGTAGATGGAACAGGATGAGATGAACCTGTGGATGTCTTGGAGCATGTGGATGATCCACAGTATTTGCTCTGGAGTAGTTCTGTGAGTGCTGGGAAGTCCTATAGCCAGGGAGCTGTGAGCCCACATTATCAGCTTGTCACTGAGATCAGAGGACACATACTTCTCACCTCCGGAGTTCTCACCTCTGATGTGTTTTCTATCACTTGATTGATGTCCCAGGTTATAGCCCCTACAATGTAAGACTGTGGAAGAATGCATTCTTCAGATGTTTCTCTTCAAGGGGCTGTATAGAAGGGAGAGAGCGTCAGCTTTGGAGTTCTTCGACCCTGGTCCAAACAAGATGGTGGACTCAGACTTGGCTAAGAAGAGGGCCCAGTGTGCTTGGTGAGAATTTAATCTTTTGGCTGACTTAATACACTCAAGGTTCTTATGGCTTGTGAAAACCATACATGTGTGAGGTGCCCCTCTAGCCAGTGACGCCATTCTTACAGTGCCAGCTTCACACCAAGGTGTTCCTGTTGCCGATATTGTTATTTCCCTCAGCGTTTTATTAGGAAAAGTAAATTGAATAAAATAATAAAGTAAATGTATTCATATTAATTTACTTAGTTATATAAGTAAGATTAAAGTCATTCAAAGAATATTCAAATAATTAAATTTTAAAAAATTAAACAATAACCACCAAAATAGAGGAAGTATTTTCAATTAATTGGCAATTAAAAAGATAAAAATTGAAATGGTGTTTAAAGAGTGTATGAGCTTGACTGCTTCGATTGGTCCAGATGTACGTTAATTCCTCATACTCTTGACTAGGTCAATTGCCTAACATCGGCCTTCGCTCCTCCATGATTACAGTAGTAAGTTAACATTGCTTTGGCTTTGTATTCATTCATTTGGACTGGAGATGAAATGATAAACATAAAAATAAACAAAAAAATGTTTTGCAACAGTAAGGAATCGCAGGTCTAGGGAGAGCTCTTTGCTTTTACCCATCAAGAGATGTTTCTTGTGTGACACCTTGGTAATGAAAAGCCTTTTTATAGAACATCAATTTACTAACCCAGCTGATTTTAATTTGCACAGATAGGGGGTATAATTACTTACGGATTTCAGCTGGTTCCTTGCCTTACCTTGCCGTGGAGAACTGCTTTTTCTTAGCGTGTTCAATACTTTTTTCCTGTGTCATTCCACTTTATTACACATAACTTCATTTATGGATTTTAACGTTGTGAATTCTTTATATTTCCGGATTTCTTGAGTTAATACTGATGTCTGGTGAAAATTTCATTTGAATAACCTCATAGGAAATCATAGGAAATATATTTACTGAAAAAAAAGTTGACGTGTCCAATATTTATTTCTCCCACTGTATGTGTGCACAAATGTGTTTGTGTGTGTGTTTTTAATATATGGAACATCCTGTAATACTACAAAAGAGTTTCATTGAAAGCCATAACCAATTTAAATAAACCACACAGTGTTATAAAATAAGGCTTTGTATTCTGGATATGTGGAGCAATGTGCATGCCCACTATTGATGCTGTGGTATTTGTGTATGCAAATAAATAAGAAGTTCTATAACAGGTATAAAAGAAGCAACAGAAATGAGATAACATTTTTCCAGTTCAGCTGTTTGGGCTGGGGTTTTTTTTATGAAGTGACCCTAATTTCACTAGATACTATATGATATCCGAGATTTGAACTCTGTTTTGTTTATTTGGATAAGATGTGGGTAAGTTTTACACTTTATAGGTTTGATTTATGTGAGTGTGAGATGTTCATGAAGTAAGTAGTATGAGGCTGATTGTTTTATTTATAATAATAATAATATGAGACGTGTGAATAATTCTTGAAATAGATTGTTCTTCCATCTTATCACAGTATTCACAGAGATGAATTTGTAATTTTTGATTATTCATTTTATCTTGTAATCTGTTTTATATCATTTTTAACTAGTCTTGACATTCTTACTTTTAATGTTTATTTTTATTAAGCTAACCTACAATCTTGTCTTGCACACTGTTATGTTTTATCTCTACTAAAGTTATCCATCTATCAATTTATTCATAGCAGAGAGCTGCTGATTTGAAACTCCTATACTTTATGGTTCCGTTGATCTTTGGTGCCATTTCTGACGATGGCTCTTGTATACCAGGTGGAAAGGAGGGTACAATTATTTAATTTGATCCTAAATAGACTTTAATAAAGATGTGGCATTTCTTACATCAAATCATCAAATGCACAACTAAGACATAACCTTTTCATTATCTTTTTCTTTAATGGTGGTGTGAAATGCATACTGCACAAAACAAAATTACATTTTTTATTTTTCCATCCATCCCATGTATGTTATCCACTGGACTGTGGCTTATTTCTTTATTTCTTCTTGGTAATTGCAGAGAAATTTAAACCATCACTCTGCAAATTGGGAGACTCCCAATGTTATGTAAATTGCATCTCTCCCAAGCTCACGACTGGTTTGACTACAGAAAAGGATGTGGGAAAAATTGTGTGTGATTGCTCAATAATTATGTCGAATATCAACGGTAATTCAGATCACTTATCCCGGTAAGAAAACAATTCAATTCAAATACACTACTCAGATCTGTATGTGTCCAGAAATTTAAACTGAAAGATCAATGTGTCAATGTGTAACACAGGGCAGAGAAAGTGAACATCGATGCGAACATCAAATTAGAGTTTGACGGGATAACCATAACCTGTGATCACGAGAACTTTATAATGACTGTAGTTAAGATGCATATGATGAACCCCACGGATCATGGGCGTGTAAAGATCTCTGCTCCAAAGGTAACACTCAGCTATAGCTGATTCTAAAATAAATAAGGAATTAAACACCAGTGAACATGTTGTAATAAGAAAATAATCAGTGGTGGTGTGTGATGTGACCCAACATGTAGCAGAGTTACCCTTATTACTCCAAAGTTGATTATTTTCCAATAAATCCCTGTCAAACTGTTTTATTCCTCAAAGTGCTTTAATCCAGCAATTTTGGAGCACTTGCAAAATTTGCAAAATCAATACTGTTTATCCATTTCTATTTACATTTAATGTTGTGGAATGTCCAAGAAAACTAATAGCTGCTATGAACAGTTTTTCCCTCATCAGCCTTTATTTTTTCTGTCTCGTGAAGTTAACAAGACAAAAATAAATTAATGAATTAATTAACATAAACAAACACAGCTTGTCATGTTACAGAGAAATTGGAAACCTCAAAGTCTTCTGTCCAGAAGTCTTTCCTTCCATAAATGTTGAATAAACGTCTGCTTACAAAAAACTTCACTGTATCACTAATTAGACACTTTTTATTTGTTAAATAACACCACATTATTTTCATTTAATCCATTTATTAGTAAGATACGGTTATGTGGAGTGTCAAGTCCCTGTGAATGAGTTGTTAGTATTGAAACTTTTTAGAATGTGCAAATTAATATAAACATACGATTTGCAGTTCTTTCTACTGTCAAAGCTGCTGTTATAGAAAACGATCAAATTCGAGAACCAATAGTGCTGTGATATAATGATTAACAGGTTATCAATATTAGTAATAAAACATCTGACAATTAACACAACCAAGATAATGAAGATCTTTCCTTTCAAAGTATTTAAACGAATGGCACCTTATCTGAATAATATCTCTTTACTGTCTGATAGCTGTCTGATGATGATCCTCCCATAGATGTATTCGTTCCTACTGAACCTTTTCTGAATGTCTCAATGGCGCAGCGCAAAGTTGGTGTAGTTACATATCGCTCTGCTCAACAGTTTACAGTAAGTCTTTAGTAAACCTTCATAATCTTTTTTAAATAATGTACATTTATGTTGGATGCTTGAATTATTTTTTTTCCCCAAAAAACTATAACGCTATATCCATTTTCTCCACATTTTCACAGAACAACTTGAACACTGTGCTGAAGTCCAAAGTCATTTGTGTTGAAACTCTTGGACTGGAGCTTAAAAACTTGTCCAATCTACTTGTTATCAATTTTACAGTGAATAGTAGTGAAATAATACCTGTAAGTGATCATCTGTACTGTATATACCTTTCAGTTCATAGTTTTGGCATCCTTAGGATCCTGTCCTGGGTTATGGCACTTTTTTCCCTTACAGAGAAATCACATGATTCAAATATGAAATTGACACACATGGTTTTGAGATTCCTTATAGTTTATGTTTCACACATTTATCAAAAAATTATTTTTACACATGATTCATTTATTGTTCAAATGTGTTTTTTTTGTTTTGTTTTTTTTTACACATGTAGAGCATGTGTTTTTATTATCATTTATTATTTATTTTGTACACGGTTCATGTAATTTTCACATTACTTTTCCACATTTACTTCCTTAGATCCTTTATACATGATTCATTTATTTTCAAATGTGATTTTTACATATGATTGATTTAGTTTGCTAAATTTTTATTAGTTTTTTTTTTGTTTTGTTTTGTTTTTTTTACATGTAGTGCATGTTTACATGCAGTGCATTAACTTTAGAGTTTTTATATTTTGCATGATTTTTACATATGATTTATTTACATGATTTTTTTTCACATGTAGTGCATGTGCTTTTTACACACATTTCCTTTACTTTCACATGTTGCTGTTTCACATGTAGCGCAGCTGGTTTAATTTTTCAGATGTGATTTTCTTACGTCATTCATTTATTGTCACCTCTGATCCCTATTGTTCATGTGATACCACATGTCGTTATTTGAACTCACATGTGCAATTATAGGGCATAACATATGGAAATGCACCTTTACATGTTTTTCACATGAAATCATGTTATTCATATAATCACATGAAAAGCTCTGAAAAGGTTTCTATGTTCTATTTGTTCATTCTGCCCTTGTGTTTGTTCTCATAGGGAAATCATACCCTGTCATGCCAGTTCTATAATATAACAGGTATGTAGGATTTTGTCAAGTGCTACAAAGTTTTAGTTTGTTAGTTTGTTGAGAACCAACAGTAATGAAAACCTGATCTCTTAATACACTTAACAAATAGTAACAAATAGTTACTAACAAACAAATTACCTCTAAACTTAATCTTATGTTGTAACTTTTATACAAAAAACTTGTGAATTGTAGTGATGATTGATTGGTTGGTTTTGATTAAATAAAAAGTGCTTTATAAGCTCTATAATTTGAATGATATTTGTTAATGATGCACGCATCACATTAATACTATACACCTGACAAGTAAAGACAAGTAAAAGTAAAGGTTACCTAATATACTGGGTGAAATACATTACAGAAAATACTGTTAAGGTTTGCACACTGTGAGAGCTTTAGACTAGATTTAGACTGGTAGGTTATAAAGTCAATAACTTTCTCTATTATAACACAACCTGTCACATCAAGTATGTGTTGAAATGTGCTTGTGTATCAGCGCTCCCTACTGACTTTGCCGAGAACTCTCCAATCTTTAAAGGTACTTAAGTACAATAATAAGCATAATAATAATAATAATAATAATAATAATAATAATAATAATAATAATAACAATAACAACAGTAATGATAATCATAATAATAATACTTATTTTAGTTATGTAAGTAAAAATCAAGTAATTTCCTGTAAAAGCAAATTTCCTCTAAATTCCTCACACTCTTGACTAGGCTACCTTAACCTTCTTATTGGTTTTAATTTTGTTTAATAATTTGCATTTATTCATTTCATTTTGAAATCATGTTATTCATATAATCATAATTGATAGCAGTTACTAAATAATATGAATAGCTTAACAATAAGCTAGAGTTTAAGATGTCAATTGCCCAACCACAACCTTCACTCTTCAAACACTTATAGTAGTATTATGTTTAAAATGCTCTTCTTTGTTCTCATTCATTTGGACTGGTGATGAAAAGTTCAACATAAAAATGAATTTAAAAAATAAGAAAAACTTATTTTCTAAAGGAAAATATAAAGGATTGCAGAAGTTTAGAATGTCTAGACATGAAGTAGAAAGCAATCTGGATTAATAGTACTGGATTGTCAGGGTGACTCACAGCAGCTCAGGAACATCACAGAAACACAACTGACTCTCTTATGAAAACTGCTCAAGTGTACAGCATTCATTTGAACAACTTCTCATACAAGATCATATATCTTTTGGTGGTTATTATGTTATAACTAACCACAGATTGTTATTTGGTCCCAAATAGAGCAAAAGTGGGATGACATGGGGTGTTTCACAAACCTGGAGAACTTTAACAGAAGCAACACTGTAACCTGCTCATATGATCATATGACCCCCTTCGCTGTACTTCTGGTAAGAACTGAATTAGTATCAGAAATCAAGTGCGTAAACTAGTTATACTGTAGTTAGCATAGTTATACTAGTTTTGCTAATAAATATGCATTCTCTCTATGTCTATGTGTGTGTGTGTGTGTGTGTGTCTCATATTAGGTTGACATGAACTTGTTGCAAATTGATCGTGTGCAGTGGAAAATCCTGTCCTATATTAGTTATATAGGTTGTAGTTTTTCGTTGTTTTTCTCAGCAGTCACCATCCTCCTCTACGTTTGCACAAAGTGGGTATTATAAACGTGATGATATACCAATAATACATTTTAACTGGCTAAGAGCAATTCTTTTAAAAATGTATTTATAAATATTCTAGTAGATTCTCTAATCAATTATTTGCATGCAATTTGATGCTGTTCTTTTTTGAAATGTGATATTGTGACTAAGATAGCATGGTAGACCGAAAAACAATGATATTGGATTACACAGTTAATGCCAAGAGTGTCACAGAAGGGCTAATCTGAACTACTGAAGGCTCCTGGGTTTAGAGGGTCCTTAAGAAACAAATGTGGGAATTGGGCTCCTCAGAAATTTGCACAGGGCCAAGAAAGCACTACTGGTTACCATACTGTGTATTTCAACACATAGGGCATTATTCATGTGGAAGTTGTGGTCAGTGCTCAAAGATTTTGCCTACTGATCGGAAAGGGTGTGAGTTCCCAGCACCACTAAGATCCTTAAGCAAGACCCTTAACTCACAAAGTCTGAGTTATAACTTGCAATCGATAAAAGCATCAGCCAAATGACCGATGTCAAATGTTCAATTAGATACATTTTGTGATGAGGAAAATATTATATTTACATACAACATTCATTCATTCATCTTCAGTATGCTCTTTCTTAATCAGGGTTGTGGACATGAGGTGGGAATACATTCTGGAGGGGATGCAAGGGAATCACATACATTTAGAGTCACTAATCCACTCACCAGCATTTTTCTGGGAAGTGAAACCAAAGAGCCAAGAGGAAACACAAACAGCAACCCAAGCTCAGAATAGAACTATTGATTATATATAAACATTAATTACATATCAGTTGAAATTCATATATAGTGGTGCTTGAAAGTGTGAACCCTTTTGAATTTTCCATATATCTGCATAAATACAGTGCCCTCCACTAATATTGGCACCCTTGGTAAGTATGAGCAAAGAATGCTGTGAAAAATTGTCTTTATTGTTTAACCTTTTGATCTTTTATTTTAAAAAAAAAAAAAAAAAAAAAAGATTCACAAAAATGCTCTCATGGATATCAAACAATTGCAAACACAACTCCAGGTTTATCCCCCAAAAAATTATTTGTTAAATATATGTGTGCAACAATTATTGGCACCCCATTAAATTAAAGTATATTCCCATTGATATTTTAAGTTTTTTTTTTTACTGTTCCTGGGTGACTAGGAACAGGAAATTGTTCGACCCTATCTCACAGGGGTATAAATATGAGGTAACACATAGGACAAATTCCCTTAGTCATTCATAACAAAGGGTAAGACCAAGTAAAATAGCTGTGATGTGCAGCAAAAGGTTATTGAGCTTCACAAAATGGGAAGTGGCTATAAAAAAATAGCACAAGCACTGAAAATGCCAATTTCCACCATCAGGGCAATTATAAAGAAGTTCCAGTCAACTGGAAATGTTATGAATCAACCTGGAATTGGACGTGTGTCTATATTGTCTCAAGGCACTGTGAAGAGGATGGTTTGAGTGGCTAAAAAATCTCGAAGGATCACAGCTGGAGAATTGTAGAAGTTAGTTGCGTCTTGGGGTCAGAAAGTCTCCAAAACTACAATCCGATGTCACCGACATCACCACAAGTTGTTTGGAAGGGTTTCGAGAAAAAAAGCCTCTACTCTCATCCAAAAAGAACATTTCAAGCGTTTTCAGTTTGCCAGACATTACTGGAACTTCAAATGGGATCGGGTTCTATGGTCAGATGAAACCAAAATAGAGCT
>JANDJT010000002.1:6375564-6398496 GCA_024331685.1 Stegophilus panzeri
AGCCTGTGCACAAAATGTGAGATCTGATAATGAAGCGGGAGCAACATGAAAACCTTCTTTTCCTTTCGCCTGCCATGACATGGCAACATTAGTAGGTCGTAACAGCTCAGACGGCGGTGAAGGAAGAGCGGACATTGAAAAAGGACCCGAAGGGGAGTCAGGTCTGATGCCTCCGTCATACTCACTGTCAGTAGACGGATCGGAATCAGAATCCGTGTTCTCGCAAGGGCATATAGCGGCAGCAGCGAGGACAGGAGGGGGAGGGGGGGAGGAGAAAGAGATTTTATCTTCCTAGTTGTGCTCTGTGTTTCTTTGTGCTCTACATAGGGAGGGGGGCTTTCAGTTTTCGTGGAAGTGCGCGCGGTGTTTTTTCATTAACAGTAAACGCCTTGGGTAATTTAGTTTTAACATTATAATGTTTGTTCCAATAGGTAAGAAGACGTAACCATTCCATGTAACATTTAGACATATATTCATAATCCCAATCTGGATCTCCTTCGCCGTCATAAATCATCCGTTTAATCTGTGCAAGAACACGAGGTTCAAAAGAGCCGCGAAGAGATATAATTTGTAACTGGGGAGAACACGCCATTGACCATCCATTCAAACAGTCCAGATACGGAACAGTATATAAACCCCCCAGAAACGGCTTCCACCCAGTCCCTGGGAGTCATTCCCGGTGACGGGGTAGAGGAAGACCCTCCCATGCTTGAAATCAAAACACTTAACACTGAGTTTACAAACAACAAAAAATACACTCCCTGGCAAACCACAAAACGGAAAAAAATAATACTATTTCTATTATACGGCAGGCGTGACGTTGCAGAGGAGCTCACAGAGTATAGATTATCATAAACCTAGACAATCACTCACATTTAAAATGTTCAGAAATTCACCATACCAGGGAAGCGAACAAAATGAATGAACACTTACCCTGATATGGAGAAGTCCCACTTCTGACACCAGTTGTAGGGATGCAGTAAATAACAGCTTTTACTATTCCTCTTTCCTCCGTCAGCCTTCAGCCTCTCTATGTTAAGAGTAGAGGCTTTCTCTTCTCTGTGCTACCGTGCTGATGTGATTTGCCTCAGAGTGTATACGGCGCCGGAGAGAGTCTGACTGAACCAAACTGACACACAGAGTAGTTCAGAGAGACTTCTGGTTTATTGCAGATTTCACAGATGTTTATATACATATACAGAGGTACAGATAGCCAGGCGTAGGCATACCACTATGTGGAAATAATATGGGAGTTAAACTGTCTGGCCACGTACACGGAAAAACATCTTAGGCAATACAAGAACATACAGGTTTCTGAACATATATGGTATATGTTTGCTAGCAGAAAATAGGAAGTTCCTATGGTGACATGTTTACTGGCATGCACACAACAGACAGGTTCTGGAAAGTTCATGAGACAGAAATCAAACTATAACCTGAACATACTTACACATATCTGAGGGAATAGAGAATAGAGAGTTTCCAACTGTAACAATGGTCTTGAAATTTCTCAGTTTGTACACAATCTGTCTGACTGTGGATTGGTGGAGTCCAAACTCTTTAGAAATGGTTTTGTAACCTTTTCCAGCCTGATGAGCATCAACATCTCTTTTTCTGAGGTCCTCAGAAACCTCCTTTGTTCATGCCATGCTACACTTCCACAAATATGCATTGTGAAGATCAGACTTTGATTAGATCCCTGTTCTTTAAATAAAACAGGGTGCTCATTCACACCTGATTGTCATCCCATTGATTGAAAACACCTGACTCTAATTTCACGTTCAAATTAACTGCTAATCCTAGAGGTTCGCATAATCCTAGAGGTTCCTAGAGGTTCGCTAATCCTAGGTTCGCATGTGTAATATTAGATAATTTACCTCAATAAATAAATGGCCAAGTATAATATTTTTGTCTCATTTGTTTAGTTGGGTTCTCTTTGTTATATAATGATGTTTTAGATCATATTTATGCAGATATATAGAAAAAGGGTTCACAAACTTCCAAGCACCCCTATATATTCATTATATATAAATTAAAGAAAAAAAAGAACCACAAACCACCAGAACATCTTCAGTACACCTTAACATACTGGATAGGTTAAAACCAATTTTAACCTCATTAAACCATTCAGGGAGCCCTCATACCCTGTGGACTGGGACAGGGTCATCCTTGAATGATGGAAATCAGAGTAGAAATGTTTCATCATAAAGTAATAGTGAGCAGTCATAAGATCTGTTGATTTGCAGTGCTTCTTCCATCTAAAGTGGATCCAAACCATGTAAGGAAAATAAATAAATGCCCCCACAGTATAACAGAGCCACTTGTTTTTTTCTTTAATTAGTGACCTAGCTGTATGTAAGACTCAGCAGCATACACAAATATAACAAATATATATATATATATACTCTGTTTTTACAGGAGCTCAAACAAAGACAGTTCCATGGGTATCCATGTGTCTTTGAGTGTAGCCCTTTTCCTCCTCAACACCAGCTTCTTGTTCACTGAATGGGGAGCCACATGGTCTCAGAAAAGTGCATGTGTCTTAATAGCGGTGATAATACAGTACAGCCTCCTGTCCTGTTTCTCTTGGATGGCCATTGAAGCCATACACTTGTACTTTCTTCTAATCAAAGTGTTCAACATCTACATCAAGCACTACATGGTCAAGCTGTCGCTGTTTGGATGGGGTGAGGAATCCATGTGGTCTACACTGCAAAACACACTATAATATAAGCCCAAGAAGTAATGATTATTTAAGTAAAATGCAATACAGTACAATTAAACTCCAAAAAAAAACATTTTCATGTGGCAGCAGCACAATGCCATCCATTCAGCACAATGCCAGTCTCTCCAATTTGGTGCATCTGTGACCATTGTAGCCTCAGATTCCTGTTCTTAAGCCAGGTTTACACTGTGCAATTCCATTGATTTTACAATCATTGTCACACTGTACTAGATGATCTCAATAATAATACCATAACAGACTGTGTGATGTGTTCTTCATGTCAGATTAGACAAAGTAGATCCTACGAATAAAGAAAATTAGTATGTTCTGTCATACTGGGTGTGCAACAGACGAGTGAAGCGGATCGGTGTGACACTCCACTTAATATTCCGCTCTGTGTGCATGAGCTCAATCTCTCACGGTCCAAGCAAATGGTCCACTCATGTACCACTCACTGGTAAAAACAAAGTTTGTTCAAATCCCGCTCGAACATGAAAATTTTTCTGTAGTATACTTCTTACAGTTTGGAATACATTGCTTGAATAGATGCCTCAACTACAGTAGTAGTCAGGGCCATTTCTGATCATTTTGGCGAGATTCCTGACGTTCAGTTACACAGTGATACACTGCTCCAAGTCGAGAATTATTTGGGGCTAAAGAAAAAATCTTCAGGGCTACAGCCCCCAATGCTCAGGCCAGGTTACCTCTGGTACTCTCGTTCTTGTGGGTTGGTGAGTCGAGCGGGGGCGTTGGGGCAACTGCCTAGTTCACTATGCCTAGAAACGGCTCTGGTAATAAAGATAATAATTATGATATTTGTGGGTTATAGGCTGTATATCTTTTATTAATTTTTAATGCTTATTTCACAAAACCAGCATATCACAAAGTGCATTCTAGGTTGAGCAAGCGGCGCTGAGCGGAATCTTAAGAAATGTGGTTTCCACTCTCACATGCTCTGGTGTGCAGCGATGCAGCACAGGTGTGTAGCTCTTTGACTGCAAATCATGAAATAGTTTCCCATTGTCATAATAGTACATAAACTCAATGCACAGAGCGTTTGCATGCTAATTAGTTAGTTGCACATCTGGAAGCTGTAATTCAGCTGCTATTTCTTTCCATGTCATATCCCTTTTTGTCCAGTCATGCTATAACTGATGAGACATTCTCTCTACTGCCTCAACTGAGCAAACCATTGCCACTAATGTAGACGTCCCGTGAGTTTCACGTCATCCTATTCCGTCCTCCTATTGGAGGAGTTTAGTTGAGTCTCATAGCAGTGGTCAGACTATGAGATTTTAATCAATATTTTCTGACACTGCCAGAACTTTGTTGTCGGGTGTCTTTTGGGCGTAGTGCCCCTAAATCGGCTGCCGATGAGCACGTCATATGCATTCCAAGACCACCAATCTTAACTCCCAACCAAGGACTATGTTTTACAATGTCCAATTGTGCCTGTGATACCAAAATCAGGCTGAATTTTATACAGTGTAAAGCTGGCTTTAGGCTGAATGGAGAGGACTCGGATGTGGTCTACTGCTGTTGTGGCCCATCTGCTTCAGTGTCTTGTGTATTTTCAGATGCTTTTCTGCTCACCACAGTAGTAAAGATTGTTATTTGTTTTATCGTACTCTTCCAGTCAGCTCAAACCGCTCATTCTCCTCTGGACTAACTCATCAGCAAAACATTTCTACCTGGAGAACTGCTGCTCACTGGATGTTTTTAGTTTTTCATACCATTTCATGCGAACTTTAGAGACTGTTGTACATGAAAATCCCAGGAGCTCAGCAGATTCTGCAATACTGAGACCAGTCCAAGAACCAGGTCACAGTCAATGTCACTGAGATCACATTTTTTCCCCATTCTGATGTTTGTGTGATAAGTGAAGCTCTTGACCTGTATCTGCATGTTTTTACACATTGCACTGCTGCCACATGATTACATGATGTGATAATTGCATGAAAGTTCAGGTGTACAGGTGTTCCTATTAACGTGGTCAGGGAGTGTATAATACACAAGATTCTGGATTGTTTTCTTTGGTCTTTTTCCAGGCGTGCCTGCTGTCCTTGTTGGTGGAAGTCTGTGTGTGTATGGTAGTAAACCTTTTTATGGCACCACAGAAACAAAATTATCAGGCACAAATGAAACAATGCAATTGTAAGTAAACACACAAAAATTTTTGCAGTATGTATCAAAAGATTTTTTAAACTAAAAGTGTTTTTAAATCCCCAAAACACTTTCGAGTGAATGGCCAGTCAACAACTCTATAGGGTTGTATTACAATAATCATGTGCCTTTGCTGTCTGATCTTAAATAACATGTACTATTTGTACCACAGCTGCTGGATTAGTGATGCTCACTTTCTGTATGGCATGAACATCACCTACTTCTGCCTAACGTTCCTGTTCAACACATCTATTCTGCTGGCAGTGACGCATCAGATCTTTAAGATGCGTTGCTTGGACGTCCGAGACAGTAAGCTTCCATCTTGTAAGGACATTTGCACTGTCCTGGGCCTGACTGTCCTGCTGGGAATGACATGGGGTTTGGCTTTCTTCACCTCAGGATACACAAACTACCCCATTTTATACCTCTTCTGTATCTGCAACAGCCTGCAAGGTACTGATACTTTACTGTCCGTAGAACTAAAGAGTGCTTTATAAACATTACATATTCAATTTCTAATATTAGCGCAGAACTATGCCTACAAATGTAATGTAGATGATGTCCTAACTGCATAACGTTTGTTGATGCACAGCACAAACCACTAAATGTGCATAAATCTGCCATATGATACATATGATGTATTGTTTTATAGATACATGCTTACTAGCGTGTTCGAAGAGTAGCATTTTCAAATGACAGTAACTATTTCTGAAAAAAGTTTCGTTTTAGTTTAGAATTAATTTCTCACTGTGATGACTGTAATAAAATATCTGCACATCTCCACAATGATTAAACTCTCACCTCCAGATAGCTTTGAATGAACACAACCTGAATTTTGTATGAAACAGAATGTTTGCATCACACATGTTGGTTTACTTTTTCCTTTTTCCTTGCTCTCGGTGAGTTCAGTAAAAGTAGGACATCAGGTGAAGAGGTACTCTTAAAGCTATAGAGTATAGAATTCCAGGATGACCCTGCCCCCACCCACAGTCTACAAAGGCAGAATTATTTCTCCAAGTAGCTTACAGTAGCGTTTTTGTACCAGAGACTTTCCCAAATCCCCAAATTCCCAAATCTTTCCTTCAGCAGCTTTATACTTCGCACTATATTTCTATCTGAGCATCAAGAGCCAATCAATAAATATGCTGAATGCTTCCTATAGTGTTAGTCATACACTGGTTTCACTGACCTGACATCCTCATGGTGGGTGTGGTCAGAGTTGAAATGAAAACTGATCCGACTGAGCAAGAACACAAACTACCAGTAAAAAGAAGCTGAATGTTAGAGCACGCACTCTGCTGAGACAGACATTTTTAGGAAACCATAAAGGGGAACTGATTTCAGTAAGGCTACATGACACAAATTTTTATCTTGTTGATATGCAGGGTTGTTTCTCTTCCTGTGGTTCTACGGTACAATGAAGAAGAACAGGCTTCTGGAGGCGCAAACCTCAACTCTATCTGAACCCTGCTGTTCTACAGTGAATACCTATGAAAGCAGCTTTACCCACTGATCAGATATTACATGTCATTTATTGTTGATGTGGTTATACATCATATATTGATAGATATAACGACAAGCACGGCAACAAGTTACACAAGTGATCACATGATTTAAAACATACTTCATCATCTTACTGTGTAACCCATCACGAGTTTCATAACCAGTCACACAGTTCACTTTTTTCCCCCATTGTGAGCCACAGAGTTCCTTATTATCGACATAGCAAAAGTAAATGATGTCCAATGTTTTAGAGAAAATATAGTGTGTGTATAATATGTATAATGGTCCAGTACATTTTAATCTGAATAATTATTAAATCTCCATTACCTCTACTTTTGACTACACTGACCTGATCTGATCTTTTGGGTTTACATACTTGTACCCTTATCCTTAAACTAGCAGAAATGTCTGTTTGTAAACACGTTGTAAATTAATTATTTTATTTGTTGATTATACAGCGCTTATGCTGTATTAATCTGATACTGTGTTTAATTTCAATTGTAAAGGTTTCCTTTGCCATGTTGTTTCCTTTACTTCTTCCTATCTTTCTGCCTTTTTGTGTTCCTCAAAATGAAACCTGTTTATCTGCGGTCCTTATTCTTCTCTGTAAATAAAATGGTACCATGTGAAATTTCCAGTTCAGGTTGGCAGTTGATGACAACTCTTATGCACCATGTGATTTATTTAGTTCCTTCCGTTCCATCTGGAAACCACAGAGTGTGAAATGAGACCTTCAAGAGTAGCAGCAGTGAACAAATGAGATCTTATTCGGGAAAAATGTGGCCACTTTTTTTGCTTATCACTTGTATATTTTTTTCTGTGACACTGGACGTAACAGGTAGGATAAATAATGTCTTAACTGATGTGATTTCAGTTTGATTTAAAGTAGTAGTGTCTATTGGCTTATAGTTTTATGTCATAAATAATTCTGAAAAAAATGGTTAGCTAAAGATATAATGGCAGGGAAATATTTTGTAATTGTAATTTGTACATAACACAAATGCCCTTGAACCCACTATAGAGGTAATGAATCAAATGGAGAATGTATGACAGTAATGTCAGTATCTGTGAATAGTTAAGAGTATAGAAAGAGTATACTGACTTAGAGACCAAATGCTGAAATAGAAAAACGTTGTTCTATCGATCTGCAGCATTATGCTTGAGAAAGAGCATGTTGATCAAATGTTTAACAATCTCTGTTGTCCCACATCCCATAAAGGAGCCATTGAATGTTCTCGGGCTCTTAAATTTTGTCAAGGAAAGACACCAGAAAGCATCCCTCTGTGAGTTCACAATTTTAAAAGCACGTCTGAATAAAAAACAATAAGTACAAATGTTCTCTGTTTAACCTCTTAAACTCTCAGATATCTAAAAAAAAAAATACTATGTTCTTTGTCTTAAAGTATATTATTAATTATCTTCTATAATTTTTTTCATTAACGACTAATAGTGAAACGAAAAGAAAAATGTACGTATGAGAATGAATATGTACATCTCGGCCCACTGAAGGGTTCTGAGAGTTTAAGGTGTTTTAATGTGTATAAATTTATTGTAAACTATTATTTTAATATAAATGTTATAACTTCTTTTGAAGTTAAAAATGCAGCTTGCCATGTTAATTAATTTTGCAACACCTTTTGACCACTTGTTCTAATACATTATCATTTATATAGTAAAACTTATCCTTAGCAGAATTTTTTATGGTGAACACTCAACATAAATACATTTTTAAAATGTGTAATTGTTGATATGGTGAGGGTTTACTTAGCATTTTTAGATGGAGTCTCCAGTGTCAGCGCTTTGTGACAGTCAGAGGTAAAGCTGCTCCTTGAAGTTTTCAGAGACACAGGTCTGTCTTCAGAATCGAAGGCTTTGTGGTTTCTCAGTAACATGACAAGCTACGTTTCATCATATAATTAACTTCAAGAGAAAAACGAGAGACTGGTGAGGGGTGGCAACAGTAAAGCCGGGTTCATGCTGTACGATTTTGGCCACGATTTGGTCGTGTGAGACAAATTTTGAGAATCCTAAAAGATTCCTATAATCCTAGGCCAAAATCTGTAGTCTTTGATTGCTAGTTTGACGTGTTCCCTGACAGTCTATTAACGGCCGTTGCTATAAAATTTATCCTCAGATTCAATTCTGGCAGTATCAGAAGATTTGAGGCACAGTCCTGTAGTGTGGCTTCTCCTACTCCGTACGAGTCTTCTTGCGTGAGTCCGTTTTTCACGTCTTGACTGTCGTACAGTCTGACGTTAATGATTACCGAGATCCTGCAGTGTGACATGGCTTACAGCGGGGATCATGTTCGTACAGTCTGACAAACAACAGTCGCAAAGAGCTATTAAAAATCGCACAGTGTGCACCCCGCTTAACTCCGCTTCACACCACCCCACTCTTAATTATTTTCCTATAACAGCATGCCCCATCACATTTTATTTCTTGCAATATTTTATATCTAAATATTACAAAATCAGGCCATTCTGTAACTTTCTGCAATAGATCTCTGAATAGAATTTTCACCATACTGACACTACTCACTCTCTTACTGACTTTTATACAGCACTCAAATGAGCTATACCCAGTGAGCTAATTCAGATTATAACATAGATATGATGAAACATGTACATAATTTGCAGTGCTAATGCAGAACTTTTTGAACAGGTGTCTTGATAGAACAATGAAAGTTTGTTCCATGGGAAGGTCTCAAGATACTCAAAGCCCAGACTTTTACATAAAACAAGTGGATTTCTCAGAGAAGGTAAATGTCTCACATTCTCATATTCATGACAGCATATAAATGACACATAAATTACTTTGTGTTACTTACTTAGTGTTATGTACTTATTAAGTTAATTTCCTTAGTGTTACTTACTAACACTCACTTAAATAACATAAATAATGGGAGTCATATAACAAAGGCAAAGAGAAGGGCAATGCAACATGCTAATAAAAACATTAGGAGACCATTGAAAGTTGGCTCAACATCGCCTTGGATAATGACAATAAAACATTTTGCTCTGCATCAGTGTCGGATAATAAGTAGTTAGGATAGGCATTACTCATTTAATGCCTCAGACGTAGACACTTCACTTTTGTAACCACAACCACATTCTATTACAACCCCAATTCCAAAAAAGTTGGGACGCTGTGTAAAATGCAAATAAAAACAGAATGCAATGATTGACAAATCTCAAAACCCCATATTTTATTAACAATAGAACATAGAAAACATACTGCATGTTTAAACTGATTAAGTGTACCATTTTAAGGGAAAAAAGGTAATTTTGAATTTGATGGCCGCAACACGTCTCAAAAAAATTTTTTTGGGGGGGGTGTCCTCCCATCAGTCTCCTCTTCAGGAAGTGAAATGCATGCTCAATTGGGGGGGTTTCCTCCCATCAGTCTCCTCTTCAGGAAGTGAAATGCATGCTCAATTGGGTTAAGGTCTGGTGCTTGACTTGGCAAGTTTAAAACCTTCCACTCTTTCCCCATGATTAAGTCCTTTGTTGCATTGGCTGTGTGTTTTGGGTCTTGCTGCATGATAAACTTCCTCCCAATTAGGTTTAAAGCACTTCTCTGCAAACTGGCAGACAGAAAGTTTCTGAATTCACTCTGCTGCTACCATCTTTAGTTACACCATCAATAAAGATTAATAAGCCTGTTCCAGAAGCAGCCATGCATGCCCGAGCATTAACTCCACCATGTTTGACCATTGAGCTTGTATGTTTTGGATCATGAACAGATCCTTTTTCCTCCACACTTTGGCCTTTCCATCATTTTGGTAGAGGTTAATCTTGGTTCCAGAACTTTTGTAACGCTCATCTCTGTTATTTCCTTGTGAATTCCAGTCTGGTCTTCTGATTATTAATGTTGATGAGTGGTTTGCATCTTTTAGTATATTTCTGCTCTTGAAGTCTTCTTCAAACAGTGGATTGTGATACTTTCACCCCTGCCCAGTGGAGGCTGTTAGTGATGCCACTGGCTGTTGTTTTTTGGGTTCTTCTTCACAGCTGTCACAAGGTTTGTCATCAACTGTGATTGTTTTCCTTGGCTGACCTATACAATGTCTGGATGTTAGTATACCAGTGGTTTCGTTCTTTTTCAGGACATTCCAAATTGATGTATTGGTTATGCCCAATGCTTGTGCAATAGCTCTGATTGATTTTCCCTGTTTTCTCAACTTGCTTTTCTCCCATAGACAGTTCAGACAAAAGGTGCCATGTTCCATCCATCCATTTTCCATAAGGCTGATCCTACATGGTTGTGGGGGAGCCTGGAGCCTATCCCAGGGAACTCTGGGCACACTTAATGGGGTGCCACTGCCAACACATTGTAGGGCAAAATCACACATTATGTGCAATTTAAAAATGCCAATCAGCCTACAACACATGTCTTTGGACTGGGGAAGGAAGCAAGAGTGCCTGGAAGAAACCCCTGAAGCACAAACTCCACATACAAACTCCATGCGCACAGGGCAGAGGCGGGATTCGAACCCCCAACCCCGGAGGCAAATACATTATCCACTAAGCCACCATTCCTCCTCCATTTTCTAAGTTCTTTAACAAATCTAGATTTAATATCATGAAATGAAAGCATGCGATTCTAATCTATCATCTCATATTCATATTCAGATCTCTAACCCAAGTATCTTTAGTGTATAGCAAAAACAAAAGAATTGGCCTTGCCATTCCAATACTTTTGGAGCTGACTGTATAATAACTTTGATAACAGTGGGTTGGTTTCCACCACTGTAACTAAATTAAAATATTATGAACACCCTGGCTATGTTTCATGGACTCCACTCTGAGCACAACATAATTAGAAATCTTTAATCCATGGTTGACCAAAGACTGGATACTCACTCAGTTTTGCTTGTGTTGTATCAAAAAGTTCCTTTTCCTTTGTAATTTATTTGCAACATTCTCCATCAAGACTATTGTCACTACAAGTTTCTTCTTTCCCAGTATTTCAAGAGAAGTGCAGTTCCCACGTACAAAATCTTGAATCATTTGTCGATTCAACAATTGTGCTTTACAAGTAAAAGCACTCTTATAACCCACATATTTGAACTAGTATACAGTGGATATAAAAAGTCTACGCACCCCTGTTTAACTCGTAGACTTTTGTGATGAAAAAAAATGGAACCAAGATCAATCTGATCTTTTTTCAATTTTTATGATAACCTATAGCAACCACAAAACTGGTTCAAACAAAGAGTGAAAAACAAATAGAAATGTTGTAGGGAGAAAAAAACTTAGTATAACCTAGTTAATAACCTAGTTTCACACATCTAGTGTACACATCTCTTAACTAATACTTCGTTCTGTAATACAGCACTCAGTCTTTTTAGGTAAGAGTCTACCAATGTAGCACATCTTGATGTGGCAGTTTTATTCCACTCATACTTGCAAAAATGTTCCAGGTTTATCCCATCCCGAGGGGATCAACTGTGCACTGCCTTCTTCAAGTCATTCCACAGGTTTTAACAGGATTTAGATCTGATCTCTTTTAGGGCCATTCCAAAATGTTGATCATCTTCTGAAGTCATTACTTTGCTGAATTGGATTTGTGCTTTAAGTTGTTATCATGCTGGAAGCTGAATATTTTCTTCATCTTCAGCTGTCTAATAGAAGGCCTGCAGGGTTTCTTTTTGCCAAAAGAGATTGGTATTGCACTAAATATATCTTTTAGAATTATACCCAAAATTTTACACCTTGGTCTCATCAGACCATAACACATCTTGGTTCACGGTGATTTAGGTGGTTTTGGAAATTTTGGTTTGTTTTGTTTTTTTGTCTCTTATAACCACCCATACTCCATAGCCCAGACATGTAAAGAATAAGAGAGACTGCTGTCACATGCATGGCAATATGAGTGACATGAGTGACAAGTACTTGCCAGATATTCCTGCAGAACCTTTAATGTTGCTGTAGGTCTTTTGCCAGCCTCCCTAATAAGATGTTGTCTTGTCATTTCAGCTTTTTTGGACAGATTTCCTGGTATTGTCATTGTGCTTCTCCATTTTCTCTATTTGTTGATGATGGCATTCACATTGTTTCATGGATATCTTTCAACAATAAGATCCTGTACATGCTTTGTAAGCTCTTTGTGGACCATGGCTTCAGTAGTCGGATAAAACCAAAAATATGTCAAGAAAATCCTATAGACACAGTGGTCTTTATTTGCGGTGAATCAGAATCACTTCACTGATGATAGGTTTATGATCATTACTTTTGAACATGAGTTTGAATGCCACAACCAGGTTATTGTAAGGTTTTCTTTACTTTTCTTTCTCTTTAATTTTGTTGGTTGCCATATCACATTTTAGACCTGACATGACTAATTTTGGTCACAAAAACCTGCAACAGGGGTGTTTAGAGGTCTTTTATATCCAGTTAATAATAAATTATTTATTTGTTTCTCTCTTTCATCTACAGTGTTGCTTGAATGTTTGTGAACCCTTTAGAATTTTCTATATTTCTGCATAAATATTACCTAAAACATCAGATTTTCACACACATCTTCCTAAAAGTAGATGGTGAGGTTTTAGAGAACCCAACTAAACAAATGAGATGAAAATATTATACTTGGTCATTTATTTATTGAGGAAAATGGTATTACATATCTGTAAGTGGCAAAAGAATGTGAACCTTTGCTTTCAGTATGTGGTGAACTTTTATCTGTATCTGGTAACTTTTAAGCACCACTGTATTATGTATGGTAAATACACATAATAGAAAATTGTTGTTCAATATGCATGAGTTGGTAAATTCTAAAAAAAAAATAAAAATAAAAAAAAAAATAGGAAGCTTACTGAGAAATATGGTGTGAAATCTGATCACTTCTAGTATCATGATGTGAATTCAGAAGTAATATGTAACCCACTGCTTTCACAGGCCAAACTGAAGACAGTGCATGGACATGTAATTGATATTCCCCCTGAAGCCCTCATGAAAAGTGGTTGGACGGATAATATTAGCGTGCCCCTGATTGTATCAGTACTCGACAACAGCATTTTCAAGGTTAGTGGCAGATTTTGGCCAATGCTATCACTTTTCTTTTTTTTTAGATTCTAGTCCTGGAGTACCACAACACTAAATAATTATGCAATTGAGCTATTTTATACACCGGATTCAAATCATTGCATAATTATGAAAACAATTAGTTTATGTATGTAACCATGGCTATAAATGGAGGACCACCAGTCCACTTGAGTCAGTCAGATTGATTCAGTTAACTCAGATTGAGGCTACCCACTTGAGCTCATGTTCACACGGTGAAAACTTAGGAAATGAGCAAAATGGAAGATTTCACTTGTTCCAAACGAAACCACCCTTTAAGTCCATTCAGTCATAGAACCATGGTTACATGAGCTTCTTATTTCACTTCCTTAAAGGGTTCGACTCTTTCTGATGAGGACCCACTGTTGTAGGGTTTATATTTAGCTTTTAAGGGCTTATCAAAAGGGATAATCAAAGAACCATTAAAATTGAAATTGAAATAACACAAAACATTAACCCCTTAAGAACCCTCTTAAGGGGTTAACCTTTTGTGTTATTTCAATGTCCACATACAAAAAATCCCCTACAATTCTAGATGTCTTTCTTATACCATTATAGTACATTGATTAATTTCTGTTTTAATTTTCCATTTTCTCTTTTGATCGAATTAATTTTCTTTTTTATGTTTACTAATCTACTTCCTAAATCTCACAGTACTTGCTCTCAATAAAGACCAGCTGTACATAAAGGGCATGTTTCTGTAGGCTACCACTAGTGGCAGCTGGTGGTTTAAAATAGGGGAAGCACAGATGTCTGTTATTGACGTACGTGTCTGTGTGTGTTCTGTTTTATGTTTCATCTTTTGGTCTGGCCTGTTTAATTATCAGAATCTCCTTATAAGTAAGAGCATTAAAAGACTTTTGAGACAGCTAGATATCTAGACCTATAAATAAACCAAAGAATTACAACGATAAAATAACAAGGTATACTATTGTGTAAAACTGCTATGGATTTTTTTACTGGCCGCTGAAGCTCCGAAAACTCGGCGAGTCTGACCGGCACTCCCAATATGTTTAATTCTGAGTTGTCAGTCATGTTCATTACCGTTTCAATGACTGGCAGGTGGTTACAGCACCTTTGAGAGATCTCATCATCATATGGAGAAGCCGTGCATCCAGGTCGGGCAAGCGAAAAGTGCACTGTCTAATAAATTCTGAGATCTTACTTTTCTCTGTAAAACCCACCCATCCCTTCACCAACTGAATCCCAGAGAAGCTATGTATCCAAGCAGGACCTAAGCTGACATTAAAAACCTTTTGTCCATTGAGCAGTAATCTTTGCTCACATTAAAACAGTGAACAAAGGAGATTTTCAGGCAGGCTGCGCTGTCCACAGAATACAGCATTAAACGGCGTGATACCGCACTGAGATATTTGTATAATCATTTGTATCATTTGAATTGCTAAAATATTGAATTTCACAAATATTAATGAATAATATAGACACTTTTCTTCATTTAATATAAAAATATTCCACTGCTGCATTTGAATGAAATTTTAGGGAAGGCTGGGCTTTCCCATGTGGTCTTAAAGCAATCGCCTGTGGATATCACACAATCAGTGACGCTTGTTAAAATTCCAGATGATGAAGAATCTTGTCAAAAACACAGAATGCCTTAAGGGTTCTGCTTTAGTAATGAGTTATATTGTTCCCAGTAATGGCTGATCATGTTATTAAAGGGGAATCGTGTTATTAAAGTCTAATATCCATCAATAGCTTGACAAAGAATTTACAGTAGGTAGGGTTTAATCTTTCAAGTCCATATTGGGACAGAAAACCCAAACCAAAGACACTGAATTTAAGATTCATAAAGCTGTCCTTTTTGTATAATCTGATTGGACAATGTGTACTTAGCCTAACTACATTTAGTTTCTCCTCCAAAGGTATATTGGGGAATAAATGATGATAGAGTAAATAATCCACCTTGGTCACATTCATCACATCCTCAACTGTCTTTCACATGCACATTCTTCACTGCTGGTGATGTGGTATGGATGTGTCAGCAAAGTAATCTGAAAAATATCAGCCCTAATGGAGATCAAATGTGGGGGGCATTTCACTCTGTGTAATCACTTGATACAACGGTCACTGATGGGCTGCATGAATCTATGGTATGGTATGGGCTAGAAATAAATTAACCTCAACCTTACCTCTTAGGACCATTTGTGGTGGTGGTGTTGTGCTTGGTTCCACAAAATAGTCCAAAATAATCTGCCTTAAGACATTTGTTATCAGCAAATAATCTTATGTGGACATCAAAAATGAAACAATACAATGGTGCTTGAAAGTTTGTGAACCCTTTAGAATGTTCTAGATTTCTGCATAAATATGACCCAAAACATCATTAGATTTTCACACAAGTCCTAAATATGATAAAGCGAACACAATTAAACAAATGAGACTTTCAAGCACCACTGTACAATTATGTCTTTTTATCTTTGAAGACAGGACGGCTTATCATTGCTAGACCATTTATACCAGCCATCCCTGATTGTTCCTCTGTAAATCCTCTCTTACACTGTTACACAGGGGCCTTCTGTTCGAGGATCTGTTCATGGGAATGTCTTAGGTGTGTGGCTTGGTTCGAACGATCTCCACAACCTTTCTCAACCTGTTACAATGCAATTTGTGAATACCACTCGAGTAAGAAACCGCAATTTTCCAGTTTATGATACAAACAAAACTTGCATGCTTGTATACTGTAACTGTTTTTCTGATGTGTTTTTTCACACAAAAAAAAAAAACTAACATATTTTTCAGACTATGAATGGGAAATGTGTCTTCTGGAAGCAGTCGAATAATAGAGGTCCTGGAACAAATTTTCAGATATTTCCAAAATGTTTGAATCATTAATAACAATCACCTTCACAAGAAAATAATAATGAGAAGATAAAAAGAAATAGATTATTCTTATGCTTGTCGTTGGTGGAGAAAGATACCATTATGAGGTTCAGTTGCTTTTCCAGGATGTTGTTATGATTGTATATTTAGATGTGCATATTGCTATTTGTTCATCAGGTGACTGGAGTAGTGACGGATGTAACACAAGCAGGAACGACACAGATTTTGTCTGCCGTTGCAATCACCTCAGTTTCTTTGCAGTGCTCATCGTGAGTTGATGCCTCAATACATAATCATATATGTACTGTCTTCCAACAAGAAATGTTTGGATTGTTCATCTTTATCATATCTGTTTCTGGATATCTCTCTTGTTCTTAATGTGGGGCACTGGCAGAGTCCTGGGAGTGTGCAAGACGCTGAAGATGTTCACCGTCTTGAATATATTACATACATTGGGTCTTCTTTCTCTGTGCTATTCACAGCCATCATCATAATGATGTTTTTAATTCAAAGGTATGTAGGCTACTATATTGTTCTCACATTATTCAGGCAAAGTTAAACAGAATAAATCACTTCTCTGTGTTGATTAACACCACAGTTATGATAGTAGTTCCAGCTGCGAGGTTTAAATTAATGTGCTTGTCCTAAAACTTTGCTTGATAGTTCAATGAGCTGTAAAGTCTATAGTTTTAAGTTTTAGGACAAACAAACACAAGTGAATAAAGTGATGGCATAAACCAAGGCAACCAACACAGCACATTTTATCAAACAAGAAAATTCTGAACGTATATATCATACATAACAACCCACCCCCTGATATAGCTCTGTAGCATGACTAGCAATAGCTAGTGGCTAAATAATTAGTAGCACACAATAATGTGACAGACTTGGCACTGATTATACAGTGGTGCTTGAAAGTTTGTGTTTTTTCTACATTTTCTGCATGTCTCATTTGTTTAACTGGGTTATCTTTATCTACGTTTAGAATTTGTGTGAAAATCTGATTATGTTTTAGGTCATATGTTTGAAGATATATAGAAAATTCTAGGGTTCACAAACTTTTGAGCACCATTGTATAAAATACAACCAATTTAAAGCATCAAAATTCTAACGATATCGTCCTGGATTTACCTCAACCATGACAAAAGGCACATATGAACAAATAGTCAGAAAAGCCTGCTAAAACTGAACATGGTAATATTAGCTACCTTGCAAATGCTGGCTCCAAGTAAGGAAAAATCTGAGGGGAAAAAATCTCTCAAATGGAATATACTGATCAACTAACTTAAATGAATTCATTTTTTAAAAAATATATTGTTCGATTAGTAGTCCACTTTTATCGAAATGTATTGAATTTAGCGTTTTATTTACATGGAAGTACTTAGCAGGAAACTTACCAGAGGACCTCCACTCTTTCCAGTAAGTTCTCTCAGCTTTATATTGCACTAGCGGCAGCTGACCAGTAGATGGCGCTAAATCCACTTGAAAGAATTGCACAATTGCAAAAACAAACAAACAAACAAACAAACAAACAAATAAATAAATAAGAAACAAAGGATAAAAAAGTAATAGCTGCCAAATTGTTGTGGTATAAGACGAATAAATCACTTTCTGTTATTTTTGCGTGTCCTGTTATTGGAAAACAATCCATTTCAAACAAATTTCGCCTCAGGAATCACACCAAGGTACCCCCAAGTGTTTTAATCCTTACTTGTGTGTGCCATTTATATTTGAAATGTTATCGGGTGTGTGCAAATACAAAGACATGTCGTGAAAACTCAGTGGTTTTAAAAGTCATTAAGCTCACCACATGATTTCATGCTCTCACCATTGTCTCTACAGGAAGAAGAAGTCAGAGCACTCTGTTGTCATTCATGTGCAACTATCAGGTTCACTATTCCTGCTGCACTTCTTCTTTCTGGCCAGTACATTGGGGTCAGGAGCAGAAAATAAGATAGTATGTCAGTGCCTTGGCCTCATCCTACACTGGGCTCTGCTAGCCACTTTCACGTGGACCACTATTGAAGGTCTCCACTTGTACCTACTTCTCGTGCGGGTCTTCAACATCTACATCAGGAGATATTTGCTCAAACTAAGCTTAATGGGCTGGGGTAAGTTGAGATCCTACGTCATGATGATCACAAACATTTCTTCTTAGTCATGACTGCACTCTATTAAAAAAGGGTTCAATCTAGAACATTATATGGTTTTTGAAACCTTAATCAAAAAACTTTAATCATTTTTATAGAAGTGTACAAGCCACGGTGTCCCTTTGGATTTGTAATGTTTAGACATTGGACTGTTTTTCCCCTCTTGCTATAGGCGTTCCTACAGTTACAGTGGTGATCTGTGGACTGGCTGGTGAATATGGCAATTACAGCTTAACAGAAAGTGACAACAATGAAACAAATCTGTAAGACCAACAATTCTGAAATAAACAGTACTGCTTTACATTAAGGTTCCCGTAACTGAGATTATTTACTTAGTGAACAGTAACAAAACATGTACTTCAGCCTTAATACCCTCGGCTTATATGTAAGATTAACCAATGCACCGCAAATGAGTAAAATAAAGTCCACAATGATCAACTTGAAAAACACCTTAATGAACACGTTTGAGGTTGTGATGCTGAAATTATTTACATATTTACAACCCGAGGCCATTGTTTAAATTTTTTATTTGACTCATTTTTAGTCATGCATTGAATGAACAGTAAATTACAAATAATAATAATAATAATAATAATAATAATAATAATAATAATAAATAAATAAATAAATAAATAAATAAATAAATAAATAAACAGTATTGCATTAGCATTTACAATTTTTAATTAATTGTGAAAATAATGAACAACATGGTTTGATGCAGCACACAAAGCAGAGTTACCTTCACCACCCCAAAGTGCTGCTGATAATCCCAAAATGTTATATTCTGTTATACCACAGCAATTTGCCAATAATCATACTTGTTTATAATTATGATTAATGTTATAGAAGAACCATGAAACAAGTTAGTTATATTAATGTAAAGTTATCATTTACATAATAGCAGCTATAAATAATCCTTCCCTTACCAGCCCCACTTTTTTTCTCTCTTAAAGTTAGTTGGGTGAAATTTCCAGCTTGTCAGGTTATTGAGAAGCAACAAAGCCCTATGTCCTGAACAATTTTCTGTTCCAGAATACTTAATGCTACAGTTTTACCTCTGACTATTAGTGCTGGAGACAAACTGCTTACAAAAATGCACACATTTTAAAAAAAATCAATTTATGTCGATCGGCCCCTATGTAAGTCTCTGTGTAAGTTGGTAACTATAGAACACGCACAGTAATATAAACCTTAAGGCCAACACTATTGTCAGCGGTGTTGTTATAGAAAATTAATCGACACCTTCTGACCAATCAGATTTGAGATTTCAGTGGTTCTTACTGGTTTAATTTACTTAGTTATTTTGTTTACCATAATGCTGAAATACATGGTTCATTAATGTTAACTAATTCAGTAAATAAGGTTAGTTAAGGATACCTTGAAGTAAAGTGCTACCAAACAATCATTTATGACTATGTTGTGTATCTTCATTAAAACATTTACATTTCTTGTCCATTTTGCAGGTGCTGGATAACCAATAGGTTAGTGAGTTACATAACAGTGAACGGTTATTTGGGGCTGGTTTTACTCTTCAACACAGCGATCTTGGTTGTGACTGTGGTGAAGATGTGGCACATAAAATTTCGAAGTGTCCAGCATGGGAACAGAATAAGAAGGCTGTGGAAAGACTGGGTCACTGTCCTGGGGCTCAGTGTGGTTTTGGGTCTCCCATGGGGACTGGCCTTTAGCACCTATGGACCCCTGAGTCTACCAGGGATTTACCTCTTTACCATCCTAAATGCTTTTCAAGGTAAGTGTACCGTGGTTGTAATTGTTCTTGATTTGTTTCCACTACTCTTTCCTCTAGTCATGGACTGTCTCAACTTCTTTTCTGTCTTTAAAGCATTGGATGAACATTATGTGTTTTCATATTCCAGGTTTTTTTATGTTCTTGTGGTTCTTATCAATCACATGCAAGTCAACTTATGAGGAGAAGAATTCAACAAAGAATTTCTCCATGAGTAATATCAGCTCATGATAGTGGCACAAAGCACTAAACCACAATGGGTTGAATTAAGATGCATTCGATGAGGATGAAGATTTGTCATGAGACATAACTGTGATGTACCTGAAATCATCTCACTTGAACACTGTCATTAATTCATAAATTAAAAGTCAATTTAAAAAATATGAATTCTGCAAAATATTAATGTTTTATGGAAAGTTCAGTGGAAATGGAAACTTAGATTTATGTCTTCTGCATAAGAGTGTCTGTAGAAAAGAGCTCATTTTTAGATATGTTTAAGTGAATACAACACTGTCTATCTTCAAGCTAGTTCAATTTATGATTAATGCGATAAAACCCAATTGTCTTTATCTGTGTTCTTGAAATCAACCAATTGCTTAACGATTTAGGGCCTTGTAATATGTAGTTTGCATGCCTATTTAAAGATAATCTAAACTGTGAAAATTAGATAATCATTGTGTTATTATTATTATTATTATTATTGTTGTTATTGTTATTGTGTATATACAGCAATCTATAGCATCTTTTCTATAAGGACATGGTTTGTTGTTGTTGTTGTCCTTTTGTTTGTTTTTCAGTTAAAAATAAAAACGACTTGCACAAATTAATATCTGGGTGGAGAGTAAAAGATGTTAATGAAAAATGTTAATGTGAAATGACATGGGACACATTGCTTAAATGATGTTGCTCTCCTGCACTGGTCAGCACAGAGATGTTCGAACAGTAGGAGCAGCAGATCAACAGTGAAAACCATTCATGGTTAATAAATAGGGTATAAATAGGGACATTTAAATAGAACTACAGTGCCTCAGTGATAAGTGCTCATCGAACTGAAGCATTCTGAAGAGAACTAGTGTAGCACGCGACAGTTTCTTCTGCATGCTTACTTCACTGCTATACATTTGCACTCTTGTGCATGTGGAACTTACGACACCTTGTACTTATTTTTAATGACCACGCTCTTTGGTACTGCTTTTCTCACTCCGCCCTTGTGCTCTCCATTAAAGATCATGCTTAAATGCCATAAACAAGTGCCCTGTTGTACTTCTACATATGTCCATGGTTTTTTTTTTCCACATCTCATTTCTTAAACCATTGAAACAAGCCCCAATTCTTTCTTTTCTCCTTCCTTTCTGTTCCACTAGACCCAGCCAGCTTGTTGTTGGTTGTCGTTCTCCTGTCCTGCTCCAGCATCTCCTTCACTCTTTAATCTTCTTCTGGAGCACCCATCCATATCGTTTTTTTTCTATTCTTGGTGGCAAACCAAATGGATGGACCGTGGTTAAATTCTGGACATTTTTCTCCCCTGTCTATATCATACTTTGACAACTCACCTTATTTACTTTTAAAACGTGATTAGGTTATAAACGTAGAGGTAATCAGCTGTTATAGCCTGAAGGCTCAGGATAACATGAAATACTTGAATCAAGTTAAAATAATTCCAACTGAGACTATACAGAGATGAAACCAGAGTTACTGAGAAATATTTAATAATATTTTATAACATAATGAAATCTAAGCTACCTGAGCTGACAAAGGCTTTGGCAATAACAAGGCAAGCTGAGCTACTGTATAAAAGGAATTTGATTTTGTGCAGTTAGTATAGTGTTTGTTAATGTTTCATCCTGAAATGTTCTGTAGATTTTACAGGACAGAACCGTGTAAATGTTTTACTGATTTTACAGGACGTGATTGTGTGAATGATTTGTAGCTTTTACGAGGCATTTCTTGTGTAAATTTTATGGTATTGGTCTGCATGAACGTCATGTAGCTCAGGAGTCGGGAACCTATGGCTCTTTCAGTGATTGCCTATGGCTCAACAGCAGTAAAACTCTACGCATTGCATATTTTAAAATAGAATTCATAATCGGTGCCCGTTTGGCATTGTATACACTAACATGTGGCAAAACAAGCTCAAATTTCATACTACACCCAATAAACAACATAATTAACATTTAAAAACGTTTAAAAAGGTCACGATATGACCCCTTTAAAGAAATGGTTGGTTACATGCTCAAATAATTGATATTTGTAACTTTAAAAAAAATCACTATATATGCACGCAAGTTGTATTTTTCTAAAAAAAATAAAATAAATAATAAATTAAAAATGCAAAGCAAAAACCTCAAGTTTATAATTTTTTACCATATAATTTGTTAAACAATTGGATAAATGATGGACCAAACATAATAAAAATAATTATTGACTTTATTTAGATTAAAAAAAACAAAAAAACATTTTAGTATCAGGAATGAACATTGAGTAACGTGAATGTGTGTTCGTATGTGTGCGCATGCATGAGAGTGTGGATGTGTGAGAGTGTGCGTGGGTGTGTCTTTGTGTGTGTGTGTGTGTGTGTGTGTGTGTGTGAGTGTGAGTGTGAGTGTGCATGTGCATGTGTGTGTGTGTGTGTGTGTGTGTTTGTGTGTGCGTGGCCGTGCGTGCAGGCTGTGTGTGTGTGTGTGTGTGTGTGTGTGAGCGTGTGTGTGTGTGTGCATGTGTGTGTGTGTGCGTGAGGGT
>JANDJT010000002.1:6424916-6447730 GCA_024331685.1 Stegophilus panzeri
TATTTCTGTAAAGCTGCTTTGAGACAATGTCTATTGTAAAAAGCGCTATACAAATAAAATTGAATTGAATTGAATTGTAAAATCCAAATCGGTTGACGTCTACTCTGGTCGTATCACATATGTTTTGAACACACTTCAAAACATGTCAAAACACGTTTTCTCGTGTCTAAAAAAAGAAACACTAAATAGGACTTTTGTAGCATTACACATATTCTAAATGTTATAGAAACCACAGCCAACTGCAAGACTATGTATGTAATACAGTTTAATATACGATAAAAAAAAACTTCAAACCAATGAGTAATGAAATTTGCTGTATTAACCATTTACATGTTCTGACATGAGTGCTTATTTTATATTCTTCATTAACACATTATTTCTGTCACGTCCAGCAGGGGCAATTCACCTCCATACCACCAGAGAGAATGCTTTGTGCTCTTTCGTCGTTTACTGACGGTATCGTATATAAAGCACATACAGTATATAAAGGACGATAGGCAAGGTGTGCAGCCGTGCTTAGTGATTTGTGTGAGTTCTGAGCGTTTGATAGTCCTGTATAACCACTGCTACCTTTCCTGGTTGTCCTGGTTCGTTTTTATTTTCTGATTCTGGTAATCATGTATCTGTTCTGTGCTCTGACCTTTGCCTTTTCTGCTGAGCTCATTTATTAATTACCCTCTGGATCTGGAGGTTTAGTGCATTTTGTGTATGACCGTGGCCTGTTTATGGTTTATGCGCTTCGGACTGTGGATTGTTTCTTTACATTTGAACAACTGATCATTTCCACCACTTTACATGACCGTTGTCTCGATCAGAGTGTGAAATGTGCAAAAGGGCCTGGTTGACTTTTAGGAAACATGTCTGGATTTCCTCTTGTGCCTGCTCTCACCTGCTTCTTCAATGTTGGTGCATTTCTGGTACATCGAGGTGCGCAGCGTCGGCGTCCTGACGTTCAGCAGCCGCACCTTTTCCACACGACCGTCAAACACTCTCAGCGTGTGCTCTTTGTCCTCGTCGTCATGGTATAGGATCTTGCTGTCGATAAAAGAGGCAAACATCTGCGTCTCCAAGAAGCGGGACAGGAAGGGCAGGTAGGGCTCCGGCTGGTCCGACAGGAAGGAGGCCTGAGAGGGACAAAAATTCGAAAATTATATGCTGCATAGCACATGAGCAGCTACATTCTGAAAAGAAATGCGTTTCTAAAATAAACAAAAGGACATTTTCAAGCAGCTCAGAAGAGGGAGGAGAAAAAGGTGCACATTGATGACATCATCTGGTAGTGACTGGTTAAAAGGAATGTTGTTTCTCTGTTGTTTTACAAACAGGATATAACATGAAAAGTTCCCCATCATGAGCAGGTTGTAGAACCTGAACAGATGTTCACCTTGTCGAAGTTCTGCATCTGGTCCCGGTTACTAAACCAAGACTCTTTGTCCTGGCTGGGTTGGATGACGAAGACCTCGTAGTCGGCAAACATCTGTGTGAAACGGTTGGCGAAAACCTCCCGCACTCGAATGTTCAGCTGGTGCATCTTCATCTCCTCTTCATCACACTGCATCTTCATATCCTTATTAGTGCCTGAGTCCTCTTTCACATCCAGCTGCCAGACAAACCAGAGAACAGACCATGTTCACAAACAGACAAAAAAAAAACAACTGCAAAGCATCTGCTGGAAAAAGACTTCAAAAGTCCTTATCCTTAAAGGAAAATAATCTGAGCAGGCGTGTCCAAGAATAAAGCTTCACTATCACTTTAAAGTTCCCTCCCTATAATCCACTGTGATGATTAGGAAAGAAACTACTTTTTTTGTAAATAAAAGTGTGTGAAATTTCAAAGCAGGGTTTCAAAGTCAGAAAGCTGCTCGGCTTATCTCAGTATCACACAAGAGCCTGGGAACGGAAGTGCCCGAGCTAAGAAGCCAAGAGGGAGTATTTTCCCAAAGAGACCCTGCTCCTGATGCAAAAGCGGGAAAAACATTAAAACCACACAGAAATCTTATGAGCCTACTGTCCTCATGGCACTGAGTGGAAAATTGGGTCCAGAAAATGGAAACACAAGCAGCCACAAACCGGTTTCCTGTACATGAACAATGTCTGAGCATGCAGGAACAGGAACTCTCTCCAAATTGTGTGCTGGAACAATTCTTTTGCTGTTGTTGTTTCAGCATGATATTAATGAACAAAAAGACTTGCTAAGAATCATCAATTATCTCGTAGTAGTGTCTGGGAAGCATATCCAAAAACCTACCATTGTCAAATTTATTTATATTTATTATTGAGTTCTTATCATTAGCTTATTTAAACCAGAATTGACTTATATAAAAATATGGCGTTACAAAGATTGGTGGCAGAAACACTAACGACTGTATTTTGAATAAAGTGCAGACACGTGCAGTTGTTTGTGTAAATCCAAACCACAGTAACCGATGAACACATTAACCTAGACGTAATGTGTTCTGCACATGGAAATTTCAGGACTAAAGACCACACGACATATCCTGAATATTACTGTTCTAAGTGTAATAATAGTTTAGTTATTACTGTATGTCAATGGAATGAAGTTTACAGTTAGATGTAGGAGTCTGAAAAAGGCAGAGAATCCATGAACTACTATATCACAAAAGAACAGTATAGCTTCCATCTACAATCGACCCCTCAACAACAGAGATCAAATCAGAAAGAAATACTGCTAGCAGCGCTGCTGATCGAGTTAGAAACACAATAAAGGAGACTTTTCCTCTTCAGCTGTGTAGACCTGTAAAGTATTAGAAAGGGGCCATCATTTTCAATTGCTCCTGACGGACAAAATAACAGAAAAAGGCTTGGGATCTGCGATGAGGCAACGATAGCTTGTGGTAATACATCATGCAGTAACATCCGATTCTACTCTAATCTCCCGTCCCTAGATGGTAAATTCACACTGCAGTAATATATGTACTGTGTTTAACACATTTAATACGTACTAATGAGACAGGCAAAGATCCTGTGCGAAGTGAGAATGATGCAAAGTGAGCAACAGCGGTGATAAAAGTAATTAATTCAAGTAATAATCAATATTTAATCCAATTTCATTTCATTTTGAATGATTCGTTGAATTTTGTATGATTTGTTTTCAGAAGGATGCCATTACATATACCCAATAAAAATAGATTTACAAAAAGTATGCAACTAATGCGCGTTAGGAACAAATATTTCCAGGCAGCAGCCAAAACATTTTTGTATGCGAGTCAAGGCCAAGGTCAAGGTCAAGGCAGATAGTGAAATCGGTGCAGTACAAGAGAAAAGAGACAGACACAACAGTAAGCTAGCAACTGTCCTCCAAAAACGAGTTAGTATATTTTATGTATAATGCGAGGACAGAACCACATCTCATAGCTGAATGATTTTTTTTGTTGAGCAAACACAAGGCTACTCATTTCCATTAGTCTGTATTAATGCACTTAACCAGCTAAATAGCTTGCCGTTTGTTATTACAATACATTAGCTACCAGTTTTTACCCAAGTCAATGAGGTATCCAGGCGACAAAATCATGGGACTGGGGAGCACACTGGACCTACATGTCTGATGGGCTGGGCTAGTGAATGAATTTATGACTTGTCCACTCCTGATGCTCCAACGCAGTCAACTAGTGGCAAAGATGAAGATTTACTTGCTGCAATTTTAATGTATCACAAGTGTTGTGTTACTCAAGGATGTAGACATACACTATATGGCCAAATGTTTGTGGACACCTGACCATCACACCCATATGTGACCCTTCACACAAACTGCTGTCTTTGTGTGTTGTAGCATTACAATTTCCCTTCACTGGACTAAAAGGCCCAAACCTGTTCCAGCATGACAGTGCCCCTGTGCACAAAGTGAGGTCCATGAAGATATGCTCGGCCAAGGATGGAGTGGAAGAACTCGAGTGGCCTGCACAGAGCCCTGACTGTTCAGGCCTCCTCGTCCGACATCGGTGTCTGACCTCATTAATACTCTTCTGGCTGAATGGACACAACTCCCCACAGCCATGCTCCAAAATCTAATGGAAAGCCTTCCCAGATGAATGGAGGTTATTATAACAGCAAAGAGGAAATAAATCTGGAAGGGGATGTTGAAATAGCACATATGGGTGTGATGGTCAGGTGTCCACAAACTTTTGGCCATACAGTGTATTTATAACTCAAAAGTCTCTCTAGTCTTCAGTAGACTCACCTTCTCCAGGCTGACTCCGGTTCTCTTGACCAGGGCCTGTAGCCGTGCGATGGTCTCGTTCTCCCTCAGTAGATAGGAGTTCAGCGGCGAGCTGGCCAGGTTCCCGTTGCGTTTGTCAGAAGCCATGTCTGCCGCCCGGAAGCCCTTTAGCTTACTAGGGCCTTCACTGCAGTGCACGTTCCCTTCTGGGGACACACCGAATGCCATCAGAACTTCTGAGATCTCCTGGATGAACTCCAGCTTGTTGGGAAACTGTGGCAAATCTTCCGGCAGCTCAATGAAGTGGTTGTCAATGTCAACGAAGCACAGATTGGCCTGAGGGTTTAAAAAAAAAAAAAAAAAAAGAAGATCTCACTTTTGTGATGTCGAGCAAACTGAAGCGTCCTGGTCAACTAAGCTGCTGCATGGTCTACTGACTTGATTAGCACGACAGCATCTATTATACAGCCAGGATCCTTTTTAACATCTCCAACAAATAAACAAAATTGTCCACTACTACCTCTTCTACTCTAAATTTCCATACATAAAGAAAACGGCATGGTATTAAAGCCAGACTGTCTACATCTATGACTCAGTCGGACCTCCTGAGGCAGTTCCAGCTTGGTGCGGTCGTCCTGGCCGTTGGAGTGAAGGCCCATGAGGTAAGGCACGGGCGCATCCAGGAAGTGCAGCAGCGAGGCGGGCAGGATGGGCACGTAGACATGCTGCCACTGGAACGGGAACATCAAAGCCGTGATGCTCTCGGCCACGGTCATCAGCCGCTGGTAATCTGCTCGAACATGTGAAAAAAGTTACGAAGTAAGAGAACGTCTGGCTAAAATGAGTGGCGTTATATTATTATATAGTAGTAAGGACAGTTATTGTTTGAGACTGCTGTGAAGGAATCACTTAAAGGAATATTTTTTCCAGTGTTTTTCCACTTAGTATCTACCTACTGCATACTAGTGTGTATGCGATTACAGACAAGAATTTTAACAACCATTTTTTCATGAATTATTTGCTCAAGCTCATTTGTCCTATTAGAAACTGTCCAACTTTTTCTTTTTTTTTTTTATACCACTGTAGTCAATGAGTTTTTTTAAACACCTTACACCTCACATTTTACGATATGGCTTTAGTGTGCAAAATCTGGATAAAACTGAATAAAAATCAAAGTAAGACTTTCTCTTTTGTCCGATTTCTCTAGCAACACCCTTACTGTTAGAGTATAATGTGTTGGTTGTAGTTTTTAATTTGCATTATATAACGTTTTATGTTTATTAACTGTCCCACCAACTGCTCTTAGAATTCAATTATGACTGAGTTTCATGTAAACAAGGTTTGTCCTTCCTTTCTCACTACAAGGAAACGCATCAATACTAATAACCGTGGAAATTGCCCATATGCTACAGACACAGTGGATAGAAATTAAGTTAAACTAATGGAGACTATTCCTTTAACTCCTTATTTCTGTCTAAAACAATAACTTCAGTGCCGTTTAAGCCTGTATTTGGGTTTTCGACTATGTAAAAAAAAAATTAAAAAATCCAAGGTTTAATGCTTCTATGGGACTTCCTTTGAAAGCTGCAGGCCTTTGAATAACAAAGAGGGTCTGCACAGCTGAGTGGTGCTTGATGACCTTCTGAATTTCCACGTAGCTCTCAAGCTTTATTTTTCTAACCCTTTCCTGGTGTACAATACGTTCGTATCCCCCGTGAGAACACTTTAGGTTTAAAATATCATGCTTTTGTTCTATTTATTCAGAATCTTAAATGAGACATGAGAAGCCAAACCTATGAACTATTCCGAATAAGGAACTCGATTACATGTTGCCAAAAAAAAAGATAAGAAAGTTGAGATCAGGAAAGACGTATATATTTTCCAAACATCTATTTCAGTTTGTTCTTACTCCCTGGCTGACTTGCACTCCCTTTAGGGTTTTTTATTCCCCCAGGAAATGGCTAGTGTCTAAGAGACAGGAATACTAATCTATCCAGTGTATTGTGACCCTGAGGACCAACAATAGGCCTATTCAGTTGCACACATCTGTCGTGAGTTAGGGAAATGTTGCGCTTTAATGAGATCATTCATCACTTCATCATCATGTGCTCGGGGTTAACGAGGTCCTTTACCGCCCTCGATAGTAAATAAATTCACCCGAATGCTTTAAATCAAAGAGAAATAGCAGTGCATAGATCTCGCTACACGGCAAACGCAAAACAACAGATTAATATAAACACAAGTGAGGTTTGCCCATCTTAAGCTATGAATTACTTTTCTATTTGTAGACCCACAGTAGCAGCCATCTCCTTTTTGGTACGCAGCATCCCTTCGCCTGTGTGTGTGTGTGTGTGTGTGTGTGTGTCTCCGTCTAATTACATGCTTTTCGTTTGGAATCTCACACCCTTCCACATTCTGCTGCGCCTTCTGGAGGAAATAAATAGGATGATGTCATTTCTAGCCAATCAGATTTCTGCTGCATCACCACCGTCCTACTCGACTGGGGTGGAGGTTGCTAAGCAACACCCCACTGATGCACTGGAGCAGGCCCCCTGTCGAATGTTTGTTCTTCCTTGTTTCTGTAATAAATATGATCCCTACATCTGCTGCTCAAATTCTGAACTTTTTAACCGAGCGCTTTTCTGTTCTGTGAAAAACAAACCACTGAGGATTTCTCTTTTTATTAATGTCAGCAGTAGGAATGTGATATCTGAGCCAAACAAACGCTTATTCAGGTCATATCATACAAAGAAATATTACATATATTATTGTTCAAAGTAATGTTAAACTACTGAGAACCGAAAATGTGATCTAGAAAAACATTCAAATGTGTTATGTGTGAATTTATAGCAGGAGAGTAATGCAATGGCATTATATATGTATATATATATATACAACTATACTACACAACCCCAATTCCGAAAAAGTTGGGACAGTAGGGAAAATGCTACTAAAAACAAAGACGAGTGATTTGTAAATGTACTTTGACTTGTATTTAAACAAAAAACGTATAAAGACCCTGTATTTGATGTTTTACCTAATCAACTGCATAGTTTTTCGAAGATAAATGTTTATTTTGAAATTGATGCATGCAACACGTTCCAAAAAAGTTGGGACGGGGCAATTTAGGACTAATAGCGATGTGACAAGTTGAAATAAGAAGGTGATGTGAAACAGGTGAGGCAATCGTCTAATCATAGTATATAAGGAACCACCAAAAAAGGCCTAGTCCTTCAAGAGCAAGGATGGGTCGAGGCTCGGCGATCTACCGACAGATGCGTAAGGGAATAATCCAACACTTTGAGAACAACATTCCCCAAAGACAAATCAGTAGGATTGTGGGCATTTCACCTTCTACAGTGCACAATATAATTTAAAGATTCACGGAATCCGGTCAAATCTCGGTGCGTAAAGGTCAAGACTGAAAACCGCTTCTGAATGCGCGTGACCTTCCATCCCTAGAAGGTAGTGTTTAGGTCTTTAATTGGGTTTAATGCACCTCCTATTTCTGTGTGTATTTGTATCTGTTTAGAACACATTATCTATCGAATAATGTATTTGCATTCGGTTACATCCCTATTTTACATCCCAATAAAGAGCTGTGCTTACTTCGTAGTGTGCACTGTATGTGTAGGCATAAGTGAACAGAGAAAGTGCTCTTTGAAATACACTGTTATATCATAACACTTACCTCATATTACATCAGCCCACACACGCTGAGCTAAAAGAGGGCCATGTGGAAAGACTGACATTTGCATGAGACATTTACACAGCACATTAATCATTAATCCGTGTTGATGCGAGTTATTTGGGCTTGATCTGTTTACCAATTATGATCTGTATGTGTAGTTCACCAAATACTCCAATTCTAACATTCAGCAAAAGGCTTAGTAACGTGTTTCCCTTTTTTTCACTGGAGACTGACATCACTCTGACTCTGCTATCTCCTGTAGTACAATCATTATTCATATGCTCTGTCATTATAGGCTCTGACCTTGCTATACATAATCATAGGTCTCAGTGAGTAAACTTTCACCTAATTCAGTGTTAACCTGGATTTAACCGCTATAAATACCACTTAGCCTACACTACAGCCCGTAAGCAATACTTCAGAAAGTAAGGCGGTTAAATGGGGACTCTGTGAGATAAAGTGTAACACACGTATTGAACTAATGCTGTGTTTTAAGCATGTGCTCATAATTGGCTATTTACACACACTATAACCAGATCTTCCCCCTGTATTGTTTTCATATTGGTATTTAGCTGGGTTTCTTACCTGTGATCTGATTCAAATCTCCCGAAATGGCTTCCGGCTCACTTTGAGTGTACCCTACATAGAATATAACATGAACGCCCTACCTAGTGTAAAGATATTAAGAGAGTCAGCCTCAGGAAAAGCACAAGTCTTTTTGTTTGTTTAAATGTAGCCTGGTAAGGTTTGCACTCAAACATGACCCACACTCAGCCAGAATACGGACAGTACTGGGTTGCTGAGAAGATGGAGAAGCGCTATTAAAATATTGCTTTCCTGACAAAACCCTGCCTGATATGTGCGTCAATCCCTTTTCACTGCGTCCGCTGTGCTGTGTAAGGTTTAAATCTGCATAATTTCCTAATCCCAAACTCTCCAAACATGAAGATCAGGATTGACTAGTTACTGAGAGCTGGGCTACAAACCGGACTCACGTTGTGAGTAGAGCAGGATCTGGATCTCGAGCAGAGCGCAGGTGAACAGTTGCAGAACGTTCTCGACGCCGAGCAGCTCGATAACGTCCCGTATGGGGAAGTCGAAGAGCGGCAGCTCGGCAGAGCTGGGTCGCTGACACACCACAGGCCCATAGACGCCTGAGAATTTGAGCGAACGGCCAGCAGGTGGCAGCGGCACCTCATACAGGATGTTGTACACGTAGCTGTCGAGTGGCAGCGGTGGAGGCTGTGCAGACGTCACGGCCTGGTGCAGCTGCTGGAGGATTTTGCGACTCGCCTGTGTGAAGGCCATGGGTGCCATCAGGCAGATGCATTTGGACACGAACAGTGTGTCGCGACCGATGTCATAAGAGTCGAAGCGCTGCAGACGCGGCTGGGCGTCGTGTTGCTGCTCGGCATTGTGCATGTGGTAGAGCGTCTGCATGGCACTGCAGATCTGCTTGCTGGTCACTTCCTCGAAGAAGGTGAGCGCAAAGCCGTAGGTGCGTGAGCCGTCCTCACGAGTGATGATGAACGAGTGGAACTGCGGCTCGCGTGCGTCTGCTTGAGTGCGGAACGACAGGCCTTTGGGCATGCAGAGCTGAAGGACACAGAAGTTTGTGTTTCAATATCACGCTGCATTGGTTTTTATGGTGTTATGATTAGGATATTATCACATAGAGATAAACTGAGCTGCTCACCATGCCCACAGCATCCTGGTCGAACGGACTCCACTCCACATTCTCGGGGTAATGAGCCAGAACTTTGGATTTAAACGTTCTCCGCAGTGGACTCTGCTCAAAATTCTCACCTGGTAGCAATGAGACAGACAGAGACAAGTGACAGAGAGACAGGATTAGACGAAGAGGACGTGAAGAAGCACGTAAGTAGTAACGCACAAAACTTTTAGGAAGCGGTTACTTCACTGCGTTCTTGGTCGTTCTTTAAAAGTGACTGGAAAGGTTAAACCAGTTCATCTTGAACATTGTATAAAATGTGTATTCATGCATCTACCATCTAGAGCACCATCTTGATCCTGGAGACCTTACAGAATTCAGTTTAAACCCTAATTCATCACATGTCTGTTGGTTAGGGTTGGAACAGAATTCTGTATAAAAAGGCAGATCTCCAGTCACAAAATATTTATTGCTTTAGACATTTTTGCCAGACTCAGAGCTCTTTTATTTAGATTTGCTGTTGAAAAGAAAGAAAAAAAAGAAAGAAAGCAGAACAGAAGCACCCTGACTTAATGAATTGACAAAAAGAACATGATCAATGGATCTGTCGAATGCAAAGTGAAGCAGAAGTGACATGGCACAACAACCTCATTCAGAGTGACGGAGCAGTACAGTTCGCACACAAGGACCAAGCAGGCGCCAGAGCCTCTGACGCCAAATCAGTATGACAGGAAGTGAAGACCAGCAGTGAAAGTCTAACAGATCAGCAGTGAGAGTGAGAGCCAGACAGATCGTCTTGTCGACCTGTTTTTTTTTTTTTGTAGCCGAAAAAAGGGGACAGCCAGATGAATGTGAAAAAGGATATCAGAAAAAGTGATCATCTCGTAATTCCCTTCACCGCAGCGCAGAAATCTTGTGCGTGTGCGTGAGGTTGAACATAAAAGGTTAGAGGGCACAAGCAGAATCATTCGGGACAGGAACAGCAGCATCGTCTTAGATGGAAGCGAGGGAGGAAAAAAAAAAAGCTTGGGAGAAGAAGGGGGGTAGGGGGATTACCTTCACGTGCACTCGCCAACTTTCCTTGGGCACCTTCTTTGAATTTAGACGCTTGTATATACTGGCATAAAGCTACACAACAGATAAAACAACACAATTAATAACACAGGCTATGAGGACGCTTATGAGATGCTTAGAATAAGAATGAAATCAATCAAATCAGACCAAAATGCGTTTTTCTGACATGTGAGGCATGTCTGTGTCTGTTCGTTCGTGTGGAACACAGAAGATACACAGAAAAAGAGCGACTTTGCTTCTGAAAAGCGATTTATAACTACGAACTGTTTCTTCTATTTCTGATGAGCTTGCACTAATCTGGCCAGAGCCATGCAGAGCACATGTGCAAAAAGAATATGACCAAACCCAAAGGACATCCTTCAGCATTTCCTCATTTCAGTATTCAGATTTTTCTATTATAATCTATATCGCACATGTTAGACATATCAGAGTATGTTAGACATATCATGCACATATTAGACAGATCTCAGTATAGATCGATAGGTCCAGAGGCCCAACGTTAACGTGAAGCGCAATGCATACAACACAATGCAACAAAATATTCACTTCTTTCTCTTTTGTGGTATTTCTTAACGGTTTGATATTCGCCACGCAATCCAGAAGTGTTTTCTGTTTGTTTATTTGTTTTGGGTGCTGGATGAGACTGAAGCTTAGTTTGCTTTGGGACTAAAGTGCAAAATGTATACTTGTAAGAAGAAACTCACATCTGACCAAGTTTCTGAGCTGAGTTTAGAATGTAGGCCAGGAATGTGTGGAATTAGACAAAGCTCTATAGAGAGGTAGCAGACAAGTCTAAACATAGTCAAAGCCCCTCTTGATACTGACAAGATGGCAACAGGGTCAGTACAGAACATCATGACTAAGAGCAAGACTATGTGGAATGGAAACATACCGGTTATGGAGGGATATTTCAGTTTATATTCATTTGTTCAAACAGTTAAGAAGTAATTAAACAATGGCTGCACAGTAAGACATGTATTTACACGATAAGCCCAAAAGATTGTGGACACCTGACCATAACACTTATAAGTGCAATTTGAACATCCCGTTCCAGATTTATTCACCCTTTGCTGTACTCTTCCAGGAAGGTTTTCCGCTAGATTTTGGAGCATGGCTGTGGGGATTTGTGTTCATTCAGTCACAAGCGCATAACCGATGTTGGGTGAGGAGGGATGGTGTGCAGTCGGCGTTCCAGTTCATCCCAAAGGTGTTCGGTGGGGTTGAGGTTCTGTGCAGGACGCTCGAGTTCTTCTACTCCAGCCTTGGCAAACCACGTCTTCATAATCCTAGGTTTGTGCACAAGGGCATTGTCATGCTGGATCAGGTTTGGGCCTCTTAGTTCCAGTGAAGGAAAATTGTAATGCTACAGGTTTGGGGAAGGGTCGCATATGGGTGTGATGGTCAGGCGTCCACAAATGTTCGGCCATACAATGTATCTTATAGTAGCTGATAAGTCAGGTGGACCAACTACAAGTACCAGAGGAGTCAAAAGTTTGTACAAGCATTAACGTTTTATCCCTCGGTGAAATGATTGAGATATTGATACCGTATCCAAAAATTCAATCTGATATCTAATAGACAGAGATGTCCTGGTCACATTTTCGATAAGACACAAATGCCAAAGCTCTGAATATCAACCAAAATATAGTAGTAGGGTGTAACAATACACTGTGACACGACTGTCACACAAAAGTGTGAGGATGCAAAACTCAAATTGTGTGTATCAGTCCGTACAGGATTTCGCTGAGTTTTTTTGTGATTGTTGCGGCCAGAAATGCTTTGTGATGCAACTTGCGGAGTTTTTTTGTGCCTTTTTTTTCCAGAAAACTATTTGAACTGGCAAAATTGCAATTGCACAAAATAGTTTTGCACGGTCTTTCGCAGTGAATTGAGTAAATGAGACCTTTTAGCTGTACTCATGTTCAACGCACATGGGTTTGACTGAATGCGCGTCGTGATGACGTCACATGACGCGTCTCGGCCCAAATCTGCGGAAAATCTGCAGTAATTCTGAAACATTCCTCCGAATATTGCAGCGTTTCATTCATTTCTGCAATCGCAAAAGCGTCAAATCCTGGAGGGACTGATATATGAGTGTTCTATTAATTATGCATCTAATGCAATTGCACAGTTTGAACACCAGAGGTCCCAATCTGCGCAATCCATAGAGTTAAAGTATATAAATAGCTCATGATCACAATGACTGGACACACAGTATAGGTTTTACAGTTACACAACCATGTTATAACTCCTAAATAGCGCTTCAGTAGCTTTTAAATCACACCAGCCCCGCGCCCGTGCGTTCTACGGTGCCTGAGAACGAGGTCAAGGTAGTCAAGCATTTTTAGCCGACTTTGGAGCTCTGTTTCTGGTTAAAACGACGCCTCGGGTGCTGCTACCGAGCTCATTATGTTTCAGTCGATCATTTTCCCCGAAATCAGAGGCTTTGTTTATTCAGTCAAATTTTTGGGAGACGATATTTATTTATTTTTAAGCTATGGTGAACCTGTAGTACGTTTGTTTATAATATATTTTGATTTATACAGTTTTATGCAGACAAAAATGCTGATTGTTTTGCATGGTTTATGATTCAGAAATAAAATAGGAGTCTTTTCTGTCATAATTTTTTTTCCATTCAAATTTTGCAATCAATCAATCAATCAATCAATAAATAAATAAATAAATACTGAGAATCTGATTTAACCGTGAATCGTGAAGCCAGTATCGTGACTTGAATCGTATATTGACCGGCGTGTATCGTTAAACTCATACATAGCAACCAAGCAGATTCTCACGTACAAGATTTCAAAGCCATAATACCCTATTCCCTACCAATAGACTTTTTCTTCAGCTAAACCCAATGATTAATTCCATATCTCGGCTAACTTTTACAGCTAGGAATAGACATGGCTATACACATTAACAAATGGTCATGAAATCAATGGACTCGAAAAGTCACTGGTTTACAGTTATCTCCATAATCACTCGGTTATCATACAACAGTGTATTCTGGGCTAAAAGAGCAGGCCGAGTTTAAAGGTCAAGTCAGTTTATCTGCTTCGTGCACTCAAAACCACACACACTCTAAGTGTGTGTCTTGAGCTTCACAAGTACCCAGACTGTCCCCTAATTCCTCTTAGTCTCAGACTGTGACCGAGGAAAGTTTTTTTTTTTTTTATCTAATTTTCTCAAAAATAATCAACCATGATTTGCAAATGGATCGATAGAGCTACAAACAGACAGCACTTTGAAGAAAAAAAAAGCTACAGAGAGGCGAGAACATAGAGCTCTGAAACATAGTGAATACACACGTGTACAAAATGACCTCAGGGTCAAATATTTCAATAGTTTCAAATATTCTTTCAAACAGTATATTAAAATGTAAGAATTAAGAAAAGCCCAAGGTGTGTTTTATTTTAAGTCATACATAAAGGCTCTTCTGCAGGAAGTGACCTCGTTACGTGTGTTATGTGTGTTAAGTTCAGCAATAAGCAGCAGAAATGTTCCACTGCAGTGGTGCTTACAATCTCGCCAAAAATTCAAAAAGTCCATCTTCTCAGAAACAAATGCTAGAAGTCCAGAGCAGTAAGAAATGTACTCTGGTGCCGAGACTAAAAGAGCACGAAATAAAATTGGTAGGTGCTACTAAAAACATTTTTTATTAGCAAAGAACAAAATGGCATTGAGGTGTCACCATATTAAATAAACTACAGATATCAGTTATTCGTCAAGATTATTCAGTGTTTTAGCATCTTTACAAACGTAAAGGACGTTTTTGTAGAGCAAATAGTAATTGTTTTGTTTTGCGTCTAAATACGACATTTTGCATGTGCACTTTAATGCTATACCATTGAGGGTGCTATTACTTCTGGTGCACCCTATGACTACACTGTAGTAGGTGAGGGCATGGTTTCACATGGGTCTGGATCGCGAGAGAGGTGTTCAGGTGTGTGTGTGTGTGTGTGTGTGTGTGTGTGTGTGTGTGAAAGAGAGAGAGAGAGTAAGGCCGCCATTATCTTTTTACACAAAGCAGATAAATACTATGATTAAACCCCCAGACTGAGAGTGATGTCACTGCAGAGCGCATATGGAAGGTGGGAGAGAGAGTGTGTCACGTTTCCTTTTTTAACACTTCCTACATCTCCTCCAGGGTGCCAGGACGTGACTCCATCTCAGCCTCTTGGTGCCAAGCATCACCACTAAGAAAATGGTCTGCACTTATATAGCGCTTTTTTCCAAAGCACATTACACTGTGTCTCATTCACCCATTCACGGTAGCAGAGCTGCCATGCGAGGCGCTAACTTGCCATCGGGAGCAACTTGGGGTTCAGTGTCTTGCCCAAGGACACTTCGGCATGTGGAGTCACATGGGCCGGGAATCGAACCTCCAACCCTACGATTAGTGGACAACCCGCTCTACCACCTGAGTCACAGCCGCCCAACAAACAAACTCTCTATTATAGATTATAAAATCTATAATAGAGAGTTTCATAAAGGTTTTCAGACACCATGGGAATTTAGAGTTGTAAATCAGCCATAGGGCAACACAATTTCATCTCCCTTTCAACAAAAAAAGGCAACAAATAATACAAGAAGCCAAAACATTAAGTGTGTGGAAAACAAATGATCATTTCTTAACATGTACAAGTGGGTCCAAAATCCTACACCGGGCCTAATAATAACCCAGATAAGATAATATTTTTAACTGAAACTAAAACCAAACACAGACCAGATATATCGCCTAATGCGAAGTATTCCCCGGGATAGGCTCTGTATTCACCATGGACCTGATCTAAAGCGGTTACTGAAAGTGAGGCACAACACAAATCTCAGCTAAATAAAAAATTTATGAAAAATGAATAAATAAAAATGTATGAAGCGTGGTTATGTGGAGGATTTTTTTTTTAATAAATAATTCAGATGTCTTTACAAAAAATTTTTTTTTAGAGAACCATATAAGCATACCTCAAATTTGTCTTTAAAATGGATGTACTTTACTGAAATTTTCCCCTTTTTGTATTCTGCATCAATTTAAAATACATTAAAAAAAAAAAAAAAAAAAAAAACAATACTAATTTGATGCCACTTATTTCTGGGTCTGAAATGGTTTAAAGTTTTCAGGGAAAATTCTGAGGGGAAAAAAAAAAAAAATCACCTATGAGTTAAATAAAATAACACCTCTTAAAATAACCTTGGTTTTATGACCTTGAGGCACTCAAAACAAGTTGTCACTTCATAAAAGTACTTTTCCTGTGATACGCTTTTCTGTGGGCGGAGCTTACAAAATCTGTATATGACACGCCCACTGACACGAAGTCACCATCAATATAGCAACCTGGCAGAACAACCACTACTTACACGAAACTGTACTGATCTATGGAAAAATGGCTCTTTTAAAAAAAAAAAAAAAAAAAAAAAAAAAGTTAGGAACTTTTTCCCCAAAAAACATTGTTTTTAAAAGCAGATATTTATATACAAAAAGGCACTTCTCTTTTTTTGGGTTATAGTTCATCTTTCTAAGTGTAGTTTATGAATTTATTATAAAAATAAGATTTAACTGAAAGTCAACTAAATGTCAAATTATACAGCAATGTATTTCTGGTCTTATTCAATACACAGCATTTGTGGTTTTAAAAGAGTTTAAGAGAGGGAGTTTAATATGACTTCATTGCTTCTAATTGATGCACTTTTTGTACTAATGTATTGAACATGCCATCTATAACACATCTATGAAATGTTACTGAGTTTCATAACAAAAAGTAATTTTACTGTGATATACATTTCTGTGGGCGGAGTTGACTAAATCCGCATATGACACACCCACTGGTTAATTCACAGGGGCTTGACACGTATTCACCATCAACGCAGTGACCTGACAGAACAATGACCACTTACATGAGACGGCCTTAACTTTTGGAAAATTTGCTCTTTTAGTATTTGGCTAGCAGGGTCCTTTAATACTAAGGACCCCTTCCCCCAACAACTGGTTTGAATGATAGATACATATAAAAAAAATTACATTTTTTTCATCATTTTAAGATCTATATTTTTTATTGGGTTAGAAAGGTAATATGCTTAAAAGGCAGCATGTGGGTTTTTTTTTTTTTTTTTTTTGCTTTTAGCTTTAAAACATAGCATAGTTCTTAGTGAAAAAACTTAATGGGAGATTAGCATTTGAACAAAACAGTGTGAAAACCAAAAAGCAATGGCAAAACAACATGGCAGTTAAGCAAATGAAAACACCTTACTGTCCAGAGAAGTCAAAGGAGAATGACCAGACTAGTTTGAGCTGACAGGAAGGCAACAGTAACTCAAATAAGCACTCTTTACAACCAAGGTGAGCAGAAAAGCATCTCAGAAAGCACGATGTGTCAAACCTTGAGGTGAATATGTTACAACAGCAGAAGACCACATCTACTCCTGTCAGCAAAGAACAGGAATCTGAAGCTACAGTGGGGACAGGCTCACTGAAACTGGACAGCTGAAGGCTGGAAAAAGAAGTGACCAGGCTGATTGGATGCTACATCATTACATGAATGAGAGGGTGTACAGGTAAGGCGATTGTGCCTGACAACTGGCATATAAAATAACAATGACTATAGTCAAGTAATGGCTTTGATAGCAATGAAGAGTCGTTTAAAGGTTGTATGTGACACACCCACTGCTTAATTCATAAGGTGAACATTGCCATTATCAAGGATGCAACCTTGTAGAACAATCACCACATCAATGGGACTTTTGTATCTATTCAAATCAGATACAACACACACACACACACACACACACACACAGAGTCTTTGGATGTATATGGTAGACAACATACAATAATGTTGACAATGAAGTACAGAAAGATGCTATGGGTCATCGGTAGGTCATCTGCATTGATTTTACAACAATAAAGAGTCATGTGACAAAAAACCACAACCTAATTCATGACATGGGCATCATTCAGATACATTTGCACAACAATTCCTATTACAATGAGACCTTTTCTAAGATAATCTGTTCTTTCTTTCTTTGTCCAGGAATGGTTCTGTAATTCTTATGAACCCCAACCTTAACATGGTATTAAGAACATAAAATACAAAAATATCGTTTCATTTGAATCTTTTTCAACGTGATCATACTCTTTTCTTATAACTTATTGCTTTTTCTGTGTAATTTGTCTTTCACAAGTCAGGGTTTCTCTGCGGAGACCTCTGGCCTTAAAAAAGGTCCTATGTGGAGCACAGAATCACAAGTATGGTATGATTAGTATGTGAGACAGCGAGTGTTTCATTTAGCTTGGCTTAAAGCCTTGTGCTTCAAACAGAGCTGCCAAAATCATGCATGACTTTTATACACAGTCAAAAATTTTTACTTTTGTGCAGCTCGGTTCATTCTGATCAGAAGCAGAAGTTGACAAGATGGCACACTCTCTATGTGCAGAAATGGAAGCTGCCATACAAAATGACAACGGCATGGAACAAGTACAACAAAGACTTGAGTCATCGACAATGCTTTTGAATGTTGTAATTTGCATATAACACGCCCACAAACCTCACCATCGGTGAGGTAACCTCGCAGAACAATGTAGAAAAACAGAAGAAGTAGTTTTTATGGGTTTTTTTTTTTTTTTTTGGGTGGTATTTGTCCAGAAGGGTCTTGTAATCTTCTAGATCTCTTCTCTCTCATGTTTTAATAATAGATACTTTTACTCAAGTTGCTTTGTATTATTTCTTAACAATTAATCAAGCTTATTTAAGCATTTTTTGAGATGCAATAGGCTTAAGATCACTGATTTGACTTAAGATCCAGCTTGTTATTAAGTGTGCAGGATTAAAATCAATCTTTTACAATAAACTATAGATCTAGGACTCAAACAATCTACTGATATATATATATATAAACTGTACATTTTAGGAACATGCATTTTGATAAGCACACTTTGTTAGTGTTTACACCCCATCCATCAGTATAAAGAGGCCACCATAGAACAATACATCATTAACAATGCAAATAATCCCCTGTTTTACCAACAGGCACAAATGACTGAGGTCTTAGACAAGGCTAATTATAGTTTCTAATTGTGTTTAACATGGATGTCCTATTGTCCTTTGTATTCTGTATATATATATATATATATTTTTTAAAGAACATAAAAATATATCAATGCCACTTTTTTGGCCCAAATTATGCCAATCATCTTTTAAGAAAACTTCAGGACAAATCATATATAGGTTGACACTATTGGCTTATAAAATAACACTGGCTTTATGATATTGAGACTCTGACCACAAAATGTAAATTCTTCAAAGTAGTCTTCAAAGTAGTCTTAAAAGTAGTTCTTAAAAGTAGTACCAATACGTAATTTATCTGAGCGGCGCAAAATATGTATATGTCACACCTTACATGAGAATAAGTCCATTTGGAAAATTCTTATCAAGCAAGGTCTATAATATTTTTAGGAGCCCCACACAACTGAGTCTAATGATAGATATTTACAAGCTAATCTTCTTAGCTTGTCTTCAAGAATTTGTAGTAAGAATGTCTTTTAATTCAACAAAAAAAAAAAAATGGTGAAATTATGGGGTAATTATAACAATGTAGTTCTGTTAGATTTGTTCCTGGTGTGAGCCCAGTATTTGTGATTGGGTTTCAAAAGTGATATGTTTAAGAAACAGGGAGCTTTTTTATTATTATTTGGCTTTGGCCTAAAACCTTAAAAAGCTGCCAAGCTTGCAGATGACCTTCTTAAGGTAAAGACTCTCCAGAGGAAAATTACAAGGACACACAGCAAATACAACAAAGAGGTGTTGAAACGCCTTCGACAACAATTAAAGAGGCGAGTGAAATTTGCATATGACACGCCCACACCCTGCATGTGCACAGTCACCATCAGTCAGGTAACTTTACAGAACAATCCCTACTTCACAGAGACCAACACCATGTCAGGAAAAATTTTGCTCTTTTAGTATTTGTCTAGCAGGGTCCTGTAATGTTCAGGACCCCATCTCTTACTTGGTTTAAAAACAGATATGTTCACTTGATTATAAGTCTTAACTTTTAGACTGATTAACTCAAATTTTCCATCTTAAGCTGGATTTAAGTTGTATGATTTCAGCTACGATTTGGTCGTGTGAGACAAATTTTGCGAATCCTAAACGATTCCTATAATCCTAGGCCAAAATCTGTAGTTTGACGTGTTCCCCGACAGCCGATTAACGGCCGTCACGATCAAATTTTTTCTCCGATTAAATTCTGGCAGTGTCAGAAGATTTGAGGCACAGTCCTGTAGTGTGGCTTCTCCTACTCCGTACGAGTCTTCTTGCGTTCGTCTGTCGTACAGATATTAATGATAAACGAGATCCTACAGTGTGACATGGCTTACAGCGGGGATCATGTTCATACAGTCTGACAAGCAACAGACGCAAAGGACTGTTAAACATCACCCCGGCTTAATATGAAATCTTTGTTAAGTAATAGCTGATTGTGGGTCAGTTATTACGGTTATGGCCTAATTGGTTTCTTCACAATTTTAGGATTGTAAAGGAACACTTTTTAAGTGAAGAAAGGTAAATTATTTATATAATATTTATAATATTTTGGGTAAATTATACATCAAGGTTTTTAATTCCAGCCTTAGACGCCTGTTGGCCTACGCAGATCAGGTTTTATGACTCAAACAAGCTACAGTATACAGACAGACTACAGTCACAGCTTTTGCGATCTTTTAATTGATTTTATGTTATCAAAAATGAGCAGATCCAAGTGCTGGCTGAAAGCCATGCTGCCGATAAATAGAAAAACGCAACACCAAAGTGACAGGGCTGACGGGACGACAATGCTGAATTGCACAACACAATAGCAGCTGATGACTATGAACTCCCCAGAGATGGTGAGTGTGTGAGAAAGAGCAGACAAAACAGAGCAACAGAAAGGGGGAGCACATATTTAATGGTTTCCTGTGAAAATGGGCCATGATGTCAAGCATATGGAAACAGCTATGAAATACCAAAAATCAACACACCCCAACACTCACTTGTGTTTTGGTTAGCTAGTTCAGTCAATTTATAATGATGACTAGCATATTTAATCTCTGTGGTCTTTTATTCAATAGCCACTGCCCCTGATAGCACACGAATAATGGCCCAATGTTTCACCTACACTTATCACTTCATCTGGTAAATGTAGGCCACTGGGTTTCCAATGTTCGATGGTTTCCAGTGGAGATGAGTAGTGCTTTATTTGTCCTCAGTCTAAAGCTTGTGGTTTGAGCTCATCATAGAGTGGCATATGACTTATTATTAAAAGGGTGTGATAAATTCCAGAAGAAGCAGGCCAAAATTTTTACTTTTGCTCAACTCAATTCAGTGCTGATTAAATAGTACACTATCTGAAGGTCATCTTTAATGCTTTTGGTAACAATCAAAAATGATAATCCATGACGTGTACATGGCTACCATAGGTGAGACTTGACTATATAATGATGAGTAACTTATTTAATACCTATGTTTTGGTCATGTTTCCCATGATTTATTGCACGGTCGCCATTTTGTGGGTCAAACAATAGGATTAACACTCAACAATAATTTAAAACATTGTTTAAAAACTGTCCTTATGCATTGCGGTTCATAAATGTGCTATCAACGGGTGTAGAAGTTGATTAGATGATACAGTTTTTAAATAGGGCCCTGTTCATGTTTAGGACCTCATCTCTCACCTGTTTTAAAAACAGATATTTTCACTTGATTGTGAGTCTTGAGTTTTAGACTTAACAATTGAGTTTTTCCATCTAATATGAAGCCTTTGTAGTAGTAACTGATTGAGGGTCAGTTATTAAGGGTATGGCTTAATTGATGATGGGGTTTCAAAAGTGATATGTTTAAAAGATAGGAAGCTTTTTTTTATTTGACTTTGGCTTAAAACCTTAAAAAGCTGCTAAAATTGCATATGACTGACTTTCTTAAGGTAAAGACTCTCCAGAGGAAAATTGCAAGGATACAGTTTGGCAGCAATCAAAGAGGCGAGTGAAATTTGCATATGACACGCCCACATCCTACATGTGCACAGTTACCATCAGTCAGGTAACGTTACAGAACAATCCCTACTTCACTGAGACCAACACTACATTAGGAAAAATATTGCTCTTTTAGTATTTGTTTAGCAAGGTTCTGTAATGTTCAAGACCCCATGTCTCTCATCTGGTTTCAAAATCAATATTGTCATTTGATTGTGAGTCTTGAATTTAACACTTGAGTTTTTCCATCTAATTTGAAACCTTTGTAGTAACAACTGATTTTGGGTCAGTTATTAAGGCTAGGGTTTAATTGGTGATGGGGTTTTGAAAGTGATATTTTTAAGAGATAGGAAGCTTTTTTTAATTATTATTTGGCTTTGGACTAAAACCTTAAAAAGCTGCCAAGATTGTAGATGACCTTCTTAAGGTAAAGACTCTCCAGAGGAAAATTACAAGGACACAAAGCAAATACAACAAAGATGTGCTGAAACGCCTTCGACAACAATTAAAGAGGCGAGTGAAATTTGCATATGACACGCCCACATCCAGCATGTGCACAGTCACCATCAGTCAGGTAACTTTACAGAACAATCCCTACTTCACAGAGCCCAACACTATTTCAGGAAAATTTTGCTCTTTTAGTATTTGTCTAGTAGGGTTCTGCAATGTTCAGAACCCCATCTCTTACTTGGTTTAAAGATAGATCACTACACAACTGATAGTCTTGGGATTTGTTTTTTGTTTTTTTTAATTTATCAAGTAGTAACTGACTGTGGGTCAGTTATATTATATGTAGTTTCAATAGGGAGGCATAATTTGTGTGCAATGATAAAACAGTAAAACTATTAGACAGAACTTTCATGGGAAATCTATCTATAGATTGACCCACAATATGGCAGATGCCCCTAGTGACCTAGATGACAACAAAGCAAGTGGAAGGTCAGTGGTTAATATATTGGACTAATGACAGCACTGCCAAACTGCCACTGCTCTTAACCCTTAACTGCTCAGTTGTACGTATAAATGAGATAAATGTTCTTTTACTTCTGTAAGTCGCTCTGGATAACGGTGTCTGCCAAATGCCACATTTGTAAATGAACTATCTGCAGCTGATTCTCTGAACATATGGGCGGCTGTGGCTCAGGTGGTAGAGCGGGTTGTCCACTAATCGTAGGGTTGGCGGTTTGATTCCCGGCCCACGT
>JANDJT010000002.1:6456354-6470488 GCA_024331685.1 Stegophilus panzeri
ACTGGGGGAGGAAACCGGAGTACCTGGAGGAAACCCCCGCAGCACGGGGAGAACATGCAAACTCCGCACACACAGGGACACGGAGGCCCTGTGTATATATATATATAGATAGATAGACAGATAGATAGATAGATAGATAGATAGATATCACTTTCGTATCAAATACAGAATTTTAGGAATATATTACAGTGTTGTCATATCATGACTGGCCAGTAAGGTCTACAGTTACAATCATGATTATTCATAGCAATTATTCAAAATACTATCATTTCTGTATTCATCTCTGAAAACACAGCCATGAGCATTTATTCAGACTCTAATAATGAATTAATAAGTAACAAATAATTAATTAATATTCTACCACCAGATGGTTAAACATATATAGGGTGAGTCTGTGATATAATGCTACGTAGGTACACTCTTTAATGTGCACGCCATAAACTTGGTTAAGCATGTATTGTTATTGGTGGCTGCATCAGGTGACCCAGATTCAGAATGCACCCTAGACATTACCACAAAAATGTCAAGAGAAGTTTCAGAAACGTGTCTGGACTACACCGAATGGCAACTGCCTGCACTGTTGCAACGCTGCCAAGAGCTATACTAACCCCCCGAAACATGTGTGGCATTCACACTGACGAAGTGAGTCACCACAGGGAAATGCAGACAGCATACCGAACATGACAGTGAGACTGTGTCGAGTAGTTCAGAGCACTCCTGTCACAACTCAACACGAGATAATCTCAATCAGCTTAATAGGGCTGAGGACGTGGAGCTATTTGTGGTATAAATCAGGTGCTTGGTTCTGCTGCACAAAAAAAAAAAAAAAAAAAAACTGAGAGAAAGTGTGTGACAGGCTAAATAGAACGTCAGAAAAGGGGAAGGATGTGCTGTGTTTTAGCAGAATGTGCAATAGTTCATCACACATGTATCCTCAGAGGACAACGGCCTTCGGCAAAGAGGAAGCAGCAGGCTTATTTACATAATCGTAACTCGAATTATTATATCGAATAAAACGAATTTTATCTAGCGAATGAGAAAATCAGCTGAAGCGACAACAAGATTTTTCAACTCCATTCGAACCGATAGAATTTACAACCCCATTTCCCAAAAAGTTGGGACGCTGTGTAAAACGGAAATAAATGTAAATAAAAACAGAATGCAATGATTTGCAAATCTCATAAACCCATATGTTATTCACAATAGTACATAGAAAACATATCAAATGTAACACTTACTTTTCCAGCCTTTTGTTGCTCCCGTCCCGACTTTTTTGAGACGTACATCAAATTCATAATTACCTTTTTTTTTCTTTCTTAAAATGTTACGTGTCCACCGTTTAAACATTTGATATGTTTTCTATGCTCTATTGTGAATAACATATGGCTTTATGAGATTTGCAAATCATCGCATTCTGTTTTTATTTACATTTCACACAGCGTCCCAACTTTTTTGGAATTGGGGTTGTAATATGGACATTCACATTATACTGTAAACACTGCAATTGGAGCTGTATTATTCATATTGTGAACACATTTACATAACATATTGTATATTGTGTGCGGTAGTATGGTCATTCACCATATATGCAACTCCTAAATTATTGGCACCCTTCAATAGAATGGGCATAAATTATTGTATTACACATAGTATATTTGGAATTGTGTGTGTGTTTGTGGTCAAAAGGGGGAAAGTCCTCTATGGACTTTTTGTTTGTGGTCAAAAGGGGGAAAGTCCTCTATGGACTCCATATGGAGGCGTAGTTTTAGGAAATGTTTTGCAGCTGGTGGTCCAAAGGCTTCTGTGAAGAATTCTGCAAAGTGCCAGGATGTCTGTAGTAAAAAACTTGGTTGCCTCTACCAGGAGGTTAAAACCTGCCCAAAATGACAAAATGATGACCGCAAACCCATCCAGAAATGCCAGTGAAATGGTTGTGGGAAACAGAATCAATGCTCTGCAATGGCCATGTCAGTGTCCAGACCTCTTGAAACCTCTTGAAAACATGTCATCTGAATTAAATAAAGTCTGGTTTAACACCCTTTACAAATATCTCCAACCTTGTTAGACATTATAGAAAAAAATGTTGCTGTTTTCAGAGAGGAGGTGTCACAAAATATAAAGTTTAAAGTTTATTTTAAAGCTACTGTTTTGCAGAAAGAAAAAAAATATATACCCCCATATATACTTCAGTTCAGAATATTACCCACTGGATGTGTTGTTCAGTTTTGCTGAATAAAGGGCACCAAAAATTGAAGTTAAGTATATTATCTGGTAGCTTTTGATAAACTATGATTTCTGGGCTAGAGCTAGGGCTCGCACAAAAATTCGTATGAAAATCTCAATCATTATTCGCTTCTCAATGCTATTCAAGTCCAGAATAGCGCACACCTGGAGTGAAAGCGAGTCTACAAAAGAAGAAGGGGAGAAACGGAAAGCTGTCAGGAAATTTCATATTATGTACTGAATATCCATTCATACAGTTTCGGTACTGCTTATCCTACATAGGGTCGCAGGGGAGCCTGGAGTCTGTCCCAGGGAACTCTGAGCACAAGGTGGCACAACCCATCGCAGGGCATCGCATGCCAATCAATCATTCTACATCACTTGTCTTTGGACGTGTGGAGGAAACCGGAGCACCCAGAGGAAACCCCCAAAGTAGGGGGAGAACATGTAAACTCTGAGCACACAAGGCAGAGGTGAGAATCAAACCCCCAACCCCAGAGGTGTGATGCAAATGCGCTAACCTCTCAGCCACCGTCCCCCCCATGTACTGTATATTAAATTCCTAATTACTCAACAAATGACAATAAATGTATGAAATGAATGAATGTGGTAAGTGAGTCACGGCTGCGTGCGTCACCTCACTCAAAATCGCCGTTGCACATAGAGCGCATTAACAAGAGCAATCTTCACCAACCAATGGGTAATGAGCTGCTCTCTACAGAAAAACAAAAACAAATCATTTACCCAGCCGTTAATATTGCTGCTTTGGGAGGACACGCTGCACTCTTGGCACCCTAATATGCTTCAGGTTTTGTAGTAATTGCAGTTATTTTTCTCAGGATTTCAATGTTTGCGGTACAAATGTGCCAATAAATGCAGACGAGCTTTAACGCTGCATCCGACTAAAACCCATAACTCGCCGTTTCAGACTAGAAAGAAAACGCCCCGTCGATTTGGAATTTCTACTCAGAAACTCGACCGAGAGTTCAGCAAGTGATGTCAAATCAAATCAAATCAAAATGGTCGCTCACAGCATCAACGGTAAACAAAGTAGCTATGCTGGGCGTACACGTATTCGCTTTAGATCGATCAACATACAGACATGTATTAGCTTGTTAAATCTGCAACACCGACTATACAGTTGACTATTCTGGGAAGGAAAATATACGTCAGTCATCACAGTTAGCTGGCTAGCTGGTCTGAACATGGAGACGTCCGTAGATTTTCCCATACCTTGTAGCTTGAACACACAGAGGTCGACGTAGTTCCGAGTTCCCATTTCCGAGGGAAGCCGTACGCGGTGTAATATACAATCTTCCACTAGGAAAATGTAACTACGGCGTTGTAAGAATTTAATAAATATACATACTGTTCCTTACAAATTCGGTCAAAGAATCGTGAGTGATCTCAATTATAATTATTTTTTTTAAACAAGCGATTCCTATTTCATTCTTATTCATTACAAAAATTTCTCCATCTGGGGATTAATAAAGTATTATCTTATCTTATCTTATTAGCAATAGTTCCAGCGCTTAAAATGCCTTTATCTAACATTTTGATTTTTTAGGCTACATTACATCTCCAAGAACATGATCTGGGAAACATGTTACAGCTTCAGTCAGTTTACTTATAACGTTATGATCCCTACACTATTAATATTAATGAAGAACAACAAATCAATGATGGGAAAGCATAAAAGCGTCTCCTTACGAAACATGCTGAAACAGGGGCTTTTCATACAGAGAGCGTCAACAACTGCCAAACAAAGGCTCCTGAAATCACCAGGGGAACGACTGAGCAGCTAATGGCATCTCAGGAGATTCTGACTAGAAGTTGCTTCAGGTTTAGCCTCATCAGAAAAGACCTGAATGAACTGCATTTAATCATCACGTGTATGTGTGATTTTTTTTTTTTAATGTATGCTATTCAGTGTGATTTTTATGTATGACCAAGAGACAAAAAGTGAAGCTACTCAAACCACAAGTACTTTTAATCTACTAAAAAGGTGTAGAGCTTAGTTCCTCAACTCAAGCGAACAGCTGACCTGCAGTTTCTTCCACGGTTTCTCAACTCGCAACAAACGTGACCCAAATCACAAGGTATTTGTCAGGCTAGGTATTTTATCTTCTGTTGTAACCAAATGCAATACATCCACAAGGCAAGCGCTTGGCAAAACCTTATTACTCGTTATTTATGTGCTAATAATCGATCGTGAGACGTGCTACGACCTCCACGTGCACGAAAGAAGACATGACGTATGACGACACTCAAGAAAGACTTACTGTGAATATGATGCTGCTAAGATTCCTTTACAGTCAAAAGAACAACTATGGATAAGGTTTTAATGTGTCAAATAAGACAACTTCTTTCATGGTCTAATTTTCACTTTGGTTTGCAACATTTCCCACAATGCTAGTGGAAATTCTTCTCTACCTAAACACAGCTCTTCAGTCTGTCCGGCTCGCTCAAACAGATCAGCGTCCAAAGCTTCATGCTAATACCGCAGTCGACGCCACCGTGCTCGCCATCTCACGGATCGCGATCCGAGCCGTATAGCCGTGCTGCGTTCCGTGGAGGATGTTGAACGTTGTTTTTAGGAGTTACGAGCAAAGTGATCTGTTATGTTTCCGTGTGTTTCATATTTCTTTTCTCCTATTAAACCGCACTGTGACTGTGCTAACAATAACAACGTCCCCTTATGACATCAGTGCGGCGTAGAACCGCTAACAGAAATGATGAAAAGAAAGTGTCGACCAACAAAGTAGCAGCAGAATCTTTACGCAGATCACACATATAGTTCAGGGTAGAGTTTTTCTTTAAGTCTGATGTCAATTCACAACCGTTTCGTGAGATACACGGGTAAAAGAGCGTTACTATGGTCTCGATTCAGGTAGGAACATGATAAGAAGTGAAAATTATTCAACTTTTCAGTCATTTCACTGCTGTTGCTGTTTAGCTGATGTTCCACCTCTGCCATGAAGCCACGAGAGACTTCTGGCTTTTATAAAAGAACAGGATTACAATGTAATAACAAAGGAATATTTACAAAACCTCACCTCATGTAAATATGATCAAGAATACCTTGATTGTATTTCTTTAACCATGACGTTTACTTATGTCTTACATGTAGTTTGTAATAATATGTCCTATTTCTTATTTTTAAGCCATAGTGTTAGCTTTTTTCCCAGTATCACACTACAGTGATGGACAATATTGCACATATCTGTTTAGGATTAGGTAAAAAAAAATGTCCATGACATGACATGACATTCATGTGTTTAACATATTCTTTATTTTTTAGTTGATGTTGTTATTATTTTGTATTATCTACAGCAGCATCTTGAAGAAGCTTATGTATAAGACAACCTTCTTCAGAAAACCAGTCGAGTCAGTTGAGTTAGACTGATTGAATCAAAGGTAGGGGACAATTCTTGAAACTTCCTGTCTTTAAAGGTGCATTATGTAAGGCTACATCCACATTAATCCATACAGATCTGAAAACTGCAGTTCTCCGCTTACGCTGGCGTTTTCCAAAAATTGCTGGTCCACGCTGAAACATCTGAAAACGCTTACATGCCTGTACTGCGCACGCGTAAAAACGCAAGAAGCTCTGGCGTACGACGTTTCCGTCAGCCGTTTATTTGACTTTGTTTATTTGACTTATTGACCCTTCGAATTGATGCGGTATTGTCGAGGAACACGGACAGAGGTGGAGTTGTTGCCGCGGGTAACCCGAGACTATAAAGTTGGCTTGCTTTTAGTTGAATGGGTCACATGACTGTGTCATATGTCTAAAAAATACGTCATTGTTTTTGAATATTTCCGTATTTTTTCAGTCCACACTACAACGTGAAAACAGTGTTTTCAAATGTATGCACTCCGGGAAAGCATTTTCGAAAAGCTCCGTTTTTGCTGGATGAAAAATAACGCCGTCTCGTCGTGGATGAAAGACCAAAACGTAGAGAAAAAGATGCGTTTTCAAATTTATCCGGATTAATCTGGACGTAGCCTAAGATTTGTCTTTTTTTTTTTCCTTCAAGATTAAGTCTCGGACGGTTAGGTGGGTTTGACATTTGAATGATTTTCTTAACTCCTTGAACCCACGCCCACATTCCTGCCCAAGTTCACAAAGCTCCGCCTCCAGGATCAACTGGCGCGTTCGAGTCATGTCAGAAAGATCATATTTACGGGTTGAACGAACATGAACGCCACCGCAAAGTCGTAATTACGAGTGAGATACTCAGGATTTTCTTTGAGCTCCGAGTTGGGGGCGTGTCAGTAAGAAAACATGGTGGAATCAAAATACGCAACGTCCGTAGTTGACGGTAAAGTTTGTTGAAATTGAATGTTTAATCGTCTCCGAAGCTGATTTGAGTTATTATTTATTTATAAAAATTCATTTACAACATAACAAGCTAAGTGCCTGAACAAAATACGATAGCATCGTACAATTACGATGTAACGACGTATGTAACGATAAAGTTTACAGTGGCTTCATAAATTTATTAAAAACATAAAAAAAACACACCTAATGCGCATTCTTTGTTCTTCATCTTCTAGAAGTAGAGTTAAAAAACTTTGCTGTATTCTTCGTAGCTTATTAAAAGAAGGCACACCGCCATCTTGCTCCGACCAAAGTGACTTGAACACACCTGACGTCGCAATTACGACTTCCCAACTCGTAAATAGAAACTTCCCAGGAGGACATGAACACACAGTTAGGTGGCACTTAAGCCACATTTCCACTGCACGGTACAGCTCAACTCACCTCGACTCGACTTTACTTTTCTGAGTACTTTACTTTTGCTTTTCCACTGTAGTTTAGTGCCGCCTCTACGTGGGTGCCATCTTCCACTCGCCTTCACGCAGGAATAATGTTGTAGTATCCGAAGCCCTGTACAAATACACGGTCAGGCCGTATTCCAAACGCCTTTCCTGTTCACTGAACACGGACCTTGCTAAGGATGTAAGATAACGGCTTTCTACAACCTACGTAGTGCTCGATACGACTCGGATTAGATTCAGCCGCGACAGGAGTGACTTCGATAAACACCTTTTTGGAAATCGTTGACGAGCGAGATGTAAAAATCTAAGACAGAAACCTTTGTTGTAATTTTATCTGTAATCAGATAAATGATGCATAATTTTCGATTAACAGAATATTACCATACACAAAGTATGTATTAAATGACACATTTATTCAGGCACAATACTCGTTAGTATTGTGCCTGACACAAGAACTACTCATTAAGGAGAATTCCCTACTCCGTCAGCGCCTGGCTCACATGTAGTATCGGCTCGGCTCACTTGGATCCGTGACCGAGGTGGTACTAAAAGAAGTACCAGGTACTATCCACAGTGGAAATCCCCCAAAAAGCGAGCAGAGTCGAGCTGAGCCGTACCGTGCGATGGAAAAGTGACCATTAGAGCATAGTGTCTATAAAATGAGTGACAGGAAGCACATCCAAACAAAAACAAGCATTCCGGACCAGAAGTCAAGTTTTCCAAACGTGCTTTCTCACCGAGTTATTAAACTTTTGCTAAGACCACAACTTAATCCTTCGGGGGATTTTTTTTATTTTGTAATCATGTTCCACAAATCTTCCAGGTTATTTTTACAAGTACGTAATAATAATAATAATAATAATAATAAAAAACCACCCATTGCACCTTTAAGTGGGAAAAACTGGTGTTTCAGAAACCTCACGAAAGGGAATTTAGTTTCGGTGCGAAAAAGGGAAATGTTAAACCACAAGAAAACGCAATCTCTTATCACGATCTGTGCATTTAAATAGAAATATGCAAATGAGAAGATGGAAACAGTCCCTTGTCAAACACATCTTTTGTTTACAAGAACAAGACTGAGAGGCTGCTGAAGGACATAAAGGTGTCACACGCTCGTGAAAGGGTGAATTGAAGAAATGTTCAAATAAATAAATACATAAATACATAAATAAATAAAACCTGAAGGCCTCCGACATGAACACTCAGGGTAATGTGATGTTCTCGGGATAAATATTGGGCCGCTACAATTTGGAGAAACATGAGCTTGTTAACTTTACAGCAAAATATTTCAATAAATTCCTGTTTGGAAATTTCATCCAGAATATAAAAGGAAGAAAAAACAAACAAACAAACAAACAAACAACACATTTGAGCGAAATACGCACAAGAAGTGCAATACAATCAAAACACAAGCACAAACTAACAAAATGGTTGAAACGGCTCGCGAGGTCTGGACGCTTACCGGACAGCTCGTCTGGTTCCAGTCCGCTTTCGGTGTCGAGTCCGCAGATAACGAAGTAATCCGCGAACCGGCAGGAGTTGGAGCTGAAGCCGGTGCTCATTTTGAGGCTGGTCCGGTCGTGGCCGTGTGTCCGCCGTGCTGCTGAGGTGCATATTATTATTACACAACCATAACTCGGTGGTTATTTCGCGTAGCCATCACGGACGCGCTTTATATATATATATATATATGTACCGAGAGAGGGAGAGAGGGAAAAAAAAATCAAAGCACGAGCCCGTGAAGGCGACCGAATTGCATTGTGGGCGCGCGCACAGCTGTTTTTTCGACCGCTCCTCGAGCTCGGGCTTGTGCGCCTGCGCAGTCTGCGCTGTTCTGGCGACGGTCACGTTATGGGATTACCCACACTACACCACACGCACGCGCGCACTGCAGCATCACGCATGGACACTGTTTTAAAGTGACCATGAAAGTAAAGCTGGTGGTTTACAGCTCTTTGGACATGGCAGTATATCTAAAACCAGTCTGGACCTGGAGAACAGACCTATCCTGGGAACACTGGGTGTGGAGCGGGAATAAATGGTAAATGGTCTGCACTTATATAGCGCTTTTTAACCTTAGCGGTTCTACAAAGCACTTTATTATTCACATTTCTCATTCACCCATTCACACACACACACACAAATGGTGCTATTGGGAGCAAGTTGGGGTTCAGAGTCTGCCCAAAGACACTTCAGCATGTGGCTCATCTCCTGAGCCACAGCTGCCTCAATACAACCCTGGACGGCACACTCATTCACACAACATAACCAATCCATCCATCCATTTTCTGTACTACTTATCCTACACAGGGTTGCGGGGAGCCTGGAGTCTATCCCAGGGACTCGGGGCACAAGGCCTGGAGGGCTGGACAGGGTGTCAGCCTAACGCAGGGCACAATCACACATACTCAGACACCCATTCATACACTACAGACAATTTGGATAATGCCAATCAGCCTACAATGCATGTCTTTGGACTGGGGGAGGAAACCGGAGTACCCAGAGGAAGCCCCCAAAGCACAGGCAGAACACACAGAGTGGAGGCAAGAATTGAACCCCCAACCCCGGAGAGGGTTGTGAGGCAAACGTGCTAACCACTAAGCCACCGTGCCCCCGTGCCCCCATAACCAATCCACCTACACTATATAACCTAAAGTTTGTAGACACCACAAAATTTCAAGTACACAATTATACAGAATGTCTTTGTATGCTATAGCTTTAAGAATTCCCCTTCACTGGAACTAAGATACCTAAACCTGTTCCAGCATTACAGTGCCAATTTACACGAAGCGAGCTCCATGAAGACATGGTTTGCCAAGGTTGATGAATGTAGAAGAACTCGAGTGGCCTGCACAGAGTCCTGACCTCAACCCCACTGAGCACCTTCAGGATAAACTGGAATTCTGACAGCGCACCAGGCCTCCTCGTCTGACATCAACGCCTGATCTCACTAATACTCTCGTGACTGAATGAACACAAGTCACCACAGCCACGCTCTAAAATCTAGTGGAAAGCCTTCCCAGAAGAGTGGAGGATATTATAACAGCAAAGGGGAACTAAATCTGTAATGCGATGTTCATCAAGAACATATAGGTGTGATGGTCAGCTGTCCACAAATTTCTGACAATATAGTCCATGTATCAGCATGGTTTTGGGAGGTAGGAGGAAACCGAAGAACCCAGAGGAAACCCATACAGACATGGGAAGGACTTGTGAAACTCCACATAGACAATCATCCAAGCTCAGGATCGAACCGGGTACCCTGGAGCTGTGACCCGACCAACGATCAGCACTAAGGTTTATAATATTCCATCCATTTGTATAATTTTTGGGTGGAAATTTTAGAGACAGAAAACAAGTCTCTTGAATCAGTTTCATGAGGCGTAGGGACAGCCTGCCCTCTTCTGTCTGACTAAAGCAACTGCTTACAGTACAGCATGATGAGCAATGCAAATCTATGAACAAATCTATGGTGCAGAACACACTATACACGTATCCACGCAATTGTCTTTGCACACAAATTTTTTGGATATTCAAATGTCTACCTGTCCATAACGTCTAGTGTATACCAGAATACTAAAGTTAAAAGTAACATGGCTGTTCGTAATTCAGTGTATATATGCGTAATTATACAATTGCTGTGAACACAAAGTGCCTCTAAAGGCTATAGGTGATGCGATCAGGTATTGGACTGATGAAAGACATTTCTGAAACATCCTGTTACTCCAAAAACTTTGTTTACTACCCTTAATGTTCACTGCGTCCACAAGTACAAGTTCTGCATTCTTCTTCAGGTATTCTTCTTCTTTAGAAATGTTCTATCATTTCCAGAAACGAACCTTGAAGCTGGTTCAAAAACTCTACAAAGCAGTTATTTGTTGTCTGTACCGGAAATAGCCTGTCACTTGGCCTTAACCAAACTGATCTACAAATGGAGCAGCTGGTTTGAAACATTGAAGAGACATGTCCAGCTTGGTGTTCACAAAAATGTCTAAAACTCCTGCAAAGAAATCTATAGAGAGTCTCTGAGGAACATCTGAGAAAGCATTCTACTAAAATATGAAGACAGAATACGATGTGTTAGTTATCCCCCCCCCCCCCCCGCCCTTCCATGTCCATCGTATTCAGTCTATTCGTAATCGATATCCACCCACATCAAGTGCTAAAACAAACTAAATACATGGTTACTACTCTTGAAGTGAAACCACCTCTACAGTAGCTTCCTGTCCTTTATTCCTCCAGTGTATTTGCTGCACTACTACCTCTTTACATACCCCTTTAAAGTTTGTCCTGTTCTTGTTAGTGTGTAGTTTTATCAACAGAAGTAGAAAATCCATCACAAGCACAATACTCATTAAACACAAGCGAAGGGAACCGTGTTTTAATCATTTCATAATAAATATCTTCATTATATAACATTTCTTAATAACATTTGAAAGAAAAAGTGATCAGTTAGTAGCATTTACATATAAAGAACATCCAGAGAGTTCAATGTAATACTGTGTGTGTGTGTGTGTGTGGAGGCAACGCAAAGAGACGAGAAGAGGAGATGAGAGAATATAATCATGTACAAAATGTACGGAAAAAAAAAGTAAAGTAAAAGCCTACATTGTAGAAATGCACCTTATCCATGGTGATGTGCTTTTAAAACGATTATACGCAGAGGGTTCACTAGGACTTATGCAGAGATATACATCATGTCTCAGAGCTGCAGAAAGCGATCAGACTGAAAGGGACTAAACCGCAGGTTTCCAAAGCTGGTCCTACAGGAGCTTAGCCACACCCTGTACATTTTGATAAATTTATTTATCAACTGATTCGATAAGATAAGAATAAGAAAACACTCCACAGAGCAGGAGTACTTCCAGAACCAGGATTGGGAACTAAGGGACTAACCCACTTGCTTTCGATGAAGGAGTAGTAAAGAGTGAACTCGTACACGACGAGGTATCCGGCTTCTACCTTTGTGGGGTAGAAAATTCACCCCTAAAATGCTTATATTCAGTGTAAACAAGACTGCTCGCTGTGTAGAGATGCATGTCCTAAATTGTTGTTTTTTTTTAAAATATAGTTAAGATTCATGAGGTCCTTTCAGACTTTCAGTCTTTTACTATTCATTACTGAATCGTTTAAAACTCATCAATTCTTACTTTTCTTTTTCCTTTTTTTTATGTCCGAGGTGGAGAACGAAATCAAAAGGGTCACTGCAGTCTATTTCCAGTAACCTGTTAAGACAAAATGGATAAGGAAAGCAAAAACAAACTAGCTAAATAAAGAAAATAAGAAAAAAAAAAAAAATTACAATACATATGAGGCATTAGAAATACAATTCGGTGTCGGAAATTGTGTTTTCTGAGATTATATATATATATAGATAGATAGATATATTTATATATGGAAAAAGAACGACCAGGAGAATCTCCTACATTTGGTTGGCAGCAGGACTGACAGTTTGGTGCATCGTCCAGAACAAATCAGCGTTTTTAAATTTACTGTTATAGCCAAACTGTGAGGAAAAAATAATGTTGATGGCACGGCGTATGTGAGAGGTGTTGTATTTAAATTTCTCCTGGCATAGCACCCTGTTTGTGCTGCCAATGCAACACGGCTAAAAACATCTTTATAAAAAAAAATAAAAAAAATAAAATAATAATAATAATAATAAATTAAAAAAAAAAAAAAAAAAAAAGGGTATTGCTTTAAACTTAGAAAAGAAAAAGACACTGACTCAATATAGGACTTACTACACAAGGTTGTTAAAAACATAAAACAATGAAAAGATAATGGATATAAACGTTCATTCTGTGACAGAGAAAAAGAACAAGCGTAGGATCACGAGCCAGTCCGAGTTCTACAGTTTTGGGCCCTTTTTCCACGACGACAAAGAAAAGAAAAAAGAAAAAAAAAAAAAAAGACAGCTGTGTGTTTGAGGACCAGGACAAGCAGGGTGAACTGGGTGACAGGCAGAAGAAGTGAGGAGGCAACTTTACGCCATCTTTTCTTGCAGCTTTCTCTGGAAACACACCGGGAGAATAGAGACTACGGCCAGAACAGCCAGAACGGCCAAGGAGTACCAGGACACGGCCTCGCCCGCTGTGGTCAGCTTGTACAGCGTCGTTCCGGCGTTTATCGCTACGAAAGATGGAGGAGCGACTCCTGAAAGAGAGACGCGAGAGTACACTGAATAATGAAACCGGTCTAAAATGATATTCATATCTACCAGCAGGATGTTTTCACATTTTTTTTTATTTTGAGTGCTGGCTCAAGTGTGCTTGCTTCCTAGTATAGATTTATTAGTAGTAGTAATAAAGATTGGTTTAACTCTGGTGATGAGGGGGTTGTTTGTCTTTGCTGTTACTTTAAAGGCTTTAGAAAATCAAGAGAATTTGAGCCGACTGTACGACCTGAGAAGTGGGACGTCACGTCACATACCTGTGAATGTCCCAAAAACAGACAAGATTTTCAATTTCGACTGCAAAAGTACTGGCGATGTCATGACGACGAAATCGTTTCAGTTCAACATGTCGTAAAACATCATCGTATTCGTTTACTAGCAATACTAAGAGATTTTCACCGGCACACAATTTTTAAGAACAATTCTAAAACCTTTGTTTGTTTCCAGATTTAAATGAAAAAGAAAAGAAAAAAAAAGAAAAACCAGATCGTCTTGTGGTTTCAGAATTCTTTCACTGCTATTACATTTTCCAAGGCAAATGGCTGCTTTACTTTGTTTTGACACACTTCCTCAGACACCTCTAATTACATACTACATATTAAACTATATATTTAATGGACACCAACGAGGTATTTTGGGTTAGGAATTTCCTCGTGTTCTTTCACACATGAAATCTATGATCTCTCTGGAGAATATTATACAGTGCCCTCCACTAATATTGGCACCTTTGGTAAATATGAGAAAAGAAGGCTGTGAAGAAATTGTCTTTATTGTTTAACCTTTTGATCTTTTGCTCAAAAAATTCACAAAAATAATCTGCTCTCATGGATATCAAACAATTGCAAACAAAACACAGGTTTATCCAAATATATATATATCTTGGTTAAATATAGGTGTGCAACAATTATTGGCACCCTTTTAGTCAATACTTTGTGCTACCTCCCTTTGCCA
>JANDJT010000002.1:6475370-6501252 GCA_024331685.1 Stegophilus panzeri
CGCTTTGCTTGTATTTTCTCATTTGTAAGTCGCTTTGGATAAAAGCGTCCGCTAAATGAATAAATGTAAATGTAATGATACCGATCTGCCTTTCCGTAACCCAAGACACTCTGGGGATATAAGTCATATAAAACAAATTGTCAACACTGATACACATAAACTCACAAGAATATCAATATCTGATGTGAGCAAAGAAAACAACTTGGCCACGTGCTATAAGACATTATGACTCTGATGTTCCACATAGCTCTGTGTAAAGCCTGAAGGCGCTCAGCTCGGGTACTGTGAGGAGTCAGTATCATATCAGCTGAATCTCAGAGTCGATATCGGTATTGTACTGGAAATGAAAACGTGGAATAGAGGCGTTCCTAAATTAAGTGGAAAAAAAGGCATTAAATCCATAAAAGATTGATGATATGAGATTACCCTGGTTTTAGCATTTACATTATTGCCTTCCAGTTCATTTTCCACTTCAGTATGGAATGATTTAACATACTGGGGACATGCAGTTCTGGAAAAATAATCCATGACAGGAAGCAAAGCGGAGTTACCTTTACAACCCAAAAGTGAATTCATTACACAGTAACATCCATTTTTATTTCTTAAAGATGTCTTAAACATGTCATACTTTTAATCCATTCGTAATTCCGTTCAAATGTTGTAGAAATTCAAAAACAAGTTAATTCCTGTGATCACCTGTCTCATAACAGCGCTAACTAACAAAAGTCATATCTTCACCAGCTTCTCGTTTCTCTCTCCGTCATGACGAGAGGAGGAATAAGAGAACATACTCTACCGGTCAAAAGTTTGTGGACACTCGATTGAAATGTTTTTCATGATCTCAAAAACCTTTTGATCTGAAGGTGTGTGATTGAATGTTTGAAATTGGTGTTGTAGACAAAAATATAATCGTGCCGACGTATTCGTTTCTTTCATTAGAAAACTATGTAACTATATATATATATAAAAAAAAAATTTTAAACGGGTGACTTGGAGTGAAATATTCCGAAAAGCAGCCGATAAGAGTCCAGCGTCGGTGGGAACTCCTTTAATACTGTTTAAAAAGCATCTCAGGGAAATTCCTCAAGAAATCGTGTGAGAAAACGCCAAGAATACATTTCTGGAAATTCTAGCGAAAAAGGCGTCTACTTTGAAGATGCTAAAGTACCAAATTATTTTGATTTATTTTGGATTTTTTTTTAATCACAACATAATTCCCATCGTTCCATTTGTGTTACTCCAGAGTTTTAATGACTTTATTATTATTCTAAAATGTGGGGTGAAAAAATAAAAATAAAGAATGAGTGTGTAAACTTTTGACCGGTAGTGTAACTCAGAAAGTCCTCTCTCCTGAAGACTACTCATGACTGGAAATGATCAAACATATAGATTTAAAAAACATTTTATTAATGATTTAAATGACCTAGTTACAAACTCTTCCTTACAAATGAAACCAATGTTCTTGAGATAGAGAACTTGAAACAGCTCACTTACTCGCTCAGCTCTGGGAAATTTCTGTAAACCAGGTACATGACTGAAGCAGCACAGGCAAAGATGGAGATCAGGATGAGGAGGGACATGCGTGCAGATCGTCCTCCGGTATACTGCGCTGCTGTACAGGGAACATGGGAACAAAACATGTCAAGGCAACATCTCACATCAAGCAGGGGCGCTCGAACTTATTTTGCAGTCCCAAGATTAATTCGATCTGTGCTGTTATACTCTCATAAAGAATTCAAGAATTGTGGACTAAAAGGAGTTACCGTTACCACACTGATGCTGATTATTTTATAATAACGCATCCTAACATCACTGTTTTATTCCTCTTATAGCACAGCAGTTTGTTAAAGCGCACCGATTATGGTTTTTGTTTTAAAGGTCTCATACGATAGATTTACATGGCATCTGAGGTCAAAAAACACTTTAACGTGCTCATCATTTAAACTGCAGCATTACCTTTTTTTCCCCCCAGTGTCACAAACAACTCGTTCAATGATCCATTCTAAATGATTCGTTCTAAACTCCTCCTTTCAGAGCACATCCTCTGCTCTGATTGGTCAGATGTCCCAGTCTGTTGTGATTGGTCTACCGCTGTCAGCGAGCAGTGGAGGAAGACCAGAGGCGGGGCTTTTTGTTACAAACCTACGTAGGTTAGTACAGGAAGTAAAGTCTGGAATCACTAACGACTCGTTTCAGCTGGTCAGAATCGATTCCTTCTTTTGGGAGTCAATAACTCCGTTTGTCGTGCGCTTTGATTTTTGAAACTTTGCAGACTTCTTTTTTTTTTGACATTCACAAACTGCTCTAACACACACTACATGAAAGGTAATATTTGAAAAACCATAAAAGGTGTACTTTAACACTAACAATTTTTTACCTGGTACCTTTTCTCCATTTAAAGCCACGTTAAATGTTATGTCTATGATACACGGTATCAGTTGTTCTCTCCCCAGACCCCTCCAAAAGTATTGGAACAGCAAGGCAAACTCTATTATTTTCTTCCGTGTATATCCTATACATTGAAGACGTTTGGGTTTGAGATCAACAGATGAATGACTAATAGATCAGAATTTCAGCTTTCATGTCCTCATATTAACATCTAGATGTGTTAAACAACTTAGCACACAGAACCTTTTGTTTGAACCCACCCATTTTGTGATCACTCAAGATACTTTGATGGTCCAAAATATTGGCCCATGTGACTGATAGGTGTTTCTTGTTGCCCAGGTGTGCCCTGTTAAATGGATTGTTTAAAGAATTAATGGCTCTGAATGTCTACTCTTGGATTTAGCCTTTAGTTTCACCTGTGAAGACTGCATTTGTTGTTAAAAAGGATAAACCAATATGAGGATCAGAGGGCTGTCTATGGGAGAAAAACGAGCCATTTTGAAGCTGAGAAAAGAGGGAAAATCAATCAGAGCCATTGCACAAGCACTGGGCATAGCCAAACAACAATTTGGAACGTCCTGAAAAAGAAAGAAACCACCGGTGTACAAACGACCAGACATGGAACAGGGCGGCCAATGAAAACATGTAAACATGAGGAAATGAATGCCGATTTGATCTCAAACCCAAATGTATTTGGTGTATAGCAAAAACAAAAGAATTGGCCTTGCTGTTCCAATACGGAAAGAGGACGGAAGAAACACAAAACCTTGTCATGAAACCAGAAAGTGAAAAGTCCTCTGGTCCGAAAACTTTCCTGTGTCAGAAAACTTTACGACTGTTACAAAGAGCTGACGTTGGAGACTCCTTCCATAAACATTAAATAAACGTCTCCTTAGTCCATTTCCGTGGAGCGTGTGCCGTACAAGCCCCTGTGTATGAGCTGTTAATATAGAAATGATGATGCATTCGAACGAGTGCATCCGTATAAACCTGCGATTTGCCTTGCTGCTGGAACTCCAATCAGAGCTGCTGTTAGAGAATAGAATATCGCATTCTCAAATCTGATTGGTCAGAAGGTATTGGTTAATTTTCAATAAAAGCAGCCCTGTCAGTACTTCGGGTTACAGTTATAAAACATACGGTGGGTTCATACTAATACCCTTGTTCTCAGGGTATTAATATAACCCGTTCTCAGGGACTTTTACAGCAGACGCTCCAAACATTTAAAGCTAATAATAAAAGGATTTGGAAAAATAAATGTTGATATGGTGAAGCTTTCTGTAATTATTCATTTATATAACATTTTGAGAAGGAGTCTCCAGCGTCAGGGCTTTGTAACAGTCAGTTTTCTCCACCAGGCTTCAGGACAGATAAGTTTGCAATTTCAGGTTTCTTGGAACCAGGACAAGCTCTGAGAGAGAGAGAGAGAGAGAGAGAGAGAGAGAGAGAGAGCGCGAAAAGAGAGGCTGGTAAGGGAAAGACTATCTCTATCTACTATTACACAAGTGATAACTTGTTCCATACCATTAAATGTAACTATAAACAGTTAAAAAAACAAAAAAACAACTTCTTGATATTTATTAATAATGGAAGAACTGTAATTGACAAATTGCTTTGGTACGAGAAGATTAAAACACTTTGGGACGTGCTGTAATAAGAAACTAATCTGCTTCAAGGTGCTAACAGTTGCTGCGTCCCAGTTCGCCTACTTCGCATACCATGCACTAATAATATGTACTCTTTTTGTGAAGAAAAAGTACATCATTTTGAGTGTGTGGCAAAAGAAGCACGCAAGTACTGGGACATACCAACACGTCATGTAACAGAAGAGAACGTTTTTGCGTAATTGCGCTCGCTGTTTCTACGTCCCAATTCGAGATTAGAGAGAGTGACCCGTATGGGTTACTTTTGGTAGATTTTCAAAGTGTTGATCCGTGGACGCTTTTTCAGCTGATATTACCCACAACTCCTTGTGTGAAGGAGGAGGAGGAGTTTTCGTGACTGTTTGCTTTGTTGAATTCAAGGACGCATTTTACAGAGGTGTAAATGAAATGTGGAAAAATAAATCAAGGGAATTGTAAATTCTATTAATATAGTATAAATTATATATGGATTAATGAATGAATGAATGAAGAAAAGATGAAATGCAAAGAGGAGTTTGTTTACAGTGACATCGCCAGTGTGTGTAACTACGCAACGACGTTCGCTCCCGTTACATGGCGTGTTAGTGTGTCCCGGTACTTGTGTACTCTTTTACTACACACTCAAAAGTATGTAGTTTTTCCTTCACACACACAAGAATTTTTTTTTTTGCTTACTTTTAATGCACATTATGTCAGTCTGTCTTTTTACACAACATCCAACTGTTGAACTTATGTGACAATAAGACAAAAAAACAACAACAACAACAACTTTGTTTAGTGCTTAATATTTACATTCTTACACGAAGCAAACCGTCACGAAACTCCGCCTCCTCCCCTCACGGGAGGGGTTGTGGGCAATATTAGCAGAAAAACTGTCCACTTTGAAAATCCACTGGAAACAGTATACCATCTTGGTTACCTTTGGGATGTTCATTTCGACGTACTACTATTTGGGATGCACCGATTCGAATCTTGGACACTATTTAGGACGGATAATAGGTGAATTGGGACACAGAAAGTGACTCTGCTTGGTGTCAGGTGTACCGTCGTTGATTGTTTTCCTAAAGCAGCACAGCACAAAGTGTTTTATTCCATACATAAGTACCTTGCATCGTTTAAACCCACTTAATTCAAGTGTCAAGTCATTTATTGCAAAACTAAATAACTAGAACAACTTTTATTATAGTAGTTTATTATAGGAGGTGACGTGTTAAAGGGCAGGAAGTTGCTCAACTCTGCGTCAAGGGTTTCAAAATCCCCAGAGACATCAGGGACCTCCGTCTTAAACAGCTTACACATAAATACATTTCAGTTTACACACATCAGATCACTTTACTGTGTCCTTCACTTAGAGCGGATATTACTCTGTGTGCTTTATTTATATCCACACAACTGGCCAAAATATAGCCATCATCCTAAAAATATATCCTTAATTAGCTACTTATTTCTCAAACTGAGCTTTGGAAAACAAGATGGCCAGCTTCACTAAAAAACATATTAAACGAGCTACATGTTAAAGCTGAGTAATCTTTAAACAGCTACACTTAAGTGTAGAGGTTTATTTTCCTAACCGTATACAGGCGAGCCCCGCCCCCAGCGCTAGGATTGGATGAAAAGTCACACGCGTGAGCCGGGCTCCTGATTATTGCCGATGTGTGAATGCCTGACTCAGCCGTCAATCATAGAGCAGAGGGCGGGACTTGTCACAATACGGGTATGTCTAGCCAGTTAGTTACCTTTAAGAGGTTGCGTTTCTTTTGTCGTCGCTTCCTCCTGTATGAGAGTAGTGCCTTCAGGTTCGCGGACTCCGCTCCTCTTCTTCGCCATGCTGGTTTATTTCAAATGGCGCTTAGAAATCGGTGTGTAGTGTCGCTCACTGAGGACCGTCTGATCAGCCGGTTACTTCAAGATACACTCTGGGGTTATTTCCTAATGAGCGCTGAAGCGGAATGACGCTCGTGACCTTCGTCTTCTTCGACGCTGATGACGAGGGAGATGGAGATGAAGAGCGCCCTCTGCCGGGACTCTGCTGTATCTGCAAGGACATGACACACAGGATTATTCAATAATAATAATAATAATAATAATAATAATAATGATCCATTCATCCATCCATTTTCCTACTGGGTCGCGGGGAACCTGGAGCCTATCCCAGGGAGCATCAGGCACAAGGCACGGTACACACCATCCATCGCAGGGCACAATCACACACACATTCACACACTATGGACACTTTGGACATGATAACCAACCTACCATGCATGTCTTTGGACTGGGGGAGGAAAACGGAGTACCCGGAGGAAACCCCAGCAGCAAGGGGAGAACATGCAAACTCCACACACACAGGGCAGCGGCAGGAATCGAACCCCCGACCAACTCCAAATTGTCCGTATGTGTGCGATTGTGCCCTGCGATGGGTTGGCACCTTGTCAAGGGTGTCCCCCACCTTGTGCCCGGGGACAGGCTCTAGGCTCCCCTGTGTAGGATAAATGGTATGGAAAATGGATGGATGTACATAGAATGCATTGCAGCTGGATTAAAAATATTGAGAATATAAAGAGAGCCGGTTACACAGAGCTGTAAAAAGATAACCAGAAAATAAATGAATGAATGAATGCATGAATAATCCCAGAAAGCAAGTTTAAGTGTCATAGCAGCATGTATATAATGTGGGAATAAAATAATTATTATAATTAGGAACCAATGACAGTAAAATTACACATGCTTAATTTGGCATTTATTATTTACAACATACAAAGAAGAGGTGAACAAGCTCACAAAATGGTGTAGAGACATCAATCTCTTAATGTTGACAAGACTAAAGAGATGATCGTCGACTTCAGGAGGACCCGAGTGGACCACTCAGCACCGCACATCAACAGAATAACTATGGAAAGAGTCAAAAGCTCCAAGTTTCTTGGTGGGCACATGATGGAGGAGCTCTCCCAGACTATCAAGACCACCTGCCTAGCCAAGGAAGCCCAGCAGCAAGTCCACTTCCTGCGAAGGCTGAAGAGAGCCAAACTCCTCCCTCCCATCCTCGACACCTTGTACAGAAGGATGATAGAAAGTGTCCTGATCAGCTGTCTCGCTGTGTGGTACGGGAACTGCACAGCCTCCGACTGCAAGACCCTACAGCGTATTGTGAGAACAGATGAAAAGATCATCGGAGTCTCTTTCCACACCATCGACACCTCATACAAAAACTGCTGCATCAGCAAAGCCAGCAGTATTACGGACGACCCATCTCTCCCCTCTCACGGACTCTTCACCCTCCTGCCATCTGGCAGAGGGTACAGGAGCATCCGTTCCACCACCAGCAGACTCCGCAACAGTTTCTTCCCTGCGGCAGTCAGATTACTCATCACCATGCTGCCTCCGAATGCTCACCTGGTCTAGTCAAACACCTCACTCAGTATGACTCAATACCACTGCACACCTGCACCTTATAAAGCTGCATCAGTCACTTTTATTATGGAGCTCATTTTTGCTGCCAATATTGCTGCTACACTACAAAATATTTCACAGTTTACAACCCGTGTTCTGTGTATTTATTGTCCTGTGTATCTATTGTTCTGTTATATGTATTTATTGCCTCACACTGTTGTATATGTTGTGTAATTTATGTTGTCTTATGCGCACTGTGTTGCACCATGGTCCTGGAGAAACGACATTTCATTCCATATAGAAGTATGACAATAAAAACCCACTTGATTTGACATATGGTCTACATACTCACCCTTAGACTCTTGCATGTATCACATTTTTGCGGATTTCGCTGGACAGGTATTTCCTCAACGTATTCCCATGGGTTCCTGACTTTTCCGATACCCTGGGTGCTTCATTTCTTATTTGCGCATCCTCATTTCCTTTCTTCGCTTCCTTTCCTTCTGTCTTAGCTCCACCTTAGGATGCGAGGGAAGGATGCAAGGATGAGATGCGAGGAGAGACGAATCGAAGTAAGTCGAATGGAATATCCTCGCTCTCTCAAGCGTCACCTCAAAGCGACGTCAATTAATGAGAAAATAAACTATTAAATCATATGTAAATTAGATATGAATTTCACTACCGAATGGGCTCATACACAAAATATACCATGATTTAAAGCTCAATAGCATTTGAAGGGAATGACTTAGTCATGAAGCCAACTGTAAAGTGTTCATCTAAATATCAGGTATGACGCACACCTTTTAGATTTTTGATATTTATCAAAAGAAGCTATTAAATCATATGTACATTAGATATGAATTTCACTACAGAATGGGGTCATACACAAAATAGCCATGATTTAAAGCTCAATAGCATTTGAAGGGAATGATGTACAGTCACACAACCAACTGTAAAGTGTTCGACTAGGTGTCAGGTATGATGCACACCTTTTAGATTTTTGATATTTAACCCTACAATGCATGAACCAAAAAAACCTTCGGATTGAATGGTTTTCTTAAAAAAATAGATGTCCTATTAATGAAATAATTTATATATATATATATACACGTACATATATATATATATATAAATGCTATTCATACACACACACATACATTATATATATATATATATATATATTATTTCATTAATAGGACATCTATTTTTTTTTTAAAGAAAACCATTCAATCCAGTACGGGTCATTCTGACCCCCTTTATGCATTCGTGAAGATTTTTTTGGTTCATGAATTGCAGGGTTAAATATCAAAAATCTAAAAGGTGTGCATCATACCTGACACCTAGATGAACACTGTACAGTTGGCTTCATGACTGTACATCATTCCCTTCATATGCTGTTGAGCTTTAAATAATGGCATATTTTGTGTATGGGCCCATTCTGCAGTGAAATACATGGCAATATTTATATATGATTTAATAGTTTATTTTGTTAAATATTAAAAATCTAAGAGGTGTGCATTATAGCTGACACCCAGATGAACACTTTACAGTTGGTTATATGACTGTAAGTCATTCCCTTCAAATGCTATTGAAGTTAGAATCGTGTTTAACAATGTATGTATGCAACTTTAGAGACGGTCCCTTAATTTCCGAATACCGAGCGTCCAACATCAAACCAACTTTATTCCAGTTCGGAAAGCCTTCTTTGTAGTATCTTTGGTTCATAGAAAGAAGAAGAAGAAGAAGAAGAAGAGGAGGGGAAAGAAAAACACTACATATCCCCGAATGCCTTACGCGCCGAGCGGAAGTAGTGTGGGGAAATTTTGGCGCTGATCTATCCGGCCCGGTCATAGCCTTCTTCCTTTCGCGCCGGTAGCTGGAGAGCCGCGCGTCCCATGTGCGCATCGCCCAGGACCTGTAAAGATCGCTGAGCCTTTCACACACCGAGCCACACGTCTGAGCCTTGTTATGGATCTTAACACTCTGATCGAGGCCCTTCGGGGCACCATGGACCCGAATTTGCGGGAGGCCGCTGAGAGACAGCTGAATGAGGTAAAGACTTGATGCGGGATGATGTGGTGGAGGTGGCGGCGCGCGCGCATATACATCGGGCCTCGCGTTCAGCATGGAGTCTCCGTATAGCGCGTGATTTAATAATCAGCGTCCTCGGGTTTGTGTGCGTTAAACCGCACACCTGGATGTTGGTCCGAGTTGTGAGCAGTGTTTGTGTGTGTAAACTGACTAGCCTCGATGAGTAGTTATTTTGTCACGCGACGCCACTTAGATTTCGTTTCATGGTCGTTTTTTGAAAACAACTAGCTCTAAAGCTAACCATCATTTCCTAGCGAGTGGAAATTAACTATCAGAATTAATTCCCGCACTGAAGCGACCAGAAACCGCATCGTTGCTTATATTCTTTAGTTTATCTGAGAAATTATCTCTGATCGCTGTTTAGCCGGTTAAACGTCTCGCTAGCAAAACCGTCCGCGCGCTAACATTCACCCATTGACGTACATTCATGTAGCTTGCGTGCTAGCTTAGCTTAGCTTAGCTTAGCTTGGCTTGGCCTAGCCTAGCTTAGCTCACCTCACATCACATCAGCGAGTCTCTCACGTGTCATGTCGCTGCTGTTGCTCTTCGTGGCGACTCGGACGGTCTTTATAAACTTTAAACACCCCGATCATTATCAGCTAAGCACTCGTACTAACTGAAAACACGCCGTCGGCCATGTTAGCACAGCACTTCGACTAAATAAAACGTCACTAAGAAAAGTTAGCAAGCTATGTTAGCATGTAGCTAGGACTGTGTTTTTTTTTCTTGGGCCGATACGGTCTGCTAAGTTGGTTGAGTTGATAGCTAGTGCTAATAATTACGCTAGCTAGCAGTTTGGTTAGGATTAGACGCGCTGTTTTGGTGTATTTAATTGCTTTGGGAATGACATGGCCGATTTTGTGCTAATTGATGTTGGCTAAACAAACAAATAAATAAACTACGACGTGTTGTTAGTTTTCTAATTAAGAGCAACGGCAGAGGAACTAGCAAGTAGTTGAAGTGACTAAGCGGTGTTCAAGACTCCCAAACGTGTCGTTTATATTATGCTTAGTCCGAGTTTATAAACTCTTATAACGGAGTTTTTGGTTCACTGTAATTTTTTAACTCTCTCCCCCCAATAAAAATAAACAACTAGTCTAGTAAGGCAAGTGTAGTATCTTATTAGCTTAGACAACCATATTGTCCTTTTAAAAAACGCAGCTATTTATATGTACAGTTTGCCTAAAAGGTAAATCAGCAGTAAACAATGTTGTGAAGAAGTGCTGAGTGTTATCCTAGGTGAGTCATGTTGTGTGGTATCCAGGGAGAGGTGAGAGAAAATGTCACTGCTGAAAAAGTGTGTGTGTGTTGTGTGTGTGTGTGTGTGTATATATACACTGATGTCTATAGCAGGAGAAGTAGTTCAGCTTAACGCTGCTTTCTTCCACAGTACTGCTGGGATCTCGATTCTGATTGGTCCGAAGGTGTGGGGTTATTTTTCTGTAGCAGTAGGGAAGGAGTCTCCAGTGTCAGTACTTTCTCACTTCAGGAACGTCTTAGACGGGCTCCTTTTTTTTTTTCTTTTCTTTTCTTTTTTGTCTTATTAACTTTGGGAGAATACCAAAAGAGAGGGTAATTTGTTTCTCAGACGCTCCATAATATTAAAATGTGACTCGATTGACGTACGTTTCCTGGGTCGTAAGTGACTTTTGAAATGATGAACCTTGAATACATGTAAGTTTTTGCGGAGCGGTAGACACAAAGAACTTCTCATGCCTGGGGATTGGTTTTATATAATATATTTTTTTTTAATTTAAAAACAAATATTAAAATAACAATTGTTTGCTATTTAATGACAGAACAGAAACACATGGGGTAATAAAATAAATGATAAAGGAAAGCGACAGTAAAGGAATAAAACTTCAGACACACTGTTAAAGGAAAATACTAAACCTCTGGGTTGTAACAGTAGCTTGGCTTTGTGTCTGGCCCCGTCACACCACCCTGTCGTGGATTATTTTCCCGTAACAACACGACCCAGAGTGTGTTATTTCGTACCTAATAGCCGCATCTCAAGTGAACAACATGGGCTATGAGATGATCTCTAGGATCATCATAGGATCTGAAATGATCCTTCAAGTTCATCTGAGTTTTGATGATTAATACCATATGGATGAGGTGGTTGTAGATATGTGCTGATACAGCTTGGTGGTATTCATCAGTGGTAATTACTCATACTTTGTATTAGAACTATAATCAAATGCTTTCAATTTAGCAGAAAAAAAAACAAAGCCCTGCTAATTTTAATCAGTGATGCACTCAAATGCACTCCTCCTACGTTTATCACATGCTCTCATGTTCCAATCCTATACATCATGATATAATTATAACGTCAGATGTCGTGGTTATCGTGCGTCAGCGCTCGTGTAACTCCTTTTACTTATTGTAACATGGCAATTTAATTAAATTTTTTTTTTTTTTAAGTAATTAAAAAGCTATTTCTGTAGAAATCGTTTAACTTTTCGTGACATCAACGTCGAAGAAAAAGAAAAACTGTTGCTGTCAAGTATCGTAGCACATTTATTTTTGCCCTAATCTCCCATCCTTACTTCAAGAAACGATTCTGCTGTAACGTTTGCCTTCACGTCTGTGTTTATTTATTTAAATTTGACCAGGAAGTTTAACCGTTCTTGCGTTTGCACCCGGGACTCGGTCCAGCACTGTCATCTGTATAGATGTCCTCGGTGTAATATGTTTACCACAGATAATTTGTGGTGATCCGTTCCTCGTCCTCCCCGTGGCCTCCTGATGTGCCGAGCGCTCGGTTGTTAAAGAGGAAATGCTTTGTAAATGAGACAGAGTCTGTTCGAACGCAGGAATGCATTCCCCGTTGCCGAAGCCACCGTGCTGGCCCGGCTCCAGGCGCTCCATGTGGACGGCAGGCCTGGATTCCTGGGTGCTGACACGTTATGTACAGAGACAGAGAACATGCGGCACCGGTGACACGGCATTTCATTTTCCTTACATTTCTGCGTGAAGTGTCTGTAAGCGAGGCCCTCAAAAAAAATAAACCCCCATGTTTAAAAGTGTTCCCTTGAATAATCAGAAATGTCCCAGTGACTGCTATACTTTTTTTCTTTTTTTTTTCTTTTCTTTTTCTCTTCTTCAGCTACTTGAGTATAAGAGTGTCCGCATATATTACGTCACGCGTTACAACGGGTTCATTAGGCAACAGATGAGAGGGTTTAATAAACAGACTTTTTATCATGAGCTCAAGCATTGGGTTTGTTAAGGGCTCGAGAAGTACATCTGCACTCTCATGTTACTGGATTTCAGCATCATAACCAATTCCTGGAAATGCTAATTCTGTTTTATCGGCTCCTGTAGCTGTATTTTCAAGCCAAAAAAAGTTACTGATGCTTTCTTTTCTTTCTTTTTTCTTTTTCTCCCTCCCTAACAGGGCCACTCACAGGTGAACTTCACAGCCACGTTACTGCAGTTGACCATGTCCGACCAGCTGGATCTGCCGGTCCGACAAGCAGGTACACGCACTCACAGATGTACCAGTGTCTGCTCTAGAGACACACCCCCACCCCCCCCAAACTACCATTCCTTTCAAAGGAAAGAGATACCTAACATGTCAAGACTGTTTTATTGGTTCAATCTACCACCTGTCTCTGTCTAATATGTGTAGTAGCACAGCTGTTGCCCAGCTTGGACCTTCTGTCCACATGTAATTCTTTTTTTTTTTTTTTTTTTTTTTTTTAAATATATATTATACCTAGTCTATACATCCTTGCATGTTTTCATATGGCTCCATTGATGAGTGCACATGGAGATACTTCTTCTGCACAATTCTCTGAGCTGCCTTTCTGTACTTTGGCCTTGATTGTTATTTTCAGTACTTTACTGCTCTAAGACAGGATGGCTGTATGTATAGGGTTCAGGAGGAGCGCTTGCCTACATTCCTCGGATGTATATAAAGTTCTTTACGAAGAGCTTGCGACAGCTGCTCGGTGTGTGTGTGTGTGTGTGTGTGTTAAGGACAGCCAAACGACTTTTTTACGATTCGTTTTACCCCTCGGTGCATAGCTGCCTGGAATTGTCACATCTGTCAGCTCACAGCTGTGACACCACGTACCACTTTGGGAAAAGAATAGAGCTGTCATAATATGGTGCGTTTTATAACGCCCAGAGGGTGGTACGAGAGACAGACGGTACGAACACATCTTTAGTTCAGTCACCAGGTTTAATTTGGCTTGCAGTTACTGTAGTTTGCCATCGCTTGTGTGTGTGTGTGTGTGTGTGTGTGTGTGGAGCTCAGCACATCCTCTGAGGCGAGAACCTTTACTGAGGTGCGGTCACGGCTAAAACGTGCCGCTCTAGGAAAAACAATTAGGATGTCCAAGCTCTCTCAGCGTCACAAGTTGTCTTTTGTTTGGAAATGGTCCTGAAGCAGGATTGCCCAGATTACACATCTGATTAAGCTTCTTTCAGTTGTTTTGTTAGTGATTTGGGATCTAATACTACAAGGATGTACATGCCTGAGAGTCCATTAGACTTCCTAGTTCTAGAAACACGTCTAAACACCTGTTGAGCTCAAATAAGAATCAGGTCAGTTAAAGTGAAACTCTTCGAAACAGGTCCTCCAGAGTCGGAGCCGGACGTCCTGGGACAAATCTAGCACTTTTACACTGTGGTGTGGGTACGGTAACAACTCCGTGATTCTGCACTTTGGCACTACCATTGCTAAGTGACCTATACTGTAAGTACCCATGCAGGTTTTGGTCTTAAATGTGAGGGTGCCAAAAGTACTGAATAGGAACTTATAGGTGGAGTGAACTACTGATTGGTCATCCACAGCTGTAAGTAAAAAAAAAAAATTTAAAAAAAATAGTAAACAATTATGCAAAAAAAAAAAAACTACTACAAACTGAAATGTATTTTATATCGTAGTGTAACGTAGAGGTGACTGCGATTCTGCAGAACCAAGGGAAAGAATCGTTGGGTTGGAGGTTCGATTCCCGGCCCACATGACTCGACATGCCAAAGTGTCCTTAGGCAAGACACTGAACCCCAAGTTGCTCCCGATGGCAAGTTAGCGCCTTGCATGGCAGCTTTACTACCATTGGGGTGTGTGTGTGAATGACACAGTGTAAAGTGCTATATAAGTGCAGACCATTTACCATTCATCTGTTGTAGATGATCAGGAACTTCTTAAGGCAATGATTAGATGGTCAGGTGGGCACGATTATGGTTGGAGCTAAAGTCTTCGGGAAGGTCCAGAAACAGGGTTTGTGACCACTGATTTAGAATAATATAGTATGTGGCTTGGGATATAGTTTAGTTTTCTATTTAGACCACACAGCCATGTTCCTCAGCATTTTGTAGCGTCTCATAACATTTCCATCATGTACAGCGGACCCGGAAAGTTCCGTTCGATCGGCTGGTTTGCCTCCAAAACCCTCTCCAGGACAGAGAACTGTCACACGTACTGCCATGTGATCGTGAGCGGGTGGTAAAGGTACTTCCTAGTCACAGATAGTTCTGGGACGGGTTGGTACCCGTTCCATGCAGTACTGCAGACAGAGAGTTGCTGAATCGGCAGTGGGAAGGATTTCAACTCCACGGGTATGTCTGTGTCAGCAGTCTGTTATCTGATTCACATCCATCTAAAGCATCTCATAGGCATATAGCTGGAGAGTGCAGGGTGAACGATGGGGCATACAGAGTGAGTCTAAACCCCCACATCTTGCTACTGTTTTACTTTTAGCACGTTCACACACACACTTGGGGCGACCCTATTGACACCAGCCAGAACTTGTTTTCCCCCCACTGTCATCTGGCCTGCAGTGCCAATTTCCACATGAAGGAGAGGCTGATCCACAGGCCGTTGTGCCTGCTGAATACATGAGTGGATGGAGGTTTTGTAACGGATCCTGACTCTCTCTCTCTCTCTCTCTCTCTCTCTCTCTCTCTCTCTCTCTCTGTTGTGTGTGTGTGTGTGTGTGTGTGTGGAGATGAATACAGTAAAGAGCTGTGCCTGAAAAGCACACCTGCTTGTATTGAGTGCAAGCTCAGCTGCACTGATGCAGGGAGCCTGCTATAAATCAACCCTTCAGTACACAACTGAACACAGCCATTCTTTTCCATGCCCTAAACGCCCGCGTTCTTATTTCTTTAATATTTAATGTTTCGTTTTAGTGATTTTAAGGCATGCATCAGGCAAGGTGGTTGTGTAGATTTGGCATTATCGCCTTTTCTTAGTGTTAATCGATTTCCCCTGACACCGTTATTATCCCCTATTGTGCATGACGGCATTATTATCCCCTTATTTTTGCATGAAAATTCAGCGACGATCGTATGTGTTTTTCTCGCCTAGGCGTGATCTATTTGAAGAACATGATCACGCAGTACTGGAGCGAAGGCGACAACACGCACAGCGAAGCGCCTGGGAGTAACATCCCCGAAGAGGACCGCCAGTTCATCCGAGACCACATCGTCGAGGCCATCATTCAGTCCCCAGAGCGCATCAGGTAACGTGTGTGCGCGTGTGTATATACACGTACAAGCTGCAGACGGGATTGGTTTGTTCGTCTCCTAACTGTTTTTCTATTCGCTGAGGGCTTACAGAGTGCAGCTCACCACCTGCATTCACCACATGATTAAGCACGATTACCCCAACAAATGGACGGCCATCGTGGACAAGATCGGCTTGTACCTGCAGACCGACAACAGTGCCTACTGGCTGGGCATCCTGCTGTGCCTGTACCAGCTAGTGAAGAACTACGAGTAAGACTAGAGCACATATGGTAACATGTCAGTGCAGTGCAATTAGAGATGAGGGTTGCTGATTTGGTTGTGTGCATCACAGGTACAAGAAACCAGATGAGCGGCAGCCACTAATCGCTGCCATGCAAATCTTCATGCCCATGCTGAAAGACCGCTTCATCCAGCTGCTGCCAGACCCCTCCAGCGACTCTGTGCTGGTGCAGAAACAGATCTTCAAGATCCTCTATGCTCTCTTTCAGGTAGTCCTGCCTGAGATATTTATTTATTTATTTATTTATTTATTTATTTATTTAAAAAATTGAGCTGAGTGTTTTAACTTTGAGACTTGATCTTCATTCCTTCTCCACAGTACAATCTCCCTCTGGAGCTGATTAACAGGCAAAACCTGACCGAATGGATGGAGATCATGAAGACCGTCGTGGACAGAGATGTGCCTCCGGTACGGCTGTTTGGGTTCGCGCGAGTGTGGACTGTGTGACGGGCTGTCTGAAACTTTGGCAGTCGATGCCGTTTACTCGCCTTTTAAGAGTAACACGTGTTAAGAAATTGGGGTTGCTGTTATATGCGATCACTCAAAAATATGCTAAAAAGAGCAGTTTTTTTTCCTCCCACTAAAAATTCTTGGCCAATAGTATGTGGACACCTGACCATCACATCCGTTTGGGGTTCTTCCCCCAGACTCTTGTCACAAATTTAGAAGCACACAATTGTATAAAACATCTTTGTATGTCGTAGCATTACGATTTCCATTCACTGGAACCAAGAGGCCCGAACCTGTTCCAGCATGACCATGGTCCATTCACAAAGCGAACTCCACGAAGACATGGTTTGCCAAGGTTGATGAATGTAGAAGAACTCGAGTGGCCTGCACAGAGCCCTGACCTCAACCCCGATGAACCCGAGCGGCGACTGCGCATCAGACCTCTTCGCCCGACATCGGTGCCTGATCTCGATAACGCTTGTGGCTGAACGGACACGCATCCCTACGGCCACGCTCCAAAATAGGGCTGTGCGATTAATCGAATTCTCAATTTCGATTACGAAAGCTAAATAAACGAGATAAAATGATTATTGTGCTGCATTCCGTTTCGCAGTGTTCTCATTTTGTCCTTTTAAAAACCGCATGTAATTTTTCTTCACAGCGGTACGCTTTCGCCCCTCCCTAAAAGGCCAGACGCGCTCCCTGCCAGGCTGTGGCATTTTTAATTCAGCTCGAGCCAAGATGACAGAAAGAAAGAAAGAGAGAGAGAGAGAGAGAGCCTTTGGTCGACAAGAAAGGTTAAACCGTTTCAGCCGTTTGGAAACAATTTGGTTTCAAGGAGTCCGATGTGGAACAAAAAGAAATAACGTTTGTTATCATTGGAAAGCTCGTTTCCTTTAGCGTCATGACAGCTGGTCTAAATTCAGTCATTTCCTTTCTAGAGCTCGCTAATAGTGAGAAACTGCAAGCCGATCTAAACCAGGAGACAGAATTCCGTCAGCTAAGGAAGTTCAAAGTTAATTTCTGGCGATGCGACTCGCCGAAATGAGTCACGTGACCTGCTCCGCTAGCTTTGTTTACTTTATTTAATTAAACAAGTTTATTTAATTTTGTTTGACATATTTTTTTTTCCCCAGTTGAATTATATTCAAGGAAATCCGCTATTAAAAAAAAATATATTTTTTTTCTTTTTTAAAAGTTCAGTAAATGTATGATGGTTCCACAGTCGATGAGTAATCGTCTTTAATAATCTCGACCTCAGTATTGACCAAAATAAATAACCGTGGTTATGATTTTCGCCATAATCGAGCAGCCCTACTCCAAAATCTAGTGGAAAGCCTTCCCAGAAGAGTGGAGGATATTATAACCGCATAGAGGGGGAGGGGACTACACCTGCAGTGAGATGTTCAGCAAGCACGTATGATGGTGTGATGGTCAGACGTCTGCATGCTTTTGGCCTTAGTGTATGAAACCCACATTATAAGTACACGTTCTCTAATGATTACGGTTCTGAGTCAGTCTGTAGTGTGTGTGTGTGTGTGTGTGTATATATGTATACATTTTTATAGTTATGTCAGTTTTGTATACATTCATATACCATATTGATCTATGCTTTAAGCAGTAAAGAAGAAATTATCATTGATACCCGTGTCTTAGTCAGTTCTCATACGGAGCGCTGAGTGCCACATGCTTTCACGTTTCTCTACAGGAGACCCTGCAGGTGGATGAGGACGAGAGACCCGAGCTACCCTGGTGGAAGTGTAAGAAGTGGGCTCTCCACATCTTGGCTCGGCTGTTCGAAAGGTACAACGCGCCCTCGCTCTCAGCTCTGTGATAACTCGCTGCTGAATTCGCAGCCCACGCTGAACAGTGTGAAACACCGCACCGGTTATTTTCGGCAGGCTTTTTGTGTGTGTGTGTGTGTGTTTTATGAAACTGTAAACTGACCTCGTTCCCAAATGTTTTGTTTTCGTCTCTTAAGATACGGCAGCCCTGGCAACACTACCAAAGAGTACACGGAGTTTGCCGAACATTTCCTCAAGGGTTATGCCGTGGCTGCTCAGCAGGTAGGGAGCGAATACGTGATGGTGAATACATCATCGTCACCTTGGACGTCTCCTTGAATCGTTGGTGCAGTGGTGTTGAAATCTACTTCCTGCATATCCTCACAGGTGCTGCTGAAGGTGTTGTATCACTATAAAGAGAAGCAATACGTAGCACCCCGAGTCCTGCAGCAGGCCCTGAACTATATTAACCAGGGTATTGCTCACGCCGTCACCTGGAAAAACCTCAAGCCTCACATCCAGGTAAAGGGATTTTGCTTTGTGTACTTGTGCGATGTGCGTTACGAGGCAGTGTGTGTAACAGTCAGCTGTTGTTTTCTTTCCTTCAGTAGTCATGGCTGGCACATTGTGAAACTGTTTCCATCAAGTTTTGAAATCTTTTGAGGAACTAGTTAGATTTCACTGTTCAAGACTTTTTTCTCTTTCTTTCTTCTCTTGCTTAACACATCCTGTGTGCCAGGAGAAATGTTCAAAACACATTCCCACAGCCTTAAAAAATTTTTTTTAAATAATTTATTTATTTAAACTAAACCACTTGCATAAAAAAAAAAAAATGCCAAGGAAATATTTGCTTTGCCAGTTGTCTCTGATATGAAACAGGTTTTATTTGTTTATCGTTCTATTTGTTTTTAATTCATTTTTTTTTTTTACGTCTCCGTACGGTTCTAATTTGTGTTTTGTTTTATTTTATTTCGACATGGTACGATACCACTTTTTCTTTCCGATACAGTAGTGAAACCTTGCGCATCAGCCATTATTAATCACCATCTGATGTTTTTTCTTAAACAGCTATTTTTATATAATTCCCTGAAATTATTATTTTTTTTTTTTTAACTGAAGCGCTTATGGATAAACAGGAAAAAGACATATCTGGAAAAAAAATCAGCTTTCACAAAAGTGCAGCTTTCCTATAAAAATCACTTGCATTGTGAATAATATAATAAAGTACAAATATACTAAAAATAAATTCTAACACGAGTACTGTCCGATCTCGTTATACATAAACATTATCGGGTTTCTGCCTGATACTTATCCTGGGTAGCCGCTTGGTGCCGTTTCTATTTCTATTTATTGTATGTTTTTATTTAATCTTTTTTTTTTTTTTTTTTTTTTTTTTTTTTAGTTGAATGTTTGTTTGTTTTTGGAAGCTTGAATTTTGACCAACTGATGAATTCACTATGATTAGTCCCACACAAATAGTTGGTTCACAATAAAGCACCCACACTGCGGCAGGAACTAAAAAAAAAAAAAAAAAGTTCCAGGAACTGTTGCCCAATAGTTAGGGTTGGATTTGGATCTCCCGAACGGAAACCGCATTCCTGGGTCCTTCGTGTGCTTTTAAGTCCGTCAGAACGTAGGACTCGTGTAAGGCATATACAGTAAAGGTCCAGAAGTTTGATCCAACTACGAGAAATGTAACGGTTCGAGACAATTAAACGTTCACCCGAGCCAGGAGTAATAATAACGAGCAATACCGAAGACTGTATTCGTCATTATCAGAGGTTATTTTGTTAGATGTGATGGATTTTGAGAAGCCATTTATTGGAAAGGAATGTATTTCGATGAAATTTTAAAAAAATCGTCCGTGGAGATCAGATCCTATGAACGTGTGTGTTTTTGCAGGGCATCATTCAGGACGTGGTCTTCCCCCTCATGTGCTACACAGACAGCGATCAGGAGCTGTGGCAGGAGGATCCCTACGAGTACATTCGCATGAAGTTCGGTAAGAGTATCCGATGAGCTGCGGGTCCTCTACGGTCTCGTCATAGCAAATCAAACCACAGGAAAGCGAAAGCTCTTCACTGTTTGTCTTTTTTTCCATATATATATTTTTTTTATTATTGCCTTTGCTCAGACGTGTTCGAGGACTTCATCTCGCCCACGACGGCCGCTCAGACCCTGCTCTTCACCGCCTGTAACAAAAGGAAAGAAGTGAGTGCTCACAAAACGCCATCTGGCACTACAAGGCCTCTGACTGTTCGGGCTCACTTCCATTTGTGTAGGTCTTACTGCCAACATGCTGATGTATCTAATCAGCACCCTGCTGTTCGTATAGCGTCACTGTTGAACAGCTGCTGAGGTGGATTTTCAGAATACTAGGAAAACTAGTATGGCGCTGTGAATTCACATAGAGCTGTACCTTATATAGACAGGTTTGCAGCCTTTGTGTAATTCAAAAAAACTAGGAAATTAGTTTGGGGTTATATTTTCCTAATGAAAAGCAAATCCCCATTCATTTGACTGCATCGTGATCATTTTAGGTGAACCTTGTTGATTTTTTTTTTCTAATTTTGTATAAGGCCTGGGATCTTCCTGTTATTAAAAAAAAAAATTAGCAAATATCTCGCTGGCTGCGGGTAAAGCGGTGTGCGTGGTGCCTGTCTGCGTTTAGTGCGGTCTCCAGTCTGTGTTTTACAGTCTGTGACCGTGCTCACACCACACCTGCAGCCACAGAGCCACCGGAGATCATAGTACTGGCCTAGTGACGTCATCACGACCCTCTACCACTGGTCAGCCTCCATTCTCTCCTACACAACTCTTAAAAGGGATAACATAGTTTGTGCTTTAAAAAAAAAAAAAAAATTACTCTGCATGCAAACTTCATAAACAAGACATGCGTGCTGATGGGGGGAAAGAAAACGCAGGATATGTGCAGAACCTGAAACACAAAATACCAGGAACGCAGGATATGCAAATTGAAAGCCACGCCCGGGCAGTACTGTATGTGAACAATACTAGCAGATGGCTTGAAATTTGCCTGACCTATAAAGAAATACTTTTTACTTTTTTTTACTTTTTTTCTTCCTCCTTTAGCTTAGGCGCTGTTTGTAGCCGGTAAACATTTGGACTGAAGTGAAAAAAGAAACTGAAAACCTGTTTAACCGAAACTTTCTTCTAAACCATGCGAGATTAGAGCAAGAGCTAATTATGCAGGTGTTAAGATAAGACCGGTGTAAGAGAACCCATTTTCAAAGCTGTTTTTTTTTTTTCTGTTTTCGGCGATCCATTTTAGAAATAGTGAAGAAATAACGCATGCGTGCTTTTTGAGCGTTTGTCGTGTGTTTGTGTTCCAGGTATTGCAGAAAACCATGGGCTTCTGTTATCAGATCCTCACCGAGCTCACCTCCGATCCCCGCAAGAAGGATGGCGCTCTACACATGATCGGCTCCTTGGCTGAGATCTTGCTCAAGGTCTCAACCGTTACCTGACCGTTATTTTAAAACTCGAGACGCGATATTCCATCATATGAAACCTCTTGTGCTTGGATCACGGTCCGTTTCAAATGTTTTTGTCTCTGTCTTGCAGAAAAAGATCTACAAAGACCAGATGGAGTTCATGCTGCAGAACCACGTGTTTCCGCTCTTCCGCAGTGAGCTGGGGTACATGAGAGCGAGGGTAAGGAGCAGGCCAGGATAAATTTGGGATCGTTCTCTTAAAAAACGTATATTGACCAGTGTGCAGCGGTGCTGAACTCTAAAGCCCAATGTTGGCCTTTTAAAAGGTTAAAGGGCCTTAAACAATAAAGTGAATTGATGCAACTTTTTTGTTTTTTAACGCTGTTAAACATTAAAATGTATTAAACCGAAGAATAGTTTTCAGTTTCACGTTGGGAAAGTGTTCAGTGCTGCTCTAAACACACCCTGCTATATGCGAGAGTTTGGAGCCGTTCGTTGTAGTATTCAAATTGTAGTAGCAAACGAATTGATTTAAGACCCGTGTCTCATCCCACATATGCTTAAGTTTAGTTAACTCCGCAGCACTCTCAAATTCTTTGGTCTAGCTCAGCTCTACTTGATATAATTACCGTCGCCCACCGGTGTAGTGTGTCGCTAGCTTATAAGTGTCTAGAAATCTGATTGCTTATGAAATGACCGTCTCTGTGCTCAGGCATGTTGGGTGCTGCACTACTTCTGCGAGGTGAAGTTTAAGAGCGACCAGAACCTGCAGACAGCCCTGGAGCTGACCCGCCTCTGCCTCATCAACGACAACGAGATGCCCGTGAAAGTGGAGGCCGCCATCGCCCTGCAGGTCCTCATCAGCAATCAAGAGAAAGGTTAGGCGGCTTTCCTCTCGACTCGCCTTCGTAGGAGCTTCTTAAGGAGTTAATGTCAGTTATAACGGACAACTTTTTTTTTTTTTTTCCTTTCTTTCTCTCGCTCCATCGACAGCCAAAGAGTACATCACCCCGTTCATCCGGCCAGTGATGCAGGCTCTGCTTCACATCGTGCGCGAGACCGAGAACGACGACCTCACCAACGTCATCCAGAAGATGATCTGCGAGTACAGCGAGGAGGTGACGCCCATCGCCGTGGAGATGACCCAGCATTTGGTAAGGTCACCGAGACTGACTGTTTTGAAATGTATTTTTACTTTGCGTCCAGGTTTTTATGTAATACAAGCACATCGTATAGCTGCTAATGTTTCCCTTATGAATATTTTACTAGTGTGGTTTTTATTACTTGTCCGAACGCCTTATTATATTCCTCTCCCAGGCTATGACCTTCAACCAGGTGATTCAGACCGGCCCTGACGAGGAAGGGGGCGACGATAAAGCAGTCACAGCCATGGGCATCCTCAACACCATCGACACACTGCTCAGTGTAGTGGAGGACCATAAAGAGGTCAGTGCAGCCACACGCCCACGCGCTACTCTCAGAACAGAACAGGCTAGTGCAGTGTGTTTATGTCTCCATCCTTCGATTCTCCCTGCTGTGCATCATAGTGCTGACTTACTTCCTGCCGCCCACAAGTTCCAGGGAACACGTACTGTTTCTCCAGCGTGGTTACAGTATGCAGCGCTTGGTATTTTGCAAAGGAAATTTTTTGCAGGACAGTTTGTGAGTTTGCTTTGCTGCTGGAGGCAGCTAGCCAATCGCTGACTAGTTTACTGGCTCGTTTCAGATCACGCAGCAGTTGGAAGGGATCTGTCTGCAAGTGATCGGCACAGTGCTGCAGCAGCATGTTCTAGGCGAGTCTTGCATTTCAGTTCCCTACCACAGCGTTTCACAAAGCAGCCTGTAATTACTGACTCCTCGCCTTTTTTTTTTTTTTTTTTTTTTTTAAATTTTTTTTTTAAACAGAATTCTATGAAGAGATCTTGTCACTGGCTCACCGTCTGACGTGTCAGCAAGTGTCCCCACAGATGTGGCAGCTCCTCCCACTAGTCTACGAGGTCTTCCAACAGGACGGTTTCGACTATTTCACAGGTAAATCCAGATTTAAATGGATTTGTTTCTAAGAAAAGAACAGAAAACCCATTGACTTCTATAACATGACCAACACGTATAGAACATTTATATCTACACCCCTTAGGTTGTGTGTACACCAAAGCGTTTTTTAAGCCAGCTGAAAACACCCAGATGGGGACGCTTGAGAGATCTTTGGACGCATGGGGTTTTTTTTTGTTTGTTTTTTTTGCTATATATATATATGTGTGTATATATATGTATCTCGAGATATAGATAAATTTGAAGTGAACAGAAAAGTAGCTGTTGATTGTTGGCAAGCTCTACACTATATGGACCCCCGCCCTGGATCAGCTGGCTTTTCCTGAGTCTAGCTGACTGCTGCTTACCTGGTCGACCCATGGCGAACGTAATGTTCCTCCATACATTATTGTTCATATTAATATCGTGGTAGTCCGGGGACGTCATCTGATACAGGCATGGATACTCTCTGAGACCAGCAATATTAACTACTTCTCCACTGTTGTCGTGCAAGTAGGATGTGACTGTCGGACGGTGTGGTATTTGTCCCGCCCCTCCTCCACTGTGATGGGATAAAAAGCAGTTGGGTAAAAAATTGACCGTGACGAGCACTGCATTTTACCCCAAGTTGATCAACGGCCAGAAAAAAACACAAACAATTTGAAAACATATGCTGGCCTCAGGACAAGAAACCGCTTGGTTGGATACACGGCCTTGCACTGTTTAACAGATGTTAGACAATAAGATATTAGACTGTCTTAACAAAGCTGTTCTTATGCATTTTAACCAACTTCCCAGTACAATAAAAAGTCATTCTGGTTATTTCTGCTTTCCTAATGGTTTTGTGGCGGTATACATGCACCTTCTTCCCTGACCTGTATGGATGCAGAATGTCATTTATGAATATCTTTAACTGCTGAATTTATACTAAAGGTTAAAGAGGGCTTGTAGTCAACCTTTAAACTTTAAACACGTACGTTTCGCCAGTCATTATTACATCTTTGGGTCGTTAGCGAACGGATCTCTAAACCGCCCCAATAGTATAAAACGGTCCTAATATTTTAAGTTACAAAACTAATTTAAAAAATTACAGCGTATTTCGTTATATATTGACATTTTATTAGTCATTAAACAGATGCAAAAAATAAAAATATATAGCCTGGGCTACACTGTTAAAATTACGCACTTATAATTCACACGCTAAAGTAGTGAAAGTATTGTAGCATTTTCATTCAATGGTTTCAGTCACCATAACACAATGTAAAATCATTACAATATTTAAAGTCATTTTATCATGTCATTTTCATGGCTAAAAACAATATTATCAAGTAGCCTAATATTATGACGTCTTTGCGCTTTGCCCGGTAAATTCGGCATCTGGTTCATATTCGGGATCCGGATCGTCCGATACGTTACGCTCGATAGGCTACTATCGTGTTCATAATCATGAAAATCAATATTTTGTTTGCTGACAGCTTTATCATCAGATCCACCATCAAACAGTGCTAATATTTGTTTAGAAGCTTGTTCTGCAGTAAATCGCTGAGCCATGTCAAGTTTTGTAACGTTTCTTTTACGTCTGGTGTCATTATGATTGGGGGCGGCTGTGACTCAGGTGGTAGAGCGGGTTGTCCACTAATCGTTGGGTTGGAGGTTCGATTCCCGGCCCACGTGACTCCACATACCGAAGTGTCCTTGGGCAACACACTGAACCCCAAGTTGCTCCCGATGGCAAGTTAGCGCCTCGCATGGCAGCTCTGCTACCGTTGGGGGGTGTGTGTGTGTGTGTGTGTGTGTGTGTGTGTGTGTGTGTGTGTGTGTGTGAATGACACAGTGTAAAGTGCTATATAAGTGCAGACCATTTACCATTCATCTGTTGTAGATGATCAG
>JANDJT010000002.1:6516912-6527389 GCA_024331685.1 Stegophilus panzeri
AAGGAGGCACAGCTCCATATTAAATGTCTTAGTTTTGTTATGGGATGTTCAATACTCAGGTGTCCACAGACGTTTGTCCATATAGTGCATCTTCAGGAGAATATTGTTGATTTAAATAACCAAAGTTACCCACCTAAATCTTTTTAAGTCCATCTCTGTTGCTGCAGGAAACACTTTGTCCAGGGTGCACTCTCCTACATCAATGGCCAGCCATGAACTACATAAGAAATGCCACTTCTGCCCTGTCTCCAGGTCCTGGACCATTGCCTTATTAACATACCTGAATCGTAGATATTCATGGTCATCACGCAGCTCCAATATGAATGGCAGTTTAGAAATAAATGCGTGCAATAAAACATGACAGCATGCTGTTATAGGAAAATAATCAACAGCAGAGTAATGTGATGTGGCCTGGCATACAAAAGTAGATTATTTGCTGAGGCTTCTTCCAAAATGTTATCTACAACCTTTACCATTTCAATGATTCTTGCTTCTGTCAGAGCTGATCAACATTTAATCTAACCAGTTAAATTTGAATATTTAACAGCCTTGTGGTATAAATATAATATATTAAATGTAGGCTATTGGAGTGCAGAACAATTGTTTACCAAGCAGGATGTTTCCCAGAATTATCATGCCATAATCGGATGCTCTGTAGCTCTCCAAGTGAGAAAGGCGTGGTGAGGAGGAACATGTCTGTTCCTCCTCTGTCAAATACCGGCTTGTCTGAGTCAGTTAGATGATGGGGCTCGCTCTCTCCCTCAGAGCCTAGTAGAGTTGCTGTAACCTGTGGTAGCAGTGGTAATCATGTAACGACACTTAGACATTATTCCTGATTTAACATTTGGACTGAGGTAGACATACCGACCTGAGAGGATGTAGAAGCTCCTCGGCGATGCCCAGTGCTGATGGTCAGTAAGTAGCGATATTCAGCCAAGGGATCATTGTCCTCTAGCACTGTGACTTTGACCTTTAAGATCACGTTACACCGTATATAAAAATCATGCATCAATATCATTTTCAGATAAAAGCTATGAAGGTGATTCCGTGATTAGGGTGCCATTTATCCCTATAAACAGTTCTTTTTTTAATGTATGTTATCAACGAATCTAAGAAAACACTCGTCTAATCATTAAAAAAAATATATACTAATCCATCTCAGACGGGAATCACATGAGTGACAGGTTTTAAAATAACAGGGTTGTGTTTTAGCATCGAATTAGCAAATACACAAAATGTAGCTGACTAGCATCTATGCTAATGGGATAAGAACATTGGAGAACATTGGAGGCATTCTACTTTTACTTCAAATTTGTTTTCCTAAATTGATCATTTACTTTCAGTCTATAATTTGAGTACAAAACTCTGATCTTGTTAAGCTCATTAAATACACAGGAAAAAGAATGAGACGACTTCATTTTCTTCTTCCTATGATCTTCAGAAAATTAGAAAAAAATGCAACTTCCTGTTGAACCCGTGACTTCGGAAATATTCCAAACATTGTATAGGGGTGAATGTGTTGAAGTAAAAGGGTTGAGTGAATGAAAAATTTTCATAAACTATAATGGATGACTCATGGGAAAAGTTGTTTCATGCATATGTTAAATAGATTTACACATCAATGCAAAAATAAGAGTTGATGTATTTTAATGATTATATTTCAAGATAATGTGTAATTATAAAATATTATATTGAAAAAATATTGTTTTCAAAGTTCTGTAGATGGATTTTATGAATGTTTTAAAGTTATTTATGGGAAAATGCACATATTCTTTTGTGAATGTCAGTCTACGTATGTTTAAAATGTCTTTTCCCTTTACTTTACATACAAATTTGTAAATGTAATATGAATGGGACACAAACGGCACCCCAATCATTTTATGAATAACTTTAAAAAAATTAAAATAAATCAGTACTCAGGAATAATGACTGCAATAAAGAAGACCTTTGCTGTGTCTTGGATGTCCTTTCTTCGCGCCCAAACCACAACTATGAGGTAGAGGAGGAAAATGGCACCCACAAAACACACCACCACAGGGTTACTGATGAACGTGGCGAAAAGTTCAGCAGTGCGGGACACGTCGACTAGGTTCGGCATGACAAAGAAGGAACTCCCGAAAAATGTCAAATGTGTACACAGGCACTGAGTAAGAAGTGGTGTGGTGCGAGGTCCAACCTGAGGAGACAGATAAGTGACTAATAAGTGAACGGTTCTACAATAGATATTCGCTTTTATAGTCTGTCCTTGAAAAAAAATCTACTACTTAAACTTACCCTGCAGCCAGAGTCACTCCAGTTGGTTACAGTCTCATCCCAGTACTTACACTGAGCAGCTATCGACGTGATGTACACTGAGGCATTCGAGGAGTTTACACCTGCTTGGCCAATAGGCCTCACCAGAAGATAGTAAACCCCTACTTCTAGTGCTATATCCCTGGGGTCCAGAACCCATGCATACCTCTCTTCTACAGTATATCACACAAACACAATCACAATCGTCATCAATTTCAATTACTATCTTAATCTTAAAGTGGTAAAAGGAAAGCTCCACTCTGATACACATGAAATGTCTATACTGAAATATTTCTGATGTGCTTAGCGATTCTATTGCTAATTTATTAGTTGGTACTTGTATTTCGTAATTCCCGTGAGAAGTTAGTGGTTGTCTGCTGTTCTGATGTCATATGAGGACATGATGTTCTACTGATGAGAAATCTAACATAGAATTGTGAAGACAGCAAACGCTGGACTCAAAAACACAGTTGTGTTGAGTCATGATGTGTGATGAGAGGAGGTGCGAGAGCTGGACTGAATGAAGGACTAAAGCACTGCTGCATTTACTCTTTAGGTACAGTGGGTCGAATGGCATTGTGGGTAATGTAGGAAACCATTTAATGAAAGTGAACATGCCAATGAAAGAAGAATTTCATTATGAAATAAATCTTGCATGCCACATGGTAATGATAAAGATTCATACGCAAGTCGTCCAAGGTGGAGTTTTCCTTTTAGTCCTGTCTAAATATCCATTATTGAATAACCTGCTGAATTTCCTGGTTGAGGGAGCTGAAGTGTGGTCTTGTAGTGAGTGTTGTTTGGGTAGTGTTCAAACCCCAGGAGTAAATGTAAAGGTATCTCTTCTGAGGGGTCCAATTTCAAAACCAGAGATATGTTTGGCTTGGTCACATTAATGACCAAGGTACTATAGTTCCCCAGGTCCAGAAATGTACTGTTAACTTCAGCCTCTGGTCTTGGTAAGATAATCTAGAAAACAAAGCAACATAAACAGAACATTCGTACTATATAGTAGCTGTAAACAATCCGAGATGTTACTGCTTTAATGAATATGTGCATCCATCAAGTTTAAAAAGGTTTTAATACCAAAAACATCTTACCTCGATCTCCTCACTGAGGTTTGATACTGGGATAACAGATCCATTCTTTCGGGTGATGGAGAGAGATGCTACCGCTCCATTTATGGGCTCGCCTTCCCTCCAGGGGAAAGGGTTTATCGCAAAACTCAGCATCTGTGTCCAGACAAGAACACAGTAAAAGAACAATAATATCCATTTAATATGCTGTACAATGAACAGAACAGTATGCAATTAAAGGATAAAGTAAAAAGACAGGCATGACAGAGTGCTTTCTTGGTACAAAGAGACAATCACAGACTAGTAACTTGAAATCCTCACCCGCACATCCACTGGCTCTTCTAAAGGCAGCACGATAGGACCCAAAGACGGGAGCACAAAGCTGGCTGAGCTGTTGTATCCAATGCTTAAGGACTGTTTCTGAAGTGCCACCGGTGACACTCTAATGAAATTTAAAGAAAATATTCTTTTAAAAAGACATTCAAGCTTCAAATTGAACAAATTTCCATACACACATAAATCACAATGTGTGTAGTATATGGGTAGTGGTGGCTCAGTGGTTAAAGACTCTGGGTTACTGATCAGAAGGTCAGAAGTTCAAGCCCCAAGACTGCCAAGCTACCACTGTTGGGCCCTTGGGCAAGGCCCTTATCCTTCAATTGCTCAGTTGTTTAAATGAGATAAATGTAAGTCGTTCTGGATAAGCGTGTCTGCCAAATGCCATAAATGTAAATGCAGTATTTGTCACAAATCACACAAAAACGGATGAAAGTCTCTGTTGACCAGGTGAAATTTTGGAAGTGAAGACCATGTCCTCAATTAAAGGTCATGAAGCGTGATTGTGAAACTGCAAACATGGGGGGAGAACTCTCCTCCTTTTTAGAATGAATAGAAAAACTGATAACTAGTAAAGAAAGACAGAGATGGGAACTTATAGGAAGTTGAGTAGGACGGAGGTTGAGCTTCAGGCATGGGCTTTCTCACAAATTTTCCTTATTTCATAATTCCATATAAGTATTTTTAGGCATCTTAACACTAATATTAACACTGATTATACATCAGCCACCTTCATGATGTCATATTTCTGTCATAATTCTGCCTCTTCACTTTGTCTGTTTGGTTAAAGGCTCAGCTGGAAAGCTGACTGATGATTGTGGATAGAAAGCCACATAATATTATGAGTTGGTATTTTCTGTGTGTTATGTATAAATTAAGATTCATTTTTTCACCCATGCTGGTCTGTTTTAGTATTGCCTGTAGCTTACCTGTTTACATACACACTGATTTGGGAGGTGCTAACAATGATGGGCTCTTGGTCTATGCTCGCACCAGCTAGCAGCGCACTCTGGACGTTGTCTGCCGCATTTAGCATGTTTTCTGAAATGATTTCCTATGGCAAAGAAAAAACCAAAGGAGTCAAAGGAGAGATACAGTCACTTATACCCCAGTGCTGTACAATTCTCGAATCCGATTGGCCAGAAGGTGTTTGATTTTTTAGAATAGATTCATTTTCTATAACAGCAGCTCTGATTGCAGTGCCATCTGTAATTAAAAAAAAAATCCCAGGTTTTAAATTATTGCACACATTTTAATGCTCTTCGTTACTACATCACGGTGTATTGTTCTTTAATGAATAAAAATGTGTCATTGTTGGCAAATTGCTGTGGTATATATAAAATAAACAGAAAATAATCAACTTCAATGGGTAACAGTAATCCTTCAATATGTATTTACAGATGAGATTCTACCAGTTGGAGCATGATACCTGCTGGTCTGTGCTGGCAGAAACTTTGAGGATGTTACTGGTGGCCTGAATGATGGATGTGACCGCCTGCCTTGTTACTTCTTTGTCACCCCCCAAAGAGAGTGTGAAAGACACCAGGGACATACTGAGGTTTGACAAAATTGAGCTGGCCTCTAGCTGAAAATGAGAAAGAAATATTTGACAGAATTGCACGTTATCCAGATTAGTCTACTGCTGGAACAGGAGTACTACCTGAGATGTAGACGTCAGCTCTTCACTCTGTGTAGTGAGGCCCACGACAGCATCAGCTGTCTTTTGCACTTCTGAAGGGTTCCTGAGGGGGGCAGCGTTCACAGCTCTGCCCAGGTCTAACAGCATCTGCTCTCGTAGCTTCAGTCAGGACAAGCATGTTTATTACTTCATGTACAGAGACGTGAAATGGTCAACAATCTAGAAATGATTCTGTATGTGCACCTTCATCTTTGCATCTTGTTCTTGGTCCTCGGTTGTGTCCCCATTCAGCTTATTAGACACCGGCTGGAACATCTGGGCTAATGTTGCCCCTGTCAGCTTCCCAAGCTGCAACAGCTGGTCCATCTGCTTGGACACAAAGCTCTGCAGATCCTCCACTGTCTTCCCAATGCTAGCATCATTTACCTGAGAACAGGACGTGAATTAAGAAAATACAATATACTGCACTATACTCTCCGGACATACTATTTCGAATTCAATGTGTGAAGAAATGCATATTTCCTTATCTATTTGTCTTTGCATGTTTTTGTCATCCACTTGTTTTTGCTTAAACAAACCATGTTGTGAAATCGGCCCAGAGAGTTAAAGTTAATCTTTAAATCTATGAAAGTTCCGACGTAATGTCTTTAGCCATGTACCTAGGTCTGATGAGTTATCTTTAGCTAAATAAGCTACATAAATGCATGTGATTGAATAAACAACAACAGAGAGCATTTAATGTCTCTGCTACAGTATTTTATAAAGCCCTCTGGTTGATCCCCTGAAATACTTTGCTGTGTGTCACAAAATCCACGTATTGGAGGTTAGGACGGATGCAAGTGCAGATAAGAGCTTTTAATAAAGAGAGGCAGGCAGACAAATCCAAATCATGAGACAATAGCGTGATCAAAAACAGGCAATGGGTCAGGCGATCTGCAAACAGGCATAAACAATGCAAGGCAAGAATCGAGAACGAGAAACAAGAAACAAGATCAATGAACATGAAACAACACGAGGAACCAGGGTATAAACTCTTGGTATGGTGATAACACTCAATACTTCGCTAAGTCATTGTGTTCAAACAGTCTCTGTATACTGTGGCTGTGAGTGCTGTGAATTTGATGCAGGTGTGTGTGATTAGAATGAATGTAATTGTTCCTGGAATTGCAGTCCATGGCGGCCATGTTTGTAGACCACAGTGCAAGATGGGAAATGTAGTCACTGGTTTGGTGTGATATGACACTGTGGCTGTAACTGGACCATGCTTCACCAGCTGAAGACACATTAGGGTAATAAATCTATCTTTTTTTTTTTTTTTTACTAGGAGTGTAAAAAAAAACCCTACAATTCAGTAATGACACTTTGGTCATAAATGGATTTATGACTGAAAATGGCCTTCTTGAAATCTGTTTTATTTTACGACAAATTGCTGTTTTGGAGAAAATCTGGTGCCAACTATCTAACCACAACACATTGACTGGGATAGTTACAAACCTTTCTCAATTTCAATGTTAATGTAGTTACAACCGTTTGCCTTTGTAGGGTAATATAGCTAGAGATTGTGGTATAGTTGTGTGCAAACCTGGACAGATAAGGTTGTGTTAATCTTCTCCCCTTCCACATTCTCAACAGTGATTGCTACAACCAGGCTGTAGTTAGCATCGCTCCCCACAGGGAGAAAGAATGACTCCACCATCTGGTTATGGCCACAGTACAAGTAGACACCTACAGCAGAGGCAGAACAAAATGAAGTAAAGTACCTTTTGTTTGGACGAATGATGAGAACATCATGAGATTTGGGTAAAGGTTTTCTCACCAGTGGATGTTCTGAAGCAGTACATGCAGGGTCCAGCTTTGCAGAATGAAGGAGCCACAGTGCATGTGATGTTGAAGGGTGAGAGAATGTCTCCAACAGTGGGATTAATGTTACAGGACGGTGGAGGGAAAACTTCTCGTAGGGTATTAGTAGTAGTAGTGGGAGAACTAAAGGGAGTATTGTAGGTGGTTATTATAGACTCTATGGATGAAGCCTGGGTTTGAGGTTGGGATGCAAGCTGACCATTTGTGGCTTGACTGTCAGGTAGTAATGATGGAAACAAAGTAGACGAGGCACCGAATATTGGGATGGTGAATTCAGTCGCTCCAGATAAACCATCTCTCACACCTAGAATACAGAAATTGATGCAAGCCTCATTAGCAAATGTGGCCTTTTCATTTGTAAATCCCTGAAGAACTCCAAATAAAAATAAAATAAAGTGATACCCACCATAAGCAAGAACATTTATATTCTGCTCTGCATTGACTAGAGTTGCACTCTCGATTACAAAAGAGCTGACACCTTCCTTCTGTTTGATCAGTGCCTTCTGTGCTTTTTCATTAAAGCAGGAACTCAAAACATCCTAAAAGCAACAAAGTAAAGAAACAATGTCTCATTAGACACTATATTATATGAATATGGAGCTATTGCAGAAAATATAAATGCACTTACAGTTACAGGTTTTGTGTCCTCAAAGTACCAGACAATTTGCTGACAGCCTTCACACTGCAACTCCAACTTAACATTTGCGTTGACATTCACTGGGTCGCAGTTGGAACATCTGAAGAGAGAATAGCATAAATATCAAGAAAGTGAGCCAGAACATAGTAATAACATGAGCAATAAAAGACAGTAAAAGATTGTTTTCCTAGTAGAAGCAGAAAGCAGGCCAAGGTACATGATATCATGGTGGGACAAGCTATTGCAGTGAAAATATCTACTTGTCTACTTATCTCTTTTTCCTTTAGTCGCCTACTGGCTAAGCAACATAAGTCATTGTTGAAAATTACAACATGTTTTGCTCCAGTAACCACAGGCCAAGAATCTATACTATCAGTCAAAAGTTTGGACATACTAAATTGTAAATAAAAATGTTCATCAATTACATGTAAATAGTGACATGTCTCCTGTCTGAAGGCCTGCACTGATCAGCTTGCACCTGTCTTCACAGAGATCTTCAACAGATCACTGGAGCTGTGTGAAATACCTTCCTGCTTCAAATGTTTCACAATAATACCATCCACAAAAGGCAACCAACACAGGATTGAAGGACTACAGACCCGTCACCCTGACCTCTGTGGTCATGACACTGGTACTGCCTCACCTGTAGGACATCACAAACCCCCTGCTGGACCCCCTGCAGTTTGCATACTGGGCTAACAGGTTGGTGGACGACACAGTGAACTTGTGACTTCACGTTATCCTTCAACACCTCAACATATCCAAGAATCCTGTCCTTGGATTTCAGCTCAGCGTTTATCACCATCATCCTGGAACTATTACACAACAAACTGACCGAACTCAGCATGCATGCTTCCACCTGCCAGTGGATAACCAAATTCCTCACTATCAGAGAGAAGCAGGTGAGGGAAAATTCATTTCAGGAACTCAAACTATCAGTGCAGGTGCCCCATAAAGTTGTGTGCTTTCCCTTCTGCTCTTCTCACTGCACCTCCATGGACCCTCCTGTCAAAATCCTGAAGTTTTCAGATGACACTACAGTCATCTGTTTTTTCCGTGACAGTGATGAGTCTGCTAATAGACAGGTGGTCGAACAGGTGGTCCTCTGGAGCAGTCACAACAACCTGGAGTTGAACAGGCTCAAAACAGTGGAGATGTTGGTAGATTTCAGAAGCCCCCTAACACAGCCAGCACTCACCATCCTCGACAGAACCATGATGATTGTAGAGTCCTTCAGGTTACTGGGAACTACAATCACCAGGGACTTGCAGTGGGACAGTAACATCAGCTCATTCACTAAGAGAGCCCAGCAGAGGATGTACCTCCTGCACCAGCTGAAGAAGTTCAACCTGCCTCAGGAGCTGATGGTGCAGTTCTACACAGTCATCATAGAGTCTGTTATCACCACCTCCATCACAGTCTAGTGCAGCTCAGCCACCAAACATGACATTTACAAACTGCAGCGCATCATCAGGTTGCGCTGAAAAGACCATCAGTGTAAAGCTGCCTACCGTGCTGGATCTGCACACCTCCAGAACCAGGAAGTGTGGAGATGTGCAACGTGGTGGAGTAACATTCTCAGTAGGGCTGGGGTATGGGGGGACAACAAGATCGCTGATCTGGAGTTGTACCCCCACCCCTGACCATTTTTTACAGAGACAGTAGTTCAGTTATTTCCTTCTGCTTGTTGACCAGGTTTTCAAGCTGCTGCTGGTGCTGCCTGAGGAGAAGAACTTATGCTGCCAACTCCTGCCCTAGCACCCCCAAGTCTGCTGCATTCATATTAGCTGAGCATTCTGTAATGAATCCGGGCAGGATGTGCAGACAATTTTATTAAAAACTAACAGATTAAATTTCTGCAGTAAAAGGAACAAAACTAGCAAAAAAACAACAAAGGACTAGAATAAGGCCGGTCAGGGCAAGGCAAGGCAATGCAAGGCTAGGCTAGGCTAGGCTAGAAAACATTAACAGAAATACAACAACATAATAGTACACTAAACACACAATAAACAATTTTTTTTAATTCTGTTTGTCAAAACATGACGCAATGGCTTTGTAACTTAGAGTAGGGTGACCATACGTCCTCTTTTTCCCAGACATGTCCTCTTTTTCGGACCGTATAAAAGCATCTGGGAAATTTATTTTTATGATGTGCAATAAATATGGTCTAATACTACATCATGTGTGCGCATATTTGCATTGCTTTAACCCCTCTCTGTAATTCACGCCTTCTCGCACACCAGTTGGTCGATTATAAAAGACTTGCAGCAGCTATTGGCCAAATTCCTGCCTCTCAATCATTAGCCTACTCTCAGTGAACGCTCGAAGGATGAAGCGCTGTTGTGTATGGCATCAAACAGTTGCTCGACAATAGCAGCAAATGACAGCTGTCTTGAGTCGAAAACAATGACCATGGGCATATGAGGTCATTTTCATTTCATGTTATCACATTGCTTCATATTACATGGTCATTCAAATGTGTAAATGATGGTAGAAGATACACTCGTGGCATCTGATATTTTATTTTATGCAAAAGAATGTAAGAAGAATGTAGGAAGACATGCAAAAGAATGTAGGAAGAATGTAGGAAGACATGCAAAAGAATGTAGGAAGAATGTAGGAAGACATGCAAAAGAA
>JANDJT010000002.1:6527407-6538071 GCA_024331685.1 Stegophilus panzeri
TATTTATATATATGATGCTAATAGTTTGTGTTTTTCAGTGTATTAAAGTTTGCATTCATAGTAACACTGTTTCGAAGTCTAACCCTAACCCTAACTCCTAAGTCTAACCCTTCTGCCTCAGAAATGTCAAAGAACAAACACTGCACAAGTTGTGCAAGGAAGTAAATAAAACATCCTCTTACGTAATGACTGGATTAAAATCATTCCCTGGAGACACAGAGATGCATTTGCTTCCTGTCTGTTCCTCTAGCTGTCCCGCTGCCTTTGTAGCGGTCACAGAGTAGATTGAAAAACTGTAGGGTGGAGGGAGACAAGTAGCACTTATCTGATGGGTTTTAGTCTGAGTACTGACATTACAGGGACAAGTTCCACCTGAAAGAAAAAGAAATGGCAGTGGATTCCAATACCATTATGCTTTATTGTATGGTCAGAAAAGGGAGTTGCATCTAGGTAGGTTTGTAAAGCACTCTGGATTTTTATTTTAATAAATGACCACTTACTGCAGTTCCAGGCAAATGTGTAAAGTTTAGCATTTCCATTTAGGCCACTAACACCCAACATTATGCTACTCGTGCCTATGACTGGGTTCTCCGGGTTTGCAGTGATCATCAGGTTATTGCCAGTTAGCCCTCCCATATGATCTTCTGTCTAAAATGATGGGAATTATTAATAGGGTTGATATATGCCATTTGCAATTTTGATGACATGAAGTAAACAGTATCTTTTACATACTGAGTTGTCCACCTGGCAATCCAATAGTGTGTCTCCGGCATCAACTTCCTCTGAAGAAAACAAGTTCCACACCCTGACCTTTACCTGCATTGACCCTGTAAAAGAAAATTCCTCTGGTTACTTAAAAAAAAACAAAGAAGAAAGAATTGCTTTCCTGGTAATACAACAAAAACAAAAAAAACAACAACATTACAGCAATATCAACAGTACCTTCTATTTTGCTGGAGACCCTGAACATCTGTAAACTCCCATTTAGCATGCGATGGGTCTCGGAGAAGCTGTTGTTATCTCCAGACACCAGAAAGAGCACCTCAACTGGAATACCGTGGTCCAGAGAGACATTAACATATAGAGCTGAGTCTGAGCACAGATCCTGTTCTGGTGCCACAGAGGCTTGAAGACCAGCCACTGGCTCCACCAAGCAAAGTTCCAGAGTAGCAGACACATCTGGAGCGGTCACTCCATTGAAGGCCAGGAGAGTAAGTTGATGGCATCCCAAGCCCAAAAGCTGTAAAGCTTCTTGAGGGATAGTGATGTTGTGAGGAATGATCCCTCTGACTTCAGAAGAGCGGACAAGCTCAGTGATCCCATGCTGGATTTTGTATGTGACGTTAGAACCTGAAGGAATAAAAGGATTTTAAAGTGGATCTATATTGCGGTTGAGGTTTTCATTAGTGAAGACGATGATGACAGTGTTATATTTTACCAGCACTGAGCTGCACTTGGATTCTCAGCGTATGGTGGTTAAGACCTTTGCAGTTTTCACTGTCCGTTGTCTGGTTTGAGCTGTGGCACACAATTGTGTTAAATTCCCCAACAGGTTCTTGGATGGTGATGGTTTTCTGAGCTGTCACATGCCACTCACTGGTGCTACACTCTACTGTAACAGTATAGACTCCAGCGTGTCGGTATCTGTGCACTACATAACTCTGTAACCTAAAAAGACAAAGAGACTTAACCTAATTTTTTAGCTTCCTCGATGAATTTTAAAGGTATTCTACAAAGGTATTGTAATTACTTCTCAGGCATGTAGGGATCGATGGTGTGTCCATCACCAGCATTCAAAGTGCATGTAAGATTTCCCTGGAAAGGGTGGAGCAACCACTTTACAGTCAAGGTGACGTTATCAAAGACAGCAGCTTTCTTATTAATCAGCAAATGAAGTCCTGTTAAGCAACACAGCAGTGTTATTACATTATTAAAACATAAAAGCTTGTATATAAGCCAATAGATTTCGCAACAACATTGAAGCCTTGTAATATGGCACGTAACACACATATAACTGTAATGATTAAAGGTTATAGCTCATTTACTGCTTGAGCTGCAACACGATTAGGACTGCTCTTGTAATCTTGAGACATATCTGCTATCAAGATCATTTTAATTATCTAAATATATTTACAGCAACTTAATTGTTATTGCCATATGTTAACACAAGGAGAGTGATAAAGACTGAGAAAGGTCTCTGACCATCTTTGCAGTGATAATCCACTGATAAATAGCTTCCTAGTCCTGGGCAAGGCTCTCCAAATGATGCTACATCTGCAACAGCTTGGCATACCTGCAACCCTTGGCAGTACTCTAGAGAGAGGAAAGTAAATAGTAATTATAGACATAAATATACACTCACAGACCAATTTGTTTACCTGCTTATCAGCCAATCATGTAAGATACAGGTCAAGAGCTTCAGTTTACATTCACTTCAAACATCAGAATGAAGAAAAATGTGATCTTTGACTGTGGCATGGTTGTTGGTGCCAGATGGATTGGTTTCAATTCAATTCAATTCAGTTTTATTTGTATAGCGCTTTTAACAATGGACATTGTCCCAAAGCAGCTTTACAGAAATATATAAATTCAGGATATAGATTTTAAATGTATAAATGTATCCCTAATGAGCAAGCCAGAGATGACGATGGCAAGGAAAAACTCCCTGAGACGATATGAGGAAGAAACCTTGAGAGGAACCAGACTCAAAAAGAATCCCGTCCTCATCTGGGTGACACCGGATAGTGCGATTATAAATAAATCCCTTCTATAACTGTGTACTACATGGTCAAATAGTGCAATCGTGTAACCAGGAAATTCGTTACAGTTTTCATTGTTGTTTCAACAGTTTTGTTGAACTTATCCACTGAGTGCAAAACTGTTCATGGCAATTGCACTCTTAAAGCTATCATAGCAATTGAAGTCCTAAACCACCATAGCATAACTGTTCATATGAATTGAGGTCCAAAGCCATCTTTATGGTTTTTAAGTGGTACCATCCTCAGTAATCTCAATGATCTTTAGGCTGCACCATGTGGGGCCATCCTTAGCAGCAGAGAGTGATTTCCAGTTGATGAGAACTCCATCCAGAAGTAGGGCATCAGGATGGATTGGGCAGACGGGAAAGCAGAAGGAGTCAGGATCACTGGTATCTCATATGGTTTGAATATTTCAGAAACTGCTTGCTGATCCCCATGGGATTTTCACACACAGCAGTTTCTAGAGTTTACACAAAATGGTGCGAAAAACAAAAAAAACATCCAGTGTGCAGCAGTTCTGTGGGTGAAAATGCCTTGTTGATGAGAGTGGTCATTGGAGAATAGCCCGACTGGTTTGAACTATGGTAACTCAAATAACCACTCTTTACAACAGTGCTGTTCAGAAAAGCAGCTCAGAACACACGAATGTTGAATCTTGAAGCAGACGGGCTACAACAGCAAAAGACCACATTATGTTCCACTCCTGTCAGCTGAAAGTGGAAAAATGTCGCCTGATCATTATTCAATCTTCAACTGATTGGCTGATTGAATAATTGTATGAGTGGGCAGGTGTACAGGTGTTCCCAATAGAGTATATTTTAAAAATATTTCTACCACTGTTCCATTCATACCTGACACCATATCCACCACGTTGACCCAGCTGCACTCCTCCTGTAAGGATGTATGAGGAACAGAGCGTCTGGCCCTGCAGTAGTGTGGAGTCTTCCTGCCGTAGAAGCTGTCATCAATCTCTATAACCTGACCAGAGCCACACTGTAGCGTGGCGTTGTGTTCCATACAGGCTAGACCATGTCCCGACTCTACAACAAATCAGACTGATATGAATTCACGTTACAGGAATGGAATCAGAAACTTGCCCCTGTGTGTACAAAGAAAACTAACCAAACTCGCAGATAAAGTGGAACTCTTGGCTACAGTTTTTGGTCGACGCCCACTGAAATCCAGATTCCTTCAAGATGTAACCACAAGCTTCTCCAATCTCAGGTTCACGGAGCCAGTTCGAGTAACTCACGTCAGATCCATCAAGCCAGGACAAGGAACCTATAGATGCAAGAATTAAAGAGGACGATTGCTGGTCATATACATGACACATAATGTAGTTTGTTAATGAATTAATCAGAAGTACAATACCATGTACAGTTGAGGTGATAAGTTTGCACACGCCTTCCAGAATCTGCAAAATGTTAATAATTTTTTTTTTAATAAATATGATAATTTAGTACTGCCCTGAATAAGCTATTTCACATAACAGATGTTTACATTTAGTCCACAAGACAAGATAATAGCTGAATATACACAAATTAATTAGTTCAAAAGTTTACATAAGCTTGATTCTTAATACTGTGTGTTGTTACCTGGATGAGCAACGACTGTTTTTAAGTTTCGTGATAGTTGTTCATGAGTCCCTTGTTTGTTCTGAGCAGTTAAACTGCCCACTGTTCTTCAGGCCCTGTACATACTTTGGTTTTCCAGGATCTTCTGCATATTTGACCAGTTTCCATCAGCGGCTATATGATATTGAGATCCATTATATTTATATCCCAATGATATTGGGACTCGTACACAACTGTTACATAAGGTCCAAACATTCACTGATTCTCAAGAAGGCAACACACTACAGTACATTAAGAGCCAGGGGGGTGTAAACTTTTGAACAGGATGATCGGTGTAAATTGTTATTATTTTCTTTAAAGATCTTATTTTGTAATTTAGTACTGCCCCTTCAGAAGCTACATAAGATATTTACGTTTCCCAGAAGACAAAAGAATAACAATTTACACTGTTCATCCTGTTCAAAAGTTTACACCCCCCTGGCTCTTAATGTAACATGTTGCCTTCTTGAGAATCAGTGAATGTTTGCACCTTTTGTAATAGTCGTGTACGAGTCCCTCAGTTGTCCTCAGTGTGAAAAGATGGATCTCACATCATATAGCCGCTGTTGGAAAGGAGTCAAATATGCAGAAGATGCTGGAAAAGCAAAGTATGTGCAGGTCCTGAAAAACAGTGGGTAGTTTAACTGCTCAGGACAAACAAGGGACTCATGAACATCTATCACAAAACATAAAAACAGTCGTTGATCATCCAGGTAACAACACACAGTATAATGAATCAAGCGTATGTAAACTTTTAGACTGGTTCATTTGTGTAAATGCAGTTATTATTGTGTTTGGTTGACTAAATGTAGACATCTGTTATTAGCTTAATCATGGCAGTACTAAATAAAAAATAAAATGTAATTTGTATGATCCCTCTTTTTTATTTATTTTATTATTAACATTTCTTCACATTCTGCAACGCATATGTAAACTTATGACCGCAACTGTAAATAACAAATATTTAGACTTAGCTAGAATTTGACTTGCTGCCTAGCCAATTACTACAGGAATTGATGCTAGTCAAACCAAGAATTACCAAAGAAAACAAGCTTACTAGCCAGTTTATGTTACCAAATTAGCTAAACGTACCTCAACATGCTGGAGTTCTAATTAGGGAAGCAAAGGAGATGCCTCATTTTATCGAGTCTTTGCTTACTCCAGCATATTGTAACATTTTACTGATGTAGGGCCAGGGGCACTTATCCTTCAAAAATTCAACACCAGCGTATGGTGACTTATCCTTATTCAAGTGCACACAGATAGCTATAGCATTGTATTGAATGTGATGAAAACATTTATATAAATAATATATCTTATTTATAATTGTATATAAAATGCACAAGAGCCCGTATATAATATACACGATGTTTAGCATAAAATATAGTAGCAAAGTACAATTACTCAAGTATTTCTCTTCATTTATTACCAACATGCTTATCACCCAGTGCTAAAACTGAAGTAAGAAAAGACCTCAAAACAAAAGCTGACAGTTTTGTTGCTTCCATTTCCTACGATGAGGATGTAAAGAATGGAAAACGGCAGCATTTGAAAATACACAGCACCATAGGAGCTGTGTCAGTATCTGAACAATAACGCCAGCTTCTTTGTACACGGCAACAAAAGGCTCTCCAACAAATCAATGAGATTGGCATGTTTAGGGCCTCAGTGAATGAAGCAAACAAGCCATCAAAAGGGTGCTGACTATTCGAGATATCTAATGAAGGAAACGCACGCGAGGTAGATTGTCAGATATCAATGGAAAGCATGACAGTGTGTGATAAACTGCAGACACTTTACTGAACAAAGGTGCAGCTTGTGAGATAGTGTTTGTACACTGTTACTGTGTAAAGGAATAAAACACCTGAGGACGTGCCGTTATAGGAAAATAAACTACAGTAGAATTGCAAGATTATATTTTCCCATTACAGCACGTCCTAAAGTGTCAGGAATTTTTTTTTTTTACTGACTGTCACAAAACACTGACAGTGGAGACTCCTTCCATAAATGTTAAATAACCATCTTCTTACACAAAACCTTACCAGAGCAATGATTATATGTTATATGTTAAATCTGTTTATTGTAACGCTTACATTATGCATATCAGCATATTTCATGCATGTCAGGCATACTGTAGAAGTTCCTGTAAATTAGCTGTTACTATAGAAACGATAACATACAGTATTCGAAGGAATGCATTAATATAAACCTGTGATTTGAATTACAGCGGCTATATTGCCCGAGCTGCTGTTATAGAAAATTAATCGATCTTATGACCAGTCATTAATCAACATTTACTTAACATATACTGTAAAGAATGTATTGCGTCGATTTCATTTCCAAGTGTAAAAAGATACTCACACTTGTGTTGTAATCTCTAAGACATTTCACTTCTTGTCTACAGAACCTTATGGTAAGCAACTTAGATGAGGGTCAAACTGTCTTTAAGATTGTAACACATGATCAGTAGTTACTCCATGACAATTCAGTAAGTTAAATGATTAAAGTCCTTAACACGCAGCTTAAAATAGGGCACATATGAAAGTAAATATGTAGCATCATTTAAGACAAAACCACTTGCCCTCTGTGGAAGCCGAGCCCATGCTGAGGTTGAAGGAGGCAGGCGCCAGTCCTAGCCACCAGTCCTGCTCCGATCGCAAATATCTCTGGAGAAACTGCTGCATCTCATCATTCTGGATGAAGGCCAGGTGTCCACCACCACGCTCACACCAACTTTGAGCTTCGAGGAAGCTACGCTGCAGGGTCACAAACTCATAGCAGGAGCCTTCAAAAGCTTTTTGATGCTCAAGACAGAGCAGAGTTTCTGTATCTTCTTCACTATAGATTGCATTGACATTGAGAACGACCAAAAGGAGGAGAGTGGAGAGAAGATGTGTATTCATCTTCCCCTCTTCTCCTGCATACTTTCACAAACAGTCAGGTGTGCGTCTCTATTTAAAGGGGATTGACGTCAGGGTCTGCTAAAGACAATGTATTTATACTAGTAGCTCTGGCTGGCTGGGATTTGCACTTTTTCAATAGACTAATTGGAAGAATTGTCCCTGAACAGTACAATAATGGCTCATGTGTACATAAGAGCATTCTTTCTGCTTGTACAGGCAGCCTAAACACAGCCTGCATGGACCGAGATAAGAGCAGTGACTGGTCATGAATGACAGTCCTGTGATATCCAAGCAGCACTGGCTGTAATTCAAATCACAGGGTTATATTGATGCCCTTGATCTAATACATTCTCATTTCTATAGTAACAACTAATACACAGGGACTTGTATGCTGGATGTTCTACATAACCTAAGGCTAATAATAAATGTAATACATTGTTATTTAAAACAAAACATATTCTTAATTGCCTAAGAAACATACAGTCATTGATATGGTGAGGCTTATCAGTGTTTCTTTAGTTTTATAGGATCATATGACACAACTTACATTTGTTTCTTGGAATATTTGGTTTAAAATTTCGAATGCCTACAATGAAAAGCACCAAATAAAATCTATGCGCACCAAGTCGAATGGAAATTGTGATGGGAGTTTCCAGTGCCAGTATGTTTTCCACCACAGGAAAGTCTTCATGACAGAGGACAACATAGCAAGCTGTATTATTTTGTCTTATTAAATTTAAGAAAGAGAAATAATAATGGCTGGTGTTTAATGTAAATGATGACAGGAACTAACTGGACGTTCCACAACATTATGTGTAACTATAAATAGTAAACGCATAATGTGTCATTCATTAATGAACTAAAAAATTTTTGTTATTGGCAAATGCTGTGTTATATGTAATAAGAATAAAAAAGACTTAAGGATGTGCTGTTATAGGGAAATAATCAACTTTGGGGTGGATACAGTAACTCTGCTTGGCATCCAGATGAATTACACCACTCTTTCATTGATTATATTCCTCTAACAGAAAGTTAGGAAATGTTTTTCCCCCCCTTACATAATGAATAAGGAGGTAAGTTCCTACATTAAAAAAGTAACGGTTTATTACTAAACACCCTTATTAAGAAACGTTCACTTGGTTTGTGATAAAGAAATTATGACCTACAGTATATCCTTAATGTACAATAACTGAGGCATCCAAAGGAACACAGCAGTAATTTCACATAAGTGACACTGTTATCGACTGAGTAAAATCTACACTTTGATTGACATTAGACAAAACTTATGCCACACAGATAATGTACAATTTCCAAGGTCAAAAGTAAGTAGAAATGCATGACGCAGCATGGTCTCACACACAGATGCAAAGGTCATGAGGTTAGTGATCAGTGGAAATGACTGGATAGATAGTCAACACTTTGAGGAATTCAGAAATGTATCATGCGTTGGGGTATTTTGTTTTAATTAATGCCAAGAAATCTTATTGAAGGTGGACATTCTATATATATATATATATATATATATATATATATATATGAAATCACCCTATTTCTGAAAGGTGCATTGGGTAAAATGAGTCTTTTTCCCCCAGTAGTAGTTCTCTAAAGGTTAGGTGGATTTGATAGTTGAACAATTCCTGTCCTTGTTCACAAAGCTCCCCCAACCCCAGGATCTTAGGTGGACTATGAAATGAAGTGTTTATAAAATGATGGACAGGAGGCGTATCCAAACAAAAACATTCTGGAAAGTCAGTTTTCCAAACGAGTTTTTCTCAGCGACTTAATAAACTGTTGCTAAGACCACGACATATCTTGTAGGTTATTTGTGCAAGTAAGTGAAAATAAAAATCTGCTATAGACCCTTTTCACATGAAGTCACTTCCGTTCTGACTCAAAGCAGTGTATGGTTACTTCCGATAGCATGGTGGAACGCTATGGAGTTTACCCAGAACCCTTCTACATCTGCCAGAAATACGTCTAGATGATGTACAGCAACTTGCAGACAATTTTTCACTTACGACACGTTCTAAACTTGATAAAGGATACAAATTCTTCATTGAACAGTACCTGTTTGATTATGAAGGTGAGCATTTTTGTATTGTTCAGCCCAGCTTATGTTAGCGGAGGAGTTAGGATAATGGTAGTTGTTAGCATTCTCTTCTGCAAATAGAAAGTCTTTAAGTCCTTATTCTTGATTAATTTACTGTAATACAGCCCGCAAACTCTTGTTGCAATCGTGTTTTCATATTACTGATGTTAGCTATAGACTGTGTATTGTTAGATAAAAATGAGTAATGTATTACCTTAGCTTAGGATCTTAGCGGGTTTAAAGTAAAAAATACATTAATTAATTAAATAAATAATAACGAAACACCCACTTTTTATTGCAATCAAGCTAAATCTCAGTGTAGCTCCAATCTTGGGTGAAATGTCTGACTCGTCGTTGCTTTGGCGCCCGGGAACGAGCAGCACCAAGACTGACACTTCACCCAGAAAACACAGAGGCCAAAGGGCTGCGGTCCGGCTCCCGCTCACCATCGAATATATAATGAATGACACCCTGATGGTGACGTGGAGATAGGAGCTACACCGGGATTTTGCTCAATTGCAACAAAAAGTGAGTGTGTTTCATTATTATTATTTTGCTTTAAAAGCGCTAAGGCCATAAGCTAAGCTAAGCAAATTGGCACTTGTGCTTTTGCCGCAGGTAAATAGCCGAGCACACACCGCTTCTCCTTCATTTTGTAGGATATAATGCATATATACACTGGTGAATTTTATATGAGATCCTCTCCTTCCAGGATGTTTAATTTTAGCAGCAAAACTGTTTTGTTGTCAAAAGTGGTATGTTAATTGCGCCACCCATGGTACTATGGCAATATAAGGTCAAACGGAAGTACGTATACACTGCTTTGCGGAAAGGTAGAAGTTTCCTGACGTCATTGTGAAAAGGGCTTATTACACCTTTAATCAATCAAAACTACGTTTTGCTTCAATCTGACCCTTTTGGCTTTCCATACACGCAGCTCCGCATTGTGTCCACTTCAGTGTCCGATGATGGCGGGACCGTAAAGTAGCTGTGTGCCGTTTTCTCACGGAAAAGCTACATTATTTTTATTTTCTTTTACATTTGTCCATTTACTGATATATTACCAAAAATGTAGTTCAGTTATTAGCTTGTGGCTAACTACTCGCCAAACAGGAAATTACGTCATTGGTGTCCTGACAACGTAATACAATATACAATAGTAGCGTGTGATATTTTATTATCAAAACTGCGCTCTGCAGTGCTAGCTGGTGTAAATGGTGTGATCATCCATCCATCCATCCATCCATCTTCTATACCGCTTAATCCTTTTCAGGGTCACGGGGAAACCTGGAGCCTATCC
>JANDJT010000002.1:6548514-6574474 GCA_024331685.1 Stegophilus panzeri
CAGTCGATCATGTTCATTTAATCGTGGGCAGTCAAAATCGTAATCGCGATCGATATTTGATTAATTGTGCAGCCCTAGGATGTGTTGGTTTACACAATGCATTTTAAGCAGTCCAACCTGTATTTTAATGAAGGATATTTGGAATAAATAAGCATATGTTCTTTGTGTATGTTCTATATCTATAATATATGTATTAAGACTATTTACAAAAGAATATACATAAACGTATATTATAATAAAATAAACATTTTTCCAGAAGCATCCAAATAGCCGTATAGTGGACTTGATTTGTTAGTATTGATCTTCAGTTTTATAAACCGACTTATAAAAGATTTAATGTGTTTGTAAACCATTTTGTCTTAATTTTTCTTTTTCTTTTGCCTTAAAAAAAGTCTTTAAAGACCTTACATATCATGATCTCAAAGCTGCAGATATCCTGTTATTTAATCATGCTCTTGTTCCTGTTTGTTCATTAAAGAGATGAGATTTAATATTTTTTATTGCAAAAGTCATTGTGTGATGAACCCAAGTGTGTGTGTATGTGTGTGTTGGTTTTTCAAATGCATGAAGTACAAAGAAACACCAAAAATGATTGTCTGAGGTACAAGCCAGCACTATTCTAAAGTGAAAGTAACCAGCTGTTTAATATCATAAACATTTTAGAGACTTGTATAAATTATGTGCTAATGTGCTAATAAGTCTAACTGAAATCGGATCTCACGCAGAGACAAAGACGCCAAGCAACTTAGCAGTCCACTTTAAGGCACCTCACGCTAGCAAAGCAGAGCAGAAAACAAAACAAGAAAATAAAATGTATATATTAATGCAAAAAGATGCTACTGACACACTTTCACCTCATATAGGCTACCCTCATATTAAATGGATAAAGTACAGAAACATACACCAAAGAAATTTGCGATTCTCTAGCCATGTTAGCAAGGAAGCTAACACAAAAGAATTTCTTACAGTTATTGTTTGAATAACAATAAAAAAAAAAATTAAAAAACAACCCTCTAATGTTGCCTTCAAACCTATCAAAAGGTCTGTTTAGTGTACCAGCCTTCTGGATTTTCTAGATTAGTAGATACGTTTGAATGTAAGGTCAGAGTTTTCTATTTTAAGACGCAGATCATGACAACAATCATGATGACAGCGGACATTTTTGAGAAAGACCGAGCTCCTGAATGAGTTTAACTGTGTTTAAATGTGTGGATGTCGCTTCTTCCGGATGTAACATGCAGTGAGAGTGCTAACAATGGAGAAAAAAAAGTAGGGAGGTCAATGTCCATTTGGGGTCGTTTGACCAAAAAGTTTGGGTAACCCTTGTGTCGCTCAACAGATGCTCAATTGTCTACAATCCATGAGTTCAGCACAACAAGCTAGAATAAGTTATAAGTTTGGGCTCAATGTGTAGGAAGATGAATGTTTACTGTGCATGTGTTAAATAACGTCAGTAGTGTTTGAGGGAAGTTATAAGTATGGACTGTATGGAACATGCAAAAAAAATATTGATTGCTGACTGGAGTGCAACACAAAAACACAAGTGCAACCTACACAGTTTGCCAAGGACCTTTCTGAATAAAACATATTATTTTCACATTTTAATGCTTTATCCCATGTATTAGATAGTATACTTATATACAGGTGAATCCATAAGTTTACATATGCATAGGCTAATGACATAGGCTAAACTCAATTTCTCACAACTCTCCCATACATTTCCCGTGTTAAGTCAATTAGGGTATCTACTTTATTTCCATAAGAGATCATTTCAAAATAGGTAATAGCTAAGAGACAGGTTTATTTCAGCTTTTATTTATTATGTCATCTTTTAAGTGGGTCAATACTAACAGTTTGTTAATATTGCATGGCACTGCCTTGTAATTGCTTAACCTTGAACCAAAGGCTCGGGGGAGTCTTCCACAAGCATCTCACATCCCTCCTGACAGAAGTGGTGTAACTTACTCAGGATTGTGGGTTTCCATGCTTGAACATCAGTTCAGTCCATGAATTTTATATGGCATTCAGGCCAGGGATTTGTGATAGCTGCTTCAGTACTTTCACTTTGTTGTCTTTAAGCCATTTGGGAGATATTTTGGAAACGTTGTAGGTACACTTAGGATCACAGTCCTGATGGAAGTTTCTACTATGTTTTAACTTTCTATCCGATGTCTTGAGGTGTGGCTTCGGTATTTCTAGATAATCCTCCTTCCCGACGATGCCATCTATTTTCTGAAGTGCACCAGTCCCTGTTCCAGCAAAACACCCCCACAACCTGATGCTACCACCCCCATGCTTCACAGTTAGGATAGTGTTCTTACAATTAAAAGCCTCACCTTTTTTTCCCCTCCATATACATTGTTGATCATTATGGTGAAACTGTTCAAGTTTTTTTTCTTTCTGTTTCATCTGACCAGAGAACAGTCCTCCAAAAGGCTCTGGTGATCACTTACAAACCGATCTGGCTTTTTATGTCTGTCTGGGGGAAAAAAAAATCTGCCTCTAATCGATTGTTTTAAAATGACCTCTGATGTGAGCAATGTAGATGCTCTGATTGATTTGTCAAAATGGTATGGTAACATGAAATGTATGGAGTTGGGAAAAACTGAGATGAAATATCCTTAGCCTAGGTGCATGTAATCTTTTGATCTCAACTGTACGTGCATGGTGAGCCCGTTAACACTTCTTCTATACTCAGTTAACACAAAAGATGAACTTGATGTCCATAATAGTAAAGAGGCATGGAATGTGATAGCAACCTTGTACCTTTACACTGATAATCTCCAGCCAGAACATCCAATCAGTTTGAGTGTGAGATAAGGCAAGCCAGTCCTCTGTAGGTTTTTAAATGTGACTAAGTCTCTGAACAGGGCAGAGTGCATTCTGAATCAAAACATTTGCAGAGTCTGTAAACAGCCTGAAGCCTGAAGAATCCAGTCAGACGAGGAAGAGATGCAGTATGATTATGGAAAAAACAAGAAGGAACACCCTGATCCTGTAAAAGCAGAAATAAAAGGTAAGTCAAAAGATATTCATGATAATGTTTGTCTCCTAAAAGATTATAATATTGATCATTTTTTGCTGCTTTTAGTGCAGGAATATGGTTAGCATATAAAATAATCAAATATTCCAAGACTCTTTTTGCTTTGTCTCTTTTTCTCTTCATAGCCTCTAAAGCAGGCACACATGTAGAATAAGTACTTATTTTTATGCAGGATCTCTTCCTGACTGGCTGCAAGGCACTCTTGTGCGAAATGGCCCAGGTCTCTTCTCATTTGGAGAGACTTCTTATAATCACTGGTTTGATGGAATGGCACTCTTGCACAGTTTCACAATCAAACATGGTAAATACTTTCTCTCTTAATATGCCTTTGGACAAATAGATGGGATCTAAGGTTTAGAAATTCCTTTGCACTTTATAAGATTAGATTTATTTTTTTACTTTTTTTTCTCTCCACCAAACCTGGAGGGCTAGTCTAAGTACCTTGATCTTGAGACCAGTTAAAACTATAAGCATTATCATCATAAACTTGTAATCACTGTCAGCTTTGCATGATGCCATTCCTGTATTGCATACTATTTGGATTGGCTTGATAGCCCTGGATTTTCTATGTTTGGATTTGTTTTTGCAGGAGAGGTTACATACAGAAGCAAGTATCTCAGAAGTGACACATACAACAGCAACACGGAAGCCAATAGAATCGTAGTTTCAGAAATGGGGACCATGGCATATCCGCATCCATCCAAAAACGTGCTCACCAAGTAGGCATTATAATTCATTTTAGAACACCGGTACACCTTGCCAGACTGATTTGAGCTGACAGGCTACATCACTCTTTACAACCAAGAGCAGAAAAACATCTCAGAAAGCACAACATGTCAAACAGAAAAATGTTGCCTGGTCTTTTTCCAGATTTTAACTGTCCAGTTTTGGTGAGCCTGAGCCCACTGTATCCTCAGATTCCTGTTCTTGGTTGACAGGAGTGGAATCCGATGTAGTCTTCTGCTGTAGCAACATGTCCAGCTCAAGGTTTGACGTGCGTTCTGAGATGCTTTTCTGCACAGCAGTAATCAAGAGAGGTTATTTGACTGTGACTGAGATCGCATTTTTCCATTCTCATGTTTGATGTGAACATTAGCTGAAGCTTGACCTGTATCTTCATGATGTTATGCATTGTGCCACTGCCACATGGTTAGTTGATTGGATAATTGCATGAACGAATAGGTGTACAGGTGTTCCTAATTGTGGAAAGTGGTCTGTGATTGAGTGTATTTGGTCAATTTATTCAGAATGGTTGCACGGTGGCTTAGTGGTTAGTACATTCGCCTCACACCTCCAGGGTTGGGGGTTTGATTCCCACCGCTGCCCTGCGTGTGCAGAGTTTGCATGTTCTCCCCGTGCTGCGGGGGTTTCCTCCCCAGACCAAAGACATGCGTGGTTGGCATGTTCAAAGTGTCCGTAGTGTATGAATGGTTGTTGGCACCCCGTCCAGGGTGTACCCCGCCTTGTGCCCCATGCTCCCTGGGATAGGCTCCAGGTTCCCCCGTGACCCTGTAGGATAATCGGTATAAAAAATGAATGGATGGAATTCAGAATGATTAAGAACCTCTGATAAACAAATGGCTTTTTTGTTTATTCCAGAGTGATCACCTTTATCAATCACACCGTACCAGACTTCACAGACAATTGTGCTAGTAACATCATAAAATATGGAAATGATTATTATGCCACTTCTGAAACCAATTACATTCGCAAAATTGACCCAATGACCTTGGAGACTCAAGACAAGGTAAAGCAGTTACTCCTCACCAGGGGTCTCATGGCCTTACATTTTTTTGTTAGTTTTATGATATTTCACAGCAATTTATTATCGAACAACAATAACAATTTAGTCTCAAAAAGTGTGGGACTATTGACCATAATATTGTAATGGACAGGCTGTAAAATGCAGTCAGGTAAGATTATTTTCTGTTTGGATTGGAATTTATTTGACTGTTAGAAGTCTGTTATCATAAATCCTAAAGCCTAAAAAAATACACTATGGTGTCTCACAAGGTGTTATTTTAGGTCCCATATTAAAACTTTTGTACATTAGTATTTTCAAACAAAGATTGGATGAGTAAAAGTTTACTACTTCAAAATTTTACCAAAGCAGAAATACTGAAGTGGGTACTACGTTAAAAAAAAAAAAAAGACTGTTTTTCTTTAAAACCAAGATCTACAGTTAAAGACCTTGGTGTAACCCTGGATTCTGGTTTATAATTTGATTCCCATGGAATTAACATCTCTAGACTGGTTATTATTATCTGAGAAACATAGCCCAAAATAAGAACTATGCTAACCCTACATGACACAGTTTTGGAATGCAGCCCAGTTTGTTCTTCTGTAAATAGCCCAGAATAGCATTTTTTTCTTTGTACCAGAGAGGGCAAAACTCCAAAACTGTACATGTAGCAGGTTTAAGTCTTTAAAATGAATGTTAATTCCCAATCTTTCCCTTACTGCATGGAATATGTGCACAATAACACTCATCTGCTTCTATTATCTAAGCCAGTGGTCACAAACACTTGGAGTTCCTGGAGATTGACCTTCCTGCAGGTTTCATCTCCAACCAAAATCGAACACATCTGTTTTAGCTGATCAAGAACTTCTTAAGGCAATGATTAGATGTCAGGTGGGCATTTTGCTTGGAGCTAAAGTCTTCAGGAAGGTAGATCTTCAGGAACAGGGTTGGTGACCACTGATCTCAGTTATCAAGCTCTGACTATCAAGATAAAGAACTGGTATTCATGCTAGACTTGATTTAATCTTTAACATTCTTTATCATTTGTACATACTAGTGTGCCTCCACAAAACAGTTGCATAATGCCTCTGGTTTTTACTATTTAAATAATATGGATATTTGTTATATGCAGGTTCTCAAGCACGTTCTTATTCTTTTTGCCCAGGTGGACTACAAAAAATACATTGCTGTAAGCCTTGCTATATCTCACCCACACTATGATAAAGAAGGAAACAGCTACAACATGGGAACATCAATTGCAGATAAGGGCAAGACCAAATTTGTGATATTTAAGGTCCCTGCAGTTGAACGTGGCAAAACTCCAGGTGCTAATGGTTATCTGATGTTTATCTGTTTATTGTTTGCCGCTTATAACCCGCTGTCTTTGTACTTTTTTAGCTGCCTCTGATTGGACTCCAGCCTTGAAAAATGCTGAGATCATGGCCACGATTCCTTGCCACACCCTCCTCACCCCGAATTATTACCACAGCTTTGGCATGACAGAGAACTTTTTCATCTTTATTGAGCAACCCTTAAAGCTAGACATTGTCAAAATGGCCACTGCTTACATGAGGGGGGTGAGCTGGGCTAGCTGCATGAAATTCCAGCCTGAGCATGTAAGCATTACTCATTTCAGACTCTTGTTAATGGGATTAGTATTTTTGGGCCATAATCAGAGTTGAATGCTGGGTTATTTTTTCTACCCAAATGCTGGGTTGAGCCTTTTGGGACATTTAATTGGGTTATTTTCTCACTCTTGGGTAGTTTTGGGGTAGTTTTGTGTAACCCAACCGCTGGGTTAGTGGCTGGGTCATTTTCACTGTCACTTGAATCAACGTACCCCTCCCCTACCCCGACCCATCAGCCCAGCTCCTTGGGTCATATCAACTGTTTGAATTCACCTCAGGTGGAGGTAACGGTTTTCACCCGGACAGACTGTTAAATTTATTTGGAGAAATCAGTATATTTATCCATAAAACCATTACTGTTCACTAGAAACAGCAAAAATGTGCGATAGCAGTCCAGTTTACATGACATTAAAGGCACCACTATCTTTGTTAGCTTTGGCTTACTTGTTTGTAACGCCCACCACTGGATCGTAAGTTGGTGACTCAGTTTTTTGGATGTTTTAAACGCCTCCTTTGATCAAAATCTGACATTTTCATCTTAAACAAATGATTTATTTGAGTCATTTACTTCAACCACTTTAGCAGCTCTAGCAATGCATTTCTGAACACCTTGTGTATAAATAAAGGTGATACCATGTTGACATATTTGTTTATGATGTGGTGTATTTGACATTTTCAAAGGGTAAAAATAACCCTGAAAATATTCACCTATTTATGAAAAAAAATTTTGTAAAAAATTAAGCCATACTTTGGGTTGAAAAGCAACCCATTTGCTGGGTTAAAATTAACAACCCAACTTGAGGGGTTAATTTAGCTCAAAATGTGTTCTGTCCTATATTTACCCAGTCGTTGGGCTAAAAATAACCCAATTCGGTTGCTTTTAACCCAGTGTTTTTTAGAGTGCATGCACACTTTAAAATTTCACGACGTTGATTTAGCATCTTGTTAATTCATTAATTTGTGCTTACAATTTACTGATATCTCACCAGATATCAGAAAAACTCCTGGTTCTCTCTCGCAGATGATTAGAATAATCTGAATTTTGCACCAACCCCCCCCCCCGAAAAAAAACAAACCTTAACCGGCTGCGTAACCCATCTCTGAATACATGTATAAATCTTCAATTCAATTCAATTTTATTTGTATAGCGCTTTTTTACAATAGACATTGTCTCAAAGCAGCTTTCTCCTTGACATAACTGTTGGATTTAAGTCGTTGACTCTGAATACAGTGTGTTTTCATTCCTGCAGCAAGTCCTAATTCACCTCATTGACCGACACACCAAGAAAGAAGTTGACGTGAAATACTCCACTGACACGATGGTGGTATTCCATCACGTCAATGCTTTTGAAGAGGATGGACATGTGATAGTTGACGTGATCGCTTATGATGACTACAGCCTATACGAAATGTTCTACCTGGACAAGCTGAAAGAACAATCTGCAAGCAGTTATAAAGTCAAGCCACGGTACAAACGGTTTGTGCTGCCACTTGCTGACAAGGTACTTTAGTTTTGGCACTCCTGTTTCCTTAGTGCAAACTTGCTGATCAATATTCACAATTGACACATGATTGTCATTGGTATGCAAGATTTATTTGGCTACTTTTACTTTGCCTAATGGTTTCTTATGTTACCCACAATGTCATTTGCCTATCTGCTGATAGTGGTGTCAGTGTTATGAGTGCACCAAAAGGAAAGCAATGTAGCAGCACTTTAGCCCTTTTTTAGTCTGTCCTGCTTTCTCGCCTACTTATCTGTATGATCTGCTCAAACAGATCCAAAGCTTTCATGCTAATACCTTTATGCCCCTCATCTCGTAGACTCGCTGGCTTGCTGAGCCGAGTCTCTGCTGTAAGCCAACTGTATCGTATAGCTACGTTTCGTTCTGGAACTTTCAATCCAACATTTGCACAAATATTTCCACTACTTAAAAGTTTTTCGGAGATGACAGTGAAACCTATATGAAATTGTTCACATTTTTAAAAAATCTCCTATTAAACTGCATTGTAAATGTAAAAATGTGCCCCCATGTGGGGCGACTGTGGCAGGTGGTAGAGCGGGTTGTCCACTAATCATAGGGTTGGCGGTTCGATTCCCGGCCCATGTGACTCCACATGCCGAAGTGTCCTTGGGCAAGACACTGAACCCCAAGTTGCTCCCGATGGCGAGTTAGCGCCTTGCATGGCAGCTCTGCTACTATTGGTGTGTGAGTGAGTGTGTGAATGGGAGAATGAGAACCAGTGTAAAGCGCTTTTGATAAAAGTGCTATATAAGTATGCCATTTACCATTTACCTTTTCTCTTTCAATATAAACATGTTTAAAGTGTTTCAGCGTGGAGTTTTCTTTTAACAATGAAGCTGTAACATTGATGCATTTTATCCATAGTGTGCCGAGACAGGAGAAAACCTGGTCAAGTTGAAATACACGACAGCGATTGCTGTGAAAGAGAAAGAAGGAATACTACTCTGCAAGCCAGAGGTTATGAGTGAAGGTAACTTGACAGTTCATGAATTCGTGCAGCTCTGTACTGTAATATTTACTGATTGTTGTTTGGAAACTAGGCATTGAAGTTCCCAGAATTAATTACAACTACAATGGACAGAAGCACAGATATGCTTATGTGACTGAGGTGGGGACTCCAACAGCTACAAAGGTGAGAAGATAGACATTTTAATCAAACATGTCAGGTCTTGTTGGATTGTATCACTGTAGAATATGGTGAAATCTTTATGCAGGTTATCAAGTTGGATGTTGAAACAAAGCTGCAGGTTGAATGGAGCGCAGAGAATTGCTGGCCTTCCGAGCCTGTGTTTGTTCCTAGACCTGGTGCGAGTGAAGAGGATGATGGTGAGCTGTTTAAGAATCCTGACTTTTCTCATTCCTGTCAGTATTCAGTGTAGCAGGCATTGAGGAGTCATCAAATCGTAATGGATTGGTTGTGAGTTTTACTGACTTGTTCTTGTGTGCTTGCTATGTTTAGGTGTAGTCCTAACTACAGTCATAAACGGTAATCCGGGTGAGTCTGACTTTCTTCTGGTGCTTGATGGGAAGTCGTTCCAAGAAATGGCCCGGGCTAGCGTGAACATGGAGCTGCACATAGACATGCATGGCTTATTTATACCACAACTTGATATTGAACCTCCGCCTGCTGCTAAAGAATCTTCAACCCGCTGTTGAATATGTACTTTGGACTAGAATGTGTTAGTTAGTTTAATTTAATTAAGTGGACTAAATGTTAAAAACATTTCATAGCATTATGAAAGATTGTCTATAGGGTCACTTTGGATACAAGGTTCTTGCAGTAAATAAATGGGGCACTATATTAATATCAAAATGCAAGCGTTTTGTATAATAAAAAATAAAAATCAGAATTCCTGTAAAGTTTTGTGGTTTCTTGCACTGTATATAAAGCATTGGAGCAGACAACAGCAGATGATGATATTGTGTGTGTGATGTATGTATGTGAATATGCTCTGTGTACAGTTGTCGCTCAAAGGGCTGAATCCAAGAAAAAATTCCCCGTAGGGACAATAAAGTACATCTTATCTTATATTACAATACTTTTATACAGGAAAATACAGCACAAGCTATTTTGCATGCTGTCCCCATGGGTTTTCTGTGGTTTCTATCCACCTCTCAAAGACACGCCAATAACACAAATGCTTCCATCCATTTTCTTGTACTGTTTCTCCTACACAGGGTCATGGGGATATGGACACAATCGCGCACACACACACACATTCACACACTACAGACAATTGGAAATGCCAATCAGCCTACAACACATGTCTTTGGAGTGGAGAGGAAACCGGAGTACCCGGAGGAAACCACTGGAAACCAATCGAACCCCCAACCCTGGAGGTGCGAGGCTAACCACTAAGCCACCGTGCCCCCAAAGACAATGGCTTGTCTTTATAATAACAAAAGACTGGTAATATAACACATTTTCTAAGTGCATCTATTGTACTGTAATTACATTATGTTTGGGAGAAAAATAAGTGTTCATAAATATGATTGTGTGGGAAAAAAGCTACTCTGGTATGTGGTGTTTTTTTAACGCACATTGATCTAAAGCTGCTGGACGGAAGGAATTCAGACTGTGTGTGTGTGTGTGTGTGTGTGTGTGTGTGTGTGTGTGTGTGGTAGCCTGGATGCAAGAGTAGACTAATGATTTTTTTTTCTGTTTGTTTTCTGGCTCTGGATGAAAATAGGTCCATGTTTCTTCGTATCAGTATTTTTGCTGTATTGCTGACATGACAATACGTTGCAGCTTGTTCAGCTGAATCAAACGGTCATTTAAGTGGCAAACACAGACTCAGTGGTGGTTGTGTACATGTGGACCAATAGCTCATGTGCAAACTTGAACTTCCTCAGCGTTCACAGGAAGTACATCCTCTGCTGGACCTATATGGCAATACAGTCAGTGTTGGCTTCCCACTTCAGGTCCTGAGAGATAATGGTTCACAGGAATTTGAAGGTCTCCTCAGCCATCACAGTCATGTCCAGTATGGTAATGAGAGATTTTATAAGGAGTTTTGATACAGTAAATTTCAATATATAACATTAAACATGCTGGTTTTGACTGAAAAGTTATACTGTTCTCGTATAATGCCAAAATGTGTAATTATAACAGCCACGTTTAAGGACTCGCTGGAATTCATCATAAGAAATGTATGATGTATGACCATGTTTTCAATCCACATAAGATAATTGTAAATAAGAAATTGTGCAATGAAGGCCCTATAAAGATTACCATTTTATTCCTAACCTGAAATGTGTGTAAATTATGGATTTGTGTGTAAATTATTTTATGGATTTATTTTGTATGCTGTTCCCTATGAAAGTCATTATACAATGACTATATTACAGTATATGGTAAGTCATAGTCCATCTATATTCAGACTTATATAACCATGGGTAGGAATGTTATATGCTTGCTGGGAACCTTTGAGGCACTGATAGAGGTTTGTGGTGTGGTGATTTCAGTAGAAACATACAGGTTTATGTAATAGTTGAAGCTACGTTAATCAACATACTCCTTCTGTTTAGAATAGACTTTTGTCACAATGATCATAATGATCAATTCATGATGTTATAATTCTGCATGTTTAGTATGTTTGCCTCGCACCTCCAGGGGTTGGCGATTCGAATCCCGCCTCTGCCCTATGTGCACAGAGTTTGCACGTTCTTGCCATGCTTCAGGGGTTCCCCCGGGTACTCAGCCATGCTGAAAAAAACCCCAATAGAAACCATCATGGAAATTCTAATGGTTTACACTACAAAAACAATTACAAACCATCAGCTAACCATTAAAACCCATTACCATTACCATTATTGGTTCTTAATGGTATCCACTAGATATAACATCCCATCAGTAGAAGGCAACAATTTTCCAGTAGAGACCAACAGGGACCATTACAGTTTCTATTAAAACCAATACAATTCCTTTTATAACCATTAAAACTATTACAAATTCTGTGAGGGTTTCTGTTGTTTGTTTGTTTTTCAGCAGGGCGGTTTCCTCCCCAGTCCAAAGACATGCGTTGTAGGCCTGCTACGCTGCTAGTGGTTTGTGGTGTGGTGATTTCAGTAGAAACATACAGGTTGATGTAATAGGCTTCCTAATAAATTCTGAGCTTAACTGTCAATGTGGAAAAAGGTGAAGCTACTTTAATCAACATACTCCTTTTGTTTAGAATAGACTTTTGTCATAATGATCATAATGATCAATTCATGATGTTATAATTCTGCATGTTTAGCACATTTGCCTCGCACCTCCAAGGGTTGGCGATTCGAATCCCGCCTCCGCCCTGTGAGACCCACAGGGACCGTTACAGTTTCTATTAAAACCCAATACAATTCCCATTATAACCATTAAAACCATTACAAATTCTGTGAGGGTTTCTGTTGTTTGTTTGTTTTTCAGCAGGGCGGTTTCCCTCCCAGTCCAAAGACATGCATTATAGGCTGATTTCCAGATGGTCCGTAGTGTGTGAATGGGTGTGTGATGTGTGTGCAGTTGTGCCCTGCATTGGGTTGGAATCCTGTCCTTCGTGTCCCCCACCTTGTGCCCTGAGATCCATCAGATAGGCTCCTGGCTTCCCTGTGACCCTGTGTAGGATAAGCGGTATGAACATGGATGGATGGATGGATGGATGGATGGATAATTCTGCATAATACATTGTTGTTTTTCATATCAAAATCTGACTATCAGTAGTGCCTTATATTTATATTTACATCACCCGTAATACGCATAAATATATGGAGAGACCTGCACCTGTATTGGCTTTTGAAGCGAACCTGGCCCTTTCCAATATGGCGGACGCATCTACTGCGACTAACATAACCAAAGCGACAGACTTACGTCATGTTTGCGCGACAACAGCCGTCAGGGCATGACTTTTCCCGTCAAGTTCTAAGGCACTCTGTGAAGAATTGTTTGTTCTGTTTTGTTTTGTTTATTGATATCAGTCCGTGTAGCTGTCAGGATCGGGATGTCTCTTCACAGATTACTAAAATGCAAAGTAAATATTTGGAACCCTTCCAGTTATCGCTGTTTGCTAGTTAGCTAGCTCGAAAGCTACAACTGTTTGTATGGAAGATTACTGTTAAATGGTCGCGCGTGCTTATGTACATTTGTACACGAGGGTCTGTTTTCATCTGATTTCAGAAAAATCCTAATGTTGTGTGTGTTTTTGCGAGAATACAACTTCAAAATCTACCACTATAAGCACGCATGAGTATTTTTTGTAAAAAAAAACAAACAAAAAAAAACAAATAGTAATCTTACTCCATACTGTAAACTATCTTGCTATTTTTGATTTTTTTCAGCAGCTACTTACGTAGCAAAAAGTAGACTCGACAGCTTTGCATAGCAGTCAGTAGCAGTGTAAAAGAATAAATAGTTGCATATTAGGAGTTGCTGTGTTTATCAGTATAGATTAATTGTTGTCATTGCAGACTCTTCAGGCGTTATCATGTAGACAGACACAGAGGTCGTTTTCGACCAACACTGAAGGAGAGATCCGTATTACTAAAATACTGAAAGAGAAGTTTCCCCAAGCTTCGTCTCTCAAAGTTGTAGATATATCCGGTAAGCGTTTGTATGATTAACATCTATAATCTCTTATATTTGATATAATATTACTTGTCTGCTTGTGCTCAGCTATTGTCGGTTTATTTCAGGCGGCTGCGGAGCGATGTATGAAGTCCACATCGAGTCAGATGAATTCAGAGGGAAGAGAATAGTGAAGCAGCACCAGTTAGTGAATCAGGTATGTCCCAAACAGAGATCTGAAATTAGATTTAAAATCAGGGGCACAGAATGTGTGTAAGCATGTCACAGTGCTGTTTAGAGCTGCACACAGTGTTGTGAACTCTTTTCAGGGAAAAGTAAGTAATGCATGCTCCAAAAAGTCACTACAGGTGGTCAGAGGACATCACGAATTTGCATATTACTTGGATCATCATGCTTTTTTCCCCCGCATATCGAACGTGTTGCATGAAGAAAAATAACTTTTTTGAAGCACGCTTTTGTTTTATTGGAATAGAAAAGTTTTATTAGAATCCAATACTTTTTTTTATTATTGAAACAGAATAGAATAGATATTTATTGGGAATGAATATTAGAATATAGATTTGGCCAAAATAGAATAGTGTTAGACTAGAATAGAGTTTTATTAGAATGGAATAGACTTCCATCTAGGACTGCAACTAACGATTATTTTCATAATCGGTTAATTGGCCGATTATGCCCCCCCCCCAAATAATAATTATATTTATATATATATATATATATATAAAATTGGACAAACAGTTGATATATATTCAAATAGGATAGGCTTTTCCTGGATCAGAATATAATAGCATAGAGTTTTATCAGAATAGAATAGTCTTTTATTATAGTAGAAGAGAGGATTGTTTGAATAGAATACAGTTTTATTAGAATAGACCTTCATCAGAATATAATATAAGTTTTATTAGAATATGCTTTTATCAGTTCAGAATAGTATAAAGTTTTATTACAATAGAGTATAGTATTAGAGTAGAATAGACTTTCTTCATAATAAAATAAAATTTTATTAGAATAGGCTATCAGAATATAAGTTTTATTTTAATAGGCTTTTAACAGATCAGAATAGAATAGAGTTTTATTAGAATAGAATTGTTTTATTAGAATAGGCTTTTATCAGATCAAAATATAATATAACAGACTTTTATTATAATAGAATAAAGTTTTGTCAGAATAGAAGAATTTTATGAAAATAGAATAGACTTTTTCATAATAGAATAGTTTTTATCTGAACAGAATTAAAAAAAAAAACGACACTAGAATATATTTTGATTAAAATAGAATAGCTTGTCATGTAACATAAAAATAGAAAGCACAAACTCCTCTGCCCTGACTGCCATCCTGGGGGTGGAAAACCATGTGATTGTTACACAGCTCTTACACCGAAGACTCCTTCCATACATGCTTAATAAATGTATCCACACAGTATCAACGATTACACATTTTTCTTTGTTTAATTACAACACTTTTTAAAATGTTTTTAATTATTAGCCACTGTTTACCTACATATTGTCCTCCATACAAATCCCTGTGAATGAGCTGTTACTATAGAAACGATAATGCATCAGAACAAGCACATTAATGTAAAACTTTTGATTTGAATTACAGCCCAAACTGTCCAAGCTATAAATTGTTATAAACAATTCTGACCAATCAGACCTGAGAATTCAACACCACTGCAGTATAATTCATACTAATTCATGTATAATATGCTTTAAGATAAGTAACTGAATACTGACCTGGGACTTTAGATTACAAGGTATAAGGCAAAAATCATAAATAAGCAATTCAATCACATTTTTTTCCCACTACTTATACTTCTTTCATTACATTTCTTGCACATCATTAGAAATATAATTGTGGGCAGTTGTGCTATTGTTTTGCACTGAGCTGATAAGGTCATGTAAGGTTGTTAAAGTTACTCACTGTTGTAAAAATATATTATTTAACAGGCGCTCAAAGAAGAGATTAAAGAAATGCACGGACTGCGGATCTTCACAGAAGTTCCAAAAAAGTAGAATTTGCACTTGAGTTCTTCACTCCACCAAGCTCAGACTTATGCTGGAAACTGGTGTCATGGGTTGGACCTGATTATCACTAATGAATATATATTTTAAGTATCTCAGATAAACTATTACATGACATTAAAAAAAAAAGTTGGAAACGTCTAGAAAACCTTTGAAAGAAAAGCTTTAACGGGTCTCATTTATCGATCATTTAGTACAGCCTTGTGCAAATGTTTTTGTAGGCCAGACCAAACAAAATATTTGTGCCAGATTTATAAAAGATTTGATTTTCTTCCTACTCACATATGTCATGTATGTCGTTAATGCAAATCAGTCGTAAATGACCAAGTGTGATCACGACAAAGCTGATTTAAATTGAGTGATGCCCACAAATCTCCATAAAAGGCAAAGCTCACAAAGTTAAAAAAAATGAACAAAAATGATGACTAAACGCTGAAGGAACACCTAGTTAGTATGGCTTGCTCTAAATCTTCCAGTATTTCGGTTTTGCCACTGCAGCGTGTTAACCACTATAGACACACACTAACATTTCCCCTTTATATAGGGTGTCATTACTTTTGTCCTAATTGAATGGCTAGTCTTATTCGTCTTCATTTATGGATTTGTCGTGGACTGTTTTCTTTCAAATTATTAATCTGAAGTGACTAAATTTCACACTGAAGTAAGTGATTTAAACTTCACGGTTGATTTGCAGTATTGTCGATTATATGATTTGAAGCCCATTGTTATATGTGTACACAAACTCTGGAGTTCTCATAGGATATGAAAGTTTTTTTTTGAACTAAGTGGATTTTCATGAATTTTCATGAACTACATTTGTTGTGTAAATGCTCCTGTGAATGATTTACGAATACATTCTTTGAACGTAGCTTGATAAATGAGGCCCGTTATTGTTGGAATTATTGTTCTACCGTACGCACAAAATGTGACTTGAATGCTGTAATGCGCACAGAAATAACACAATATCACAAAGCCACTGTTGTATCTTGAGAAAACCACCTGGAAAGCAACTCAGAATAGCTATTACTGTTGGTGTTATTCACAACACTGATGATACTTGACTAATCATAAATAATTGCTTTCAAACACTTCTGCATTTGTTATTATTTATGACACTTCTATGTTTTTCTTCGTGCTTTATGATGATTAGGAATTGAAAGACATTAAATCCCATTCCTTTTCTGTTGTCATTTTCTTATATATGATCAAATAGTACAGATCTTGGAAAAATATCATGTATGTGTACACTGATAAAACAGATTGTTATCAAGCACAAACATCATCTTAAGTGTATTTAGCATGAATTTCCTTAAAAATGATGTGAATGACATGTTGATCCACAAGATGTCAGGTTTTCCTTGAAGTCCATAAACGTTAAATGTTCCTATAACCATGCACTGAACATTTTATAAGGATGAAGCATTACCGAATAAATTTTATTTGGTTAAACAAGTGTACTTTTCTTTCTTTTCTTTTCAGTAGTAAAACAGAAAACTGGCAGAATTATACAACTTAGCTGTTGGACAACTCCAGTGACCACAAGCACATGTTCAAATGATGCAGGAGAGAAAATCAGTGTTTTGCAACGACCGTGTCAGTCTCTGGGTTTGAACCCTATTAACTGAAAAGAGTGCACACATGCCCAAAGCTAAGAAGGAGTTTGTAATGTTGTACATGGAGGAGTGGTTCAAGATTCTCTACATTGTCATTAACTAAGCCATTAACAGAAAATGGCTTGGTACTGTTATGCTTTCCAGTGGAAGCATCACCATCCCTATTTATTGTGGAGTACCAATAATTTTGAAACCAATATATTTATTTTTAAAAAAGTAATTTTTGTTCAATTACATAAGGGTGTCAATAATTTTGACGTTGACTGTATCAGAACTAGATAATAGGATTGCCTTTTCCTGCAAATACTGCTGATTTTTAAAAACTAAACACTTAATAATATACACAGAATATTGAAATTGCAGTGGGAAAAATTGCTCATTACCATTGTTGCTCTAGATTAAGTTTCTTGAGTGAATGCTTAGACATGCAGGATCTCATATGCCTCCTATTGCAACTTTCAATGTCATAGCAGTATGGATTAAACCTGAGAAGAACACATCTAAAGCGCTTTCATTGGGTAGAATCATCATCCCTTAAAGAGGCACTGGGTAGAACTGAAACTCTAAAGCACCCAGCCTTCAGGCTTTGGTACAGTAACCCTGGGATGATTTGTGTATTCATTAACCCCACTCACCTCCCATCATTGCTCATGTACATGGAACCCTACCTCCTAGACATGCTCATGTACACAAATCCCCACCTAACAGGAAGAATTTGTCTTTATTTTCCAGGTTAGCGAACTGTTAAACTGCTAGTTAATTGGATTATAATATAAAATGATGAACTGCTGTCATCCACACAACCTCATTTTATAAAATGTATATTTTATGAATGTTTATGGGCTAAACACTAAGAGACAATTTAACTATGAAATCCAAAGGATAACAATATCCCAAGTGATTTTTTTTTAATCTCACAATTTAATAACAGCTCTGGCTTTAGTTCAGCCAAGTGACTAGTTACCGGAGTTAGCTAACTTAGTTAGCTTACAAGTTTTGTCCCACAGCGATGTTGAATATTCATTTCTGATTGCCCAGGATTTACATTTACATTTACGGCATTTGGCAGACATCCTTATCCAGACTTACATTTATCTCATTTATACAACTGAGCAGTTGAGGGTTAAGGACCTTGCTCAAGGGCCCAGCAATGGCAGCTTGGCAGGGCTGGGATGGGATTTGAACTCACGACCTTCCAATCAATAGTCCAATGTTAACCACTGAGCAACCACTGATAGATGTTATGGCAGCAAGGTTTATATTAAAGCACTTGTTTTAACTGAGAGAAAAACAGCACTGTGGTATACAGAAACTTGTATGGCGGACGAGCCACATATACAGATTAAAAAACGTGCAGAATTGTTGATATGTCTTTGAGGAGATGTTTATTTTGCTTTCTTGGATGGAGTCTCCAATGTCAGTGCTGAGACTTAGTGCTCTCCAGTTACTTGGTACCAGGACAAGCTGTATTTTTTGTTGTGTTCACTATAAGAGAAAGAAACAGATTGAGGGAATGACTGTTTATAGCTGCTATAATGTAAGTGATAATAGGAAACTTGTTTTTCAGATGTTCCACAACATTAAACATAAACGGACAAAAAGTATGACATGACTGTTTAATTAATAAATAAATAAACAGTGTTGGCTCTGGCATTGCTGTGGTATTAGGGGAATAAAACATTTTATAATATGCTGTTATTGGAGCAGTAACACTAACTCTGCGTCACATTGGGCTGCCTGCTTTTGGTTATTTTCCTGTGTCATGTTTTATTCCTTACTTATTACAACCAAAAAGATTGTTTATCCAAAAACTATTACTTTACCTTGTGGGCTAACTAAATGAGTAGGTAGTGACAGCCATTAATCAAAAGAGATAGTCATTAATCAAAACACTATTGATTTTAGTAGAGCTAAATTAGCAGCTTCATGCCCTTTGTGCTCAACTGGTTTTTCTCTCCTTTCATTTCTTCATTTATTATTATTATTATTATTATTATTATTATTATTATTGAGAACAGTATGTTGGTTTTGTTTTTTTTACTCACAGCCCTCACAAACAAGCTATCTATAAATACTAAAAGTGAGAAACCTTGAGGGAGAGTTTATAACAAGCTTGTGAGGCAAAGGCTAATACTGTATACACCTGCTTCAAGGATTATTTTACATTGTGTTAACACACAAAATATAAAAATATGGCCTCTTGCATCTTAATGAACTGTACTGTTAGGCTTTTAAATGAAATAGTACGCTAGTAAAACAATATTTTTTAAATTGAGGTGATAGATACAGTGCAGTAGGTGAGGTGTTTGTGAGGAGGCTAACACTTCAACACTTTTCATAACAGTCTTAGCTGAGCTAAACTACCATAACAGGTTGTTATGAATATACGCTTTATTTTATAACTTTTAATTGTAGTATTTTTTGTTTAGATTAATATTTCCAAGAGACTTCGAGAGAAGGGAATTAGTAGTGGGTGGTGTGGAAATCTTTCAGCAGCACAACGATTCTGTATTCGCTTTCTGTACCATTTTTACGGTATCTTCTGAGTCTACCGTAAATCTTAGAATAGCCCGAGCTGGGACAGCTACTCTCCGGGCAGAGCTGAAGTCGCGCCAGACCTGCTGGAGGAGCATCGTGAGGAACACTAGACCGGCAGAGATGGCGAAGGAGGGAACGGAGACAGCGGAGGAAACCGAGCAGATGATCGAGAAGAACGGAGCTAAAGAGCCGGAGAGCACCGTTAATGCGCAGGATTCAAAGGAAATGCGCGCTGTGCTGCTTTCAGGCTTTGGGGGTCTAAACAAACTCAAAGTGACCAAGAAAGCCATGCCTGAACCCCAAGAAGGAGAAGTCAAAATTCGGGTTAAAGCATGGTACAGCATGTTTAATCATCCTTTCCCCCCCTTTCTTCTTCTTCTTTAAAAAAAAAAAAGATTGTTTATGTTTTTAAAATATGTTTGGGAGATGTTGAATATGACTGTGCGCTTTATAGCAACATGTTGCAGTAAAACTGTCATAATGAACAGGTGTTTATGGATAAATGGAGATGAGAAGAATCATGTCATCATGTAATCATTTCTGAATAGTTGAATTTCTGAATCTTTTTAACAGGCACAAGTGCAAAGATGTTGGAACATGCTGATTCATATGAGCCATTTCAGTTTTAGTAGGCTATATTGTTACCTTTTGGATAAAATGGGCTACAGATATAAATGAGTAGATATAGAGAGAATAGTCGTGTGTGAGGGATTGCACTGTGGCTGTTAAAGAAAAAAAAAAGGAAACACTGTCATCAGCACCATTTTGTTCACCCAGCTTGAAAAAGACAAATCTCTGCGTAATCTCTGTGTAATCATCATATATGATTGTAATATATGATTTTTGCAGCGGCTTGAATTTCCTCGATCTCATGGTACGTCAAGGAAACATTGATAGTCCTCCAAAAACCCCTCTAGTACCTGGATTTGAATGTTCTGGAATAGTGGAAGCTGTGGGAGAAAATACTAAAGGCTTTGAGGTACGTGACATTATTGTACACTTTCATACACACTCGTACTGTATGTATCTAACTAGAAACCTATATAGCTAAATATACCTAACGATATAGAGATCTTTCTTTAATAGAAAATGAGAAAATTTATGCTTAGGACAAAAGTCTTTGCTGAAGCTGATAGGATGTGACATATATGGTTAAATCTGACTGCAACCCTTAAGAGTTCTTTGGCTTGTCTTTCTACCAGAACCATTTTAAGGATCACGGCAGGAGATCTATCAGAGACAGTACCTTAACAGAGGGTTATCTATAGAGGATTTCAAGTACCCCTTTAGGAAGCTTTAGGACCTCTTAACTATCCAAAGAACCCTCGAAGAACTGTGTGTGTTGCATATATTGATACAACATGCCACTTTAGATTAGTTCCATTAAATGATCAGCCTCCATGATCGTTCAACATCCATGTTTATTCCTTGTAACATCGGTAGCTTATAATGACCAAAGATCTGCACACTGTTAAATATTATTACTATTTATATTATTGCATGGTGGATGTTGCCTCGCACCTCCTGGTTTGGGGGTTCGAATCCCGATTCGGCCCTGCGTGTGCAGAGCTTGTATGTTCTCCCCGTGCTTCAGGGGTTTCCCCCAGTTTCCTCCCCAGTCCAAAGACTGATGTGTTGTAGGCTGATTGGCATTTCCAACTTGTCTGGAATGTAATGGTTTAGCACCCTGTCCAGATTGTCCCCTGAGTGTACCCTGGGATAGACTCCATGTTCCTCCGGCCACCCAGTGTTGTATGGAAAATGGACGGATGGCTGAAACCACCTAAAAACTACAAGATTTCTAATAATGAATACTCTCCCTAAAGGGGGCTTGGGTCGTCCCTCTTTGAGAACCCTGAAACAATTTAAGTAGAGAACCCCTTTTATAATAGATTCGATTTTAGAAGGTTATGCAAATGAGATATCATTAACTTATTCCCTCCCATTTTTCTCTGACTTCCTTCTACATTATTAGATAAGTGTACATTTTTTTACGATGTGCTTTCAGATCGGCGACCGGGTAATGGCCTTTACAAACTACAACGCTTGGGCCGAGGTGGTGTGCACGCTGCAGGATTGGGTTTATAAGATACCTGATGAGATGACTTTCCCAGAGGCTGCTGCTTTCTCTATGAACTTTGTGGCTGCATACATGATGCTGTTTGAAGTGGCCAATCTCCGGGAGGGGATGTCTGTATTAATTCACTCAGCAGGGGGAGGAGTGGTAAGCCTTTCAGCCTGGGGTTATGGGTATGAGGACATAGAAACAGCACCAGAGGAGGGGAAAAAAAACACTTTAATATTAGGATCTTATTATTTTAATATTTTAGGCTTATGACATAATTCTTGGTGGTTATGGGAACATACTGTAGCACATCCAAGAAAAACTTTTATATAAGAATATCACTATTGCAGTGTTTTGTAGTTATTGTGTAAGCAATAAAGCATAAAATGTTTTATTCCTATTATAACAGCAATTTGGCAACAATTACAGTTTTCTGTGTATCAAAGAATGCCATTATACTTTTTTAATCCACTTATAGTTACAGTTAAGGATGTAGAACATCCACGAAACAAGTTCCTGTTTTCACTTAAGCTATAGCAGCTGTTCCTTCATATTCTCTTGAATTTAATACGTTTTTAAAATAGTGCTTACACTAGAGACTCCTTCCAAAAATGTTGAATAAACATCTCCTCACAGAAAATCTCACCATGTCAATGACTATATCTCTTTCAGTGTTAAAAAATAACACATTTCTATCCAATCAGGATTGAGAAAGAAACAACACTGTGGTATGAGGGTGTTTATTTAATAAAAGTAAAAAAGCTACATTCATGCAAAATATCAATGAAAGATTTTTGTAAGAAAAGACACTGGATGTGTGGATGTTGACAGAACTGATGTTTGGACACAGTCCTGCTGTGTCCTGTGTTGTTCCACATACTCCCAATGCATAATTTAATATTGCTGTGCAGAAAATCAAATCACTTCTGTCAAGGATGTGCTGTATTAGTTGTATGAACATGTGAACGCTTAATTAAATCATACCAGCGTCGTCATTTTCAATATTGCACACGCCGATTTTCTCGTGTTGTATTATTTCCAATTTGCCTCAGTGACAGTTTTAATGCTGAAGCCCTCTCCTGTTTATTTATGTATGTTTTGTTTTCAGGGTCAAGCTGTTGCTCAGCTGTGCGCCACCGTCCCCAGCGTCACAGTGTTCGGCACGGCCTCTCCCTTCAAACACGAAGCCATTCGGCACTCCGTCACGCACTTGTTCGACAGAAACCTCGACTATGTAGCAGAAGTTCGAAAGTAAGCAGACCGACGTCTATGCGTGTACGTTGTGTGGACCGATTTTAAACCAAAGATGATTTGTGGCCCATTTTAATGTGTGTTCTCCAATTCGACGGTTTTTCCAAGCATTTGGTGGCTTGTAGGTACGTTAAAGATGCGACGTCAGCCAAAAGATGGTGCGCTTAGAAAGGAATGGAGTGTGTGAATGATCAGGATATGATAATGTGAGTCACGCTCGGAGGACAGCGCTGGTCTGAGGAGGCAGACGTTTACCTTCTCTGGATCTGTGTGGCTGCCGTCCCCATGGCAACACTCCGCTCGACTGTAGTGCTTTAATAGAAGGAGGGGCACCAGAACACTCTTTCAAACAGACACACACACAGGCCTTGGGCTCTTGCCCCACAGTGGACTTTCCCTAGATATTACTTAATGTAATTTCAGATTGCAGAAGAATAACGTCATGTCGGCCAGATTTCCTTCTGAATCGTCTTACTTCGCACGCTGGCAGTAATTCAACAAAACTGTTCATTTCAGAGTCATTTCTGATCTGCCAAACACACAGCAAGCATAGAGCGATTCAGTTTTAGTGTAACATTAGCGCTCCATCCAATCAATATGAACACCCTGAGATCCACGCTCAGCTTCACGTGCTGATTGATATCGCTCGGATAAAGCCCTTGTGCACATTTGAGTGCTAATAAACCAAAGTAAAACGAGTAGGAGAGCGGAGATTAATACTCCTTTCATCTCCGTAGCCCCACATTCCTCTCAGGATCAGGAGAAAAGCAAAATTAAATTGCTTTTTCAAGTCGGTCCTTATAATAGGTGAGACTCTGGGCATCACAAGGCCTCAATGCAGGCGGTCTGAGCCAGAACAGCCGAGCAGAAAAGAAAAAGGCCTTGGGACCATTCCATCTTAATGACATGGTTCTCATGCCTTTCAGCTTGTCTTGTTTGTCGGACTCACCGTTGAAACTGTTCGGTCTTGATCATGTCGAATTTCTGCCTCTTGTTTAGTCATTAGTCAGTAGTTTTCCATGGGAGAGTCTGATTGCTGCAGACTGAAACCCAAACTATGTAGAAGTATAATTAATAGAAGACCAACATCATTTAGGATAAAATTAAACATGCGTTGACACTATTGTTTTCAGATTTATTTATTTTTTCATTTATACTCATACTAATACAGATACAAGTAACCTACCTACCTAGTGTTAATCACAGACATGTTGTTTAGCTCTGTTAATATTGGTTGCTTCTGTGTGCTGTTGGATGTGCTGACATTTAAACAGCATCTTCAAATAGAGAGCGCAGGGAACGTATCAGGGAGCGTAGTCATTAAAACTGCGCGCAATGAGTCATGAATCGCACCTCAACTCGTAAAGTGTAGACTCTGGAGAGCAAAGGAAAAAGGATGTGCATGTGTCTAGGTGCTCAGTGCTCGCCGAAGTGAAGCGCTCTCTATCTTGCGCGACAGTTTCTCTGGACACTCGTGTCACTTCTCCTGCTCGCGGATATTTTTTAATGACAACGCTCGCTGATCCTGGTGTAGTTCCTCCTCTGGATATTTGTGTTGTTTGTTTATTAGCATAACAGAGTATTCTAGTTTCACATTACATTGTAGAATGTGGTGTCGAATGTTGGTGTTGTGACATTTTAGCACAGATTTATGGAAAAATGAGCACGGTATATCAGTAGCGATCTGGATGCATTCCTTGGAAAAATGATTGACTAAACAGTAATGATAATCCCTTCTATCACTTAGGATCTCCCCTGAAGGAGTGGACATTGTTCTCGATTGTCTGTGTGGTGAGAACACGGGGAAAGGTTTGAGTCTCCTGAAGCCCCTCGGCACATACATCCTTTACGGTTGGTATTTTTGGTAAATCGGAAATGCGTTTGAGTGCAAACGTTTTCGTCCTCCATGGTTATTGAGTGGAAGAAATGGAAAAAAAATATAGGGGGCGGGGGGGTGGTTAAAAATGAAATGTGTGTGTGTATCCTGTAAAAAGACTAACAATCTAAAATGTAAAGCAAATTCACTGAAAGCATAGTTTGAAAAGAACCAAAAGCCAAACAGTTAGTTTTGCTGTAAGCTTCTGGCTCATTGGAACTGATCTGAAGGCAGAGTTATAAGAACTATGCCAACAAGAGTGGCAAAATGTTTGCCAATAATTGGCTGAGGATCCAAAATCTGGTCTGTCGTTATGAAAGAGGTGGAAGAAAATTATTGGCGAATATGTATTTCATGTTCAGAATGGGAAATGCACATTTTTTAACCCATATCATTTTGTTTATTTTTTAAAACTAATATGTTAATATTCATCAATGTACAATCTTTGTTACTTGTAATAGTGAAACCGACCACACTAAAGGTCTCGCTGCAAGAAATAATAGTCCTTCTTTTTTATTTTGTCCTAAGGGTGGGAAAACCTTTACAATCCACTGTGTCATTTTTTTATCCTGGAAAAAGAAAAGAGTTAAAAATGACATCAACTACCATTTGACAAAGATAGATTCAATTGCAATGAATATTCTTTATTAACCGATGATAAAAACAAACTTTGTCATTTTACTTCTGGACATATTAAAGCATCCGTTATCCGTGTATGGTCCAGTAATGATGATTATAATAGAAATGCAGTGTTAAGGTTCCTGCATAAGAGAGAAAAAAAAAAAAAGATTAATGATTAAGACGTCCTGCTGAATCAGAGGTCTGAATTTCTAACCCTTTGGCTCTGGTTTGAAACGAACTACATGCAGCGTATAAGGACAAAATGATAGTTAATTCACAAAATGTTAGTAGTTAATAATGAATAATCCTTGAATTTTATGTTGTAGCATGGACCTTTTAATTGGCGAGGAAGCTGTCAGGTCTGACAAACACATATCGCTGCATCACAAATGAATTCATTATGCTGTACGTTTACATGGACAGCAGTAATCTAATTATTGACCTTATTCTGAATAAGACAATATTGTGATTAAGGTGTTTACA
>JANDJT010000002.1:6600920-6646368 GCA_024331685.1 Stegophilus panzeri
CCCCCCCCCCCCCCCCCCCCCCCCCAAACGCTGTAGTGAAGTGTACGAATGTGTGACTGTAGTGCGTCTGAAAATATCCTTCTTGCCGACTGTCCAACTGAAGTGCCATTCCCAGCACAGTGCTGAAGTGTTCCAGTGTTTCCTGACCATGTGTGCTCTTCTTCTCTACATGTCTGTGGATGTTTTGAACATGTGTATTTCTGTTGTATTAGTGACTGAGGAAAGCAAGGTTCAGTGTCTGCTGTGTCCCTTCAGGTTTCCCACAGCCTGTAGGGCAAAGTGAAAATAAGAAAAAAAAGAAAGAGTTAGAAAAAAGTAAAGTTCTTTTTTTAAGGCTTTCAAAGGATTATCTATTTCAATTCATCTTTAAAGAAAGAATGAAAAAAAAATGAGTGAGGGGAAAAAAGTGGTTATTTTTATGCCTTTCAAAGGTTTAACTATCTAAAGTCATAAATGTTTCTAACTGAAATTATGGAAAGAAAGAAACAATAAGTAAACACATTGTACTAAGCTAATTTTAAGGTTCTGAAACGCTTACCAATTTAGACGTGTAAATGTTTTTAAGTGAAACTATGAGAAAGAAAGAAAGATGTGCGAAAAATGTAAAAAAAAATTATTTTTAAGGCTTTCAGAAGCTTAACAATATAAAAATGTCAAATGTTTCAAACCAAAATTATAGAAAGAAAGAAAGGTCAAATTATGTTTTTAAACTCTTGCCTTACAGTTCAAAAGTGTAAATGATGCTTGAAATAATGAGAAAGAAGGAAAGAAAGAAAATGGGAGATTGGATTTTAAATGATTGCTAAATGATTGATGGAAATGTTCATGATTTACTTTTGACGTTCATCAGTCTGAAATACAACTGATTTTAAGAAAGAAAGAAACAAAGAAACAAAGAAAGACTCAATATCTCTTCAAAGACAGATTTCCCAGAGCCTTTGGGCCACCATGCTGGTCACACAGCAAGGTCAAAGAAAGAAACTCTTCCTTTCTCAGATTATAATTCACAAACAATTGATTAGAGATTCTCAGTGAAAGGAAAAGCTGAACAGCAGCCTGAAGGAAAAGCAGTGGATGTGAATTTCTGAGTCCTGTTGGCTTTCGTGATTCTGCATGTGTGTGTGTGATTCTGTGTTGTGTTTACACTCTGGTGCCTGTGCTGAATTATTGTTTTCAAAAGTATATTTTTGCAAGAGTAATGGTGTGCAGAGAGAACTGTAACTGTACCTCGCCCTGTACCTGCACCTTTACCTCTCCATATCATATAACTGAACCGTGTTCTGTGCCTGTATCACTTATACTGTACTCTGAAAGAAGGAAACAACATGCATCATACATACCTGTAATCATACATATCTCCATCATAAATCATAAATCATCCAATTATATGACATTACCATTAAAGAGACTAGCTATCTTTCAGGACATTGATCAATAGCAAGTAAAACGAATTATTAGAAACTAAGTGAAAAGAAAGAAAGAAAGAAAGTCAGGTCAAGTCAGATTTATTTATAAAGCACATTTAAAGACAACAGCAGTTGATCCAAAGTGCTGTACAAAACACTCAAATTCATCACATTAAATAACATTATAACACAAAGAATGAAAATAAGTTTTAAGAGAAGGTTTAAAATAGCTGGAGCAGGCCTCATGTGAAAAGGGAGAACGTTCCAAAGTTTGGGACCAACCACAGAAAAGGCTCGATCACGCTTTGTCTTAGTACGAAAACGGGACAGATAAAAGGCGTTAAATGATCTCAAAAAGAAAGACAGTAGGATGGCTGTACTTTAGTGCCAGTTTGTGCTCAAGGAAATGTGAAATTATTTTTATACTCTCTAAGCCTTAATTTTGGAAAATCTAAATGGGAAGACAGAAGTGAAAGAAGATGGAAGATAAAATGTTTCATTATTTCTAAAACTCTCAAAGGAGAAAGAAGGAAAGAAAAGGAAGATTTGAAAGAAACCAAAAATAGCTTGAAAGATCAATCAAGTGAAAGAAAGAGAAATTTGAAAGCGCAAGAAAGAAAGAAAGAAAGAAAGAATGGAGGGAAATGTGAAATTATTTTTATACTCTCTACGCCTTAACTTTTGAAAATGTAAATGGCAGCGACTGAAACGATGAGGGAGACAGAAATGAAAGAAGGAATAGAGGAGAAAATCTTTCATTATTTCTAACCCTCTCAAAAAAAAAAGAAAGAAGAAAAGAAAAAAAAAAATTAACTTGAAAAATCACAAGTCAGAGACATAAAGAAAGAAAGTGAAAGAAGGAAAGACAATATAAGAATAAGAAAACATTTTGCTTACACCTTAAAGTATAGAAAGAAAGAAAGAACATTGTTTTAATTATTAAAGCTTCCAAATTTTGATCTCATATAAAACGCATCTCGTAATCATACAGCTCAGATAATAAACGATTAACATTTAGATAAAGGGCAGAAACAAACAAACAAACAAACAAAAAAAAAACTTGAACACTTATTAAAAGTGACCTTATGTGACAAGAAACTAGTCTCTAATCTTCATTGCACTTTCCTCAACACGAAACTGAAACTGATGATGATGAACAGTGAAGAGGTCAGTGATACACTACACTCACTACTGCACACTCCAGTCTTTCCAGACCTCCAATATGTTGTGTGAAATTACAAACCCAGGATATAAAACAGCTTTTTCCTGTTTGTTTGTTTGGTTTTTTTTTTTGGTTTTCTTTTGCCTATAGTCTCAAGTGTGTGAAAGCTCATTGACTTGCCTTAAAAAGTAAAACTCTTCATGCTTGGTAATTGTGTCTCGAGTCATTCCAGGCAGAAACGGAATAATGTTTAGATGTAGTGTAGCTGCTAGTGCTTTTACTATGGTGTGCATAGAAATTCGTTACAGTTACTGAAATAAAAAGACCTGTGGAGCATTCGTGTGCTGTCTTTATTCTTGTGTTGGATTTACATCCAAAAGACAAATCATATTGAGCAAGTCAGTTGCCCAGGATGACGATTTTGTGTCGTATTTTATTCGTAGTTACCGGCAGACGTTTTTTTTTTTTTTTTTTCAAACCTGAGAATAAACACCCTACTACTGACTTTCAAAACAAAACAAACAGTTTTGTTTTACCGGTTTTGGGCGGGGAAATACAAGGTGCAACTTTGTCTCGAACGCAGCATAACATTCAACCTCTGTGCATTCGAGCTACGAAGTGGGAGAACAAAAACCTTGAACTGTGTAGTCAATGTTATAGGTTTATCATGTGAATATGTCTGTTAAGTGCTGCTTGAAAGTTTGTGGATTGAGAATTGTCTACAGTTCTGCATAAATATGACCTAACACATCGTCAGAAGTCCTAAAAGTAGATAAAGAGAACCCAATTAAACAAATGAGACAAAAGTATTATACTTGGTCATTTATTTACTGATGAAAATGATCGCCAAGCCCCCACGGCCCTTACACAGGGTTGCCTGGAGGGAGTTCCCACGAGGGATTCAAGGGGCACAAGATGGGGGACACCTTGGACGGGGTGCCAACCCATCTCAGGGCACAATCACACACCCATTCACACACTACAGATCTGTGCAGTACCCGGAGGCAGGATTCAAACCCCAAACCCTGGAGGTGCGAGGCAAACTCTAATCACTAATCCACCATGCCACTCCGTTTGGATTCAGGTCACATCAAATTAAAAGCCTATTTTTTTGCTGTCACTCGATGGAGGCCATGAGATGTTGTAAGGTCACGGCAGATTTTTCCACTTTGCTAAGCAACACGGAAATGCGTGGGAAATGACAATGTCATCTGTGATTAAAACAAAGCCCTTTCGACCTACGGAAATATCAGCCACTGACCTTTTCACTAGCTTTGCTATAAATGTATTAAATATGACTAAGATATCATGCAGACCTTTTCCTCAGAAAAGATCTTCAATTTCAGCATAATATCCAGCTTTTTCACCTTTTTGATGCCTAAAAATATATTTTGTATAAACCTTCAACACCTAACAGCCATCGCAGGGCACAATCACACACCCATTCACATACTATGGACAATTTAGAGATGCCAATCAGCCTACAACACATGTCTTTGGAGTTGGGGAGGAAACCGGAGTACCCGGAGGAAGCCCCCAAATCTTGGGAGGAACAAAACAAACCCTGTGCAGACAGGGCAGAGGTGGGAATTGATCTCTCAAGTCCAGAGGTGTGAGGCAAACCTGCTAACCACTAAGCCACTGTGGCCCCCTTGTGACAGCTGTACAATGCATAAAATCATGCAGATTCAGGTCAAGAGCTTCACATCAAACATCAGAATGGGGGAAAAAACGGCGGACTCAATGGGTGACTTGACCGTCTTATGGGTGTTGGTGCCAGATAGGCTGGTTTGAGTATTTCAGATAATGCTGATCTCCTGGGATTTCTACCCACAACATTCTCTAGAGTTTACATAGTATGGTGCGAAAAACAAAAAACATCCGCTGAGAGTCAGTTCTGCAGATGGAAGTAAGGTGTTGATGAGAGAGGTCAGAAGAGAATGGCGAATGTTGCCTCAGATTCCTGTTCTTGGCTGACAGCAATGGAACCTGATGTGGTCTTCTGTTGTTGGAGCCAATCAGCATCAAGGGTTGATGTCTTGTGCATTCTGAGATGCTTTTCTGCTCACCACGGTTATAAAGAGAAGTTATTTGAGTTATTTGTCAGCTCAATCTAGTCTGGTCATTCTCAAGTCGTTTCCACCTGCAGAACTGACGCTTACTGGATGTTTTTTTGCACCATTCTGTGTAAACTCTGTGTAAACTCTAGAGCTCAGCAGGTTCTGAAAAGCTTAAACCAGCCCATATGGCACCAACAACCATGTACTTTCTATATTTGATATGATTAATGCCATTTTACATAAATAGTCCTACAAGGATTTCAGAGAGTAACAGTGTGTATGTGTGTATGAGAGGTGGTCCATGGGAACTCAAACATCAGCCCTTTTTTTTTTTTTTTTTTTTTTTACACTCTTCTTTCCACTCCCTCCATGTGTCTCACAGCATCAGGAGCTAAAAATATTCCTGTCAGAACACACAGCAATAAACTGGACTTCCTCACTAGTCTCTCTGACTGTATAACCCAAGCAAATACAAGTGTTGTACAAATACAAGTTGTGAGTTGGCGCATTACAGTGCCTTGCATAAGTATTCACCCCCTTGAACCTTTCCACATTTTTATACTGTTACAACCTGAATTTGAAACTGACTTGGGAATTTTACAGTTTGATTTACATGTTGTGTTTAACATTTGTGCAAAAATATTTCTATTATGACACAAAGGTTAATTAAACACAATAAAAGCAGACATTTGTGAAGCCTACAGCATAGGTAGAACTACTTTTGGCTGAAATTACAGCCAGTCTTTTGAGAAATGTCGCTATTAGGCTTTGCACATCTGGATCCTGATTTTCTTCCTGGAAAAAACTGCTCAAAGCAATTGTCAGATTCAATGGGGACTACTGGTGAACAGCAATTTTCAAATCTTGCCACAGATTCTCAATCGGATTAAGGTCCAGGCTTTGAATAGGCCACTCTAACACACTCAGGTTTTTGGTTTTCAACACTATAGTGTAGCTTTGGCAGTATGTTTAGGGTTATTGTCCTGTTGGAAGATTAACCACTGCTCCATCCTTAATCTCTTGCAGACTGGAACAGATTTACTTTTAAGATTGCCCTATTTGGCTTCATCCATCATGCCCTCAACTCTGGCCAGTTTCCCAGTCCCTGATGAAACCCATCCCCACAACATGGTGCATTTAGCAGATGAAATACCACCACCACCATGCTTCACTGTGAGGATAGTGTGTTCAGAGTGATGAGCAATGTTTGAGCCAAACATAGTGTTTTGTGCCGAGGTCAGAAAGTTAAATATTGGTCTAATCTGAACAGAGAACACTTTTCTACATGTTTACAGAGTCTCCATGGTTCCTTTTGGTTTTTTCATCTCTTCTCACCACTCTTGGAGTGTGTGAGCTATGTTTATCTTGTGAAGAACTTCTCTTATCTGAGATGTGGCTCTCTCCCACTCCTTCAGAGTTACCCTTGGGCTCATCTGACTAATACCCTGCTTACCAGTTCGCTGACTTTTAGTGGACGCCTTCCTGTAGTCAAGTTTGTGCAATATATTCTTTCCAGTATATTGGATTAAATTGTACTGCACAGGATTTTTGGGATTGGGATTTAACCAAACCCAGAATTTATACAGTACAGTTATAACCATTCTTCCATGTCAAATGGGGTTAGAGTGTTGCTCTTATTGTTTGTTATGCATCCTTTTATGTTCTCCTGAATAAATGTAAATGGTATAGATTTTGTAGACGAATTGGGACGAAAGAGAGTTATTCGTTTTAATCTGAACAGAACGTCCTGTGACGCTGAGGTGGCTTGTTGACTGACGACTGGAGGAAACGAGCTACATGTTGGCCCGGGTAAATATTTATGAATGGGTGGATACAGTGAGCTGGTTGTTTACAGCACCTCTGGTATGCAATGCCCTTGTTTTTAGAGCTCACACTGCAACTCGACATTTTCAGCCAATAAGCTGGGAGACTGCATGGCGAGCACTGGTGTATATTTGGTGAGCTGTCCGCTCTCTCAGTGGCTTCTTGTACGCGTATAAATGTAGCCTCTGTGTGAGCTGGCTGCTTTCTCACAGCTGCCATGGCTTTTCCTCGCTCGTTTCTTCTCTGCTTGCTGTCCTGCACCTTGCTTCATCACGGATGTGCCCGTCCTTCCCGCTCCAGGAAAGCTGCGGCAGGTCAAGGTAACGTTTTCAGTACAGGGGAAGAAATGAATTACAGAAAATAATTAGAAGCATGTCATTATTTCAACGAATTGGTGAATGCATACTGTGTGAAAAATTTCTTCTGTTGATTTGGTTGCTTTCTGGATGGGACTAAGAAGATGACGACATGAAGGCACAAATTGATAAACTATGGCAAGAGGTGAACTCCTTGAAGGAGATGCAAGCGCTGCAAACAGGTAGATACGCACCCAAACACTGATAATTTTCAGCTTATGCATACTGAGCTTGTTTTTAACAAGGAAGATGCACAGCTTGAAATATGTTCCATATAATTACAGATATGGAATAAGCATTATGCTATTGCACATAATGTTTAGATAGTACGAGGGTGCGTTTCTCAACTATAATTCGATTTGATATCTTTGTTCCTCAGGAGGCAGGAGCACACACTGGTAGGATTATTGTATAAAAAATGTAAACATTGTGTATTTCTGTATTGGTTTCATAGTTGGTCTATAGTTCTTCATATTGAAGAATTCAAATCAAAACACCTACAACCATGTAATAATTATTGAAATTGATATGAAGTAGGTGTAATTCATTAAGTCTGAATAAATTTAATAGCAATAATATAAGTCAGAAATGTCACCCTTTTGCCTAGTAGTTTTGCCATAGCCCATGCAAACACCCTAACGTTTCCATTATTTTCCATCTCTCGAAACAATTATGGTATCTAATCGAAATGCACGTTTTGAATCCATAAGCAAGTCTGTTCGCAGTGTAACAGCTTGCACAGAGGCCCACTTTATGATCCTGTGGTTTCTTGGACCTTTCTAAAGCCCTATTCAGACAGATTAAGTTTATATGGGGACCTGGGGTAATTCCACTATTTCCAGGTGCTTCTCTGTGATTTTATTTCCATCCAGATGAACAATATTGTTGTTTATCTAAATTAAATTACCTACTAAATTACCTATTCTGTGCTGGTCTGATCAGTTTAGTCCTGTCACAATCGATCGACATCTCTGTAATTTTACAGGCTGCCTCTTGCATTGGGAAAATGGTTTTGACCACCGCTACGTGTCATATTTAGTCATATAGGGTTTGTATCCATGTTAAACGTTTTCTACATGGAGAAATTAGAAGAGCGGGATCCTGTAGGCTGATTTAAGGTGCTATTATAATGATAGCTACAGGTATTAAGCCACCAATGACACAATATCATGGTGGTTCAGCAAGAAGCATTGGTGCCTCACAGCTCCATTGTCCCTGGATCAATCCTGTGCACAGGTTACTGTCTGTGTGGAATTTCACATGTTCCTCTCATGAACATACTGAGATGATTGGCTACTCAGTGTGTGTAATGCTGGGGTCCCATCCAGGGTGTATTCCCACCTCACGCCCAGTGCTCTTACAGGCTCAACATCCACCGCGACACTGACCAGGACAAATGAACTAGTGACTTTTAGTTTGATAGAAAAATGCATGAGCAGCTGTATTGCTGTCAGCACCTTAGTTGTCTAAAATTAGGTGCCACCAAATTTTTAAATATTAAAACTATGAATACATTTAAAACAACATATGAACCTAGATGATGCAAACATCAGGTTTTGTAGGAAAAACAACTCCATGGAAACTCACATTCTCACATGGTCTCACATTCAGTTAATTACTGTCCAGATGCAAAAGTTTGAATAAGTTTATATTATTACAGATATCACCGAGTGGAACTAATCCTGTCCAGACAGGGTTTATAAAACCAACCTGGCTATCCTGGAGCACTGCTTCTGCATGTGTGTATATAATCTACTGGGGTTTTTTGCTGCCCTCTGCTGTTGGATAGAACTATCTGTGCATCATATAATCACAGTAATGGATGATAAATCCATCCATCCATCCATTTTCAATACCGCTTATCCTTCAGGGTCGCGGGGAACCTGGAGCCTATCCCAGGGAGCAAGGTGGGGTACAACCTGGATAGGGTGCCAATCCATTGCACGGAACCCACTCATACACTACGGACACTTTGGACATGCCAATCAACCTACCGTGCATGTCTTTGGACTGGGGGAGAAAACCGGAGTAAACGGAGGAAACCCCCGCAACACGGGGAAAACATGCAAACTCCACACACACAGGGCCATGGCGGGAATCGAACCCCCAACCATGGCAGTGTGAGGCGAACGTGCTAAGCACTAAGTCACCGAGCACCCCTAATGGATGACAAATAATAACTAAATTCATAGAGGTAAAACTGTTTCAGCAGAAAATTATATGGGAAAGTTAAAAAAAATACAAAAAAACCTCAAGAACCAACAGCATACAATCCTACAATCTTATTGTGGAGTAGTAGGGGTGCAGTGTTTTCAAATATTTCTTTGTTTTCAAATATTACAACTATATCAGTTTTAGGCTTGGTGGACTATGTTTCTTATTAGAGTCCTGCATTATGCTAAAATACTGTAGTTGTGAGCACAAAGTGGTCTTAAACTAAGAGAAGCTTCCTCAGATATCAAATTGAAAGAAAATGACAGAGGTGGTTGAAGGAGATAATGTGCAAGACATTGAAACAGATTTCAAGGGCTGGCGCAAATGGGTCCCAAGGAGGCCCTAGTGAAAAAGTACAGTTCAGGAGAAGACAGTGGGGGTAATGCATTAACAGTTCGAACAAATTTCTACTGGTAGCCCTGAAGCTACACATTCTGATATAGCTAGACCATCATCATCATCACCATCATCATCATCATCATCATCGATTACTAGTTATCCTCCATGAAAAGAAAACAACTCGCCAGTATATTACCACAATGGTCCTACTAAAGACATATCCTCTCATATCACATTATTTAAAAAAAGCAGCCAAAAAGGATAGAATGAATTTATTTCTATGTGTTTTCAGTTTGTCTTCGTGGCATCAAAGCTCACAAGAAATGTTACCTGGTCATTGAGGAACCCAAGCATTATCATGAGGCCAATGAGGACTGCATTGCTCAGGGTGGAACCTTGGCCACACCCCGAAACCTGAGGGAAAACAACGACCTACGAGACTACGCCAAACTCAGCTCGCCAGGCACCAAAGACTTCTGGATAGGTGTGACTGATATTGTTAAAGAAGGCCAGTACGTCGATGTCAACAGCATGCCCATCACCTACTTCAACTGGGATCGTGCCAAGAAGGAGCCGACAGGAGGAAAACGAGAGAGCTGTGCCGTGCTCTCGCTCTCAGCACAGGGCAAGTGGCATGACGAGGTGTGTCGCACTGAGAAGAGATACATATGTGAATACCTCATTCCTTAATCCGCCGTTAATATCCAATGCTCTATGCATGATGACAATTTCATCACTGATGCTGGTTATTAAAGCTGTCTAAGGATGCGACGTCATGTTCCACATATTTGTTGTAGCATTAAAAGTCTGGTCTGAGAGTGACTTCAGTCTGTGCAAAATCACATCTTTATTATCTGTATTATTGTTTTTCAATATTTAGAGTAGCATACACAAGGTTGTAACAGGAATACAGTCATAACAGTTACATAACTTCGTTACAAAATTTAACCATATGATTGGCTATGTGTGTGTGTGTGTTCATTGTTTCACTTTCTGATATTTTCTGTGTATGCATATTAGGTCCTCATTAATTACATGTTATTATTTCCTCATAACGACTTAAACACAGATTCATTTGAGTTAACAGAGTTACTCATTTAAATCCAGAATTTGAGGTCATGTTTAGGTTTCCAAGCATACTTTTTTGTCCACACTGTATCTGGATCACAGGAAAGTCATGTCCTCAGAAAGCATTTCTGGGTCTAGTGTCCTTGTAATGTTATAAGTACAAGAATGTGTGTGTATGTGTTCATTTCTTTTCACTTTCTTAACCTGGCTTTGTTTTGAATCTGTCCTCATGCCTACTTTACCTTAATATTGCATATCGATTTCTGTCATCAGTGATTGGTCTACTTAAAATAAATAAATAAATAAATAAATAAAGACAGTTTTGGGATCATGCCATACTGCTACACAGACCTACATTCCACCCTTAATTCAAATGATACATAAATATAATACGATAAAAATATTCACAAATATGCAAAGATTTAATATGTATATAAATAATAACGATATTTAATGGTTGGTTACACAGCAGAAACATTACAACATACAGTAGGCCTCTATTTCCATAAAAAGTCCACGCACACACACACATTTATGACAATTTTCGAAAAACAAAATGTACACTGTGTATTTATACCCTTACTATAGAAAATCATAATGTGATGAGATTCTGTCCTGAAAAATATTGTGAACCTATATTATATGTAGGGAATAAAACACAATGTGGCAGGCTGTTATATGATGCAGCCTGACATGTAGCGGAGTAACTGTTACCACCCCAAGGGGGATTATTTTCCTATAACAGCCCATCCTGACGTGTTTAATTCCTCTTATACCACAGCAGTCTGCCAATGCTTACAATTTTGAGATTAGTAATAAATGACATGTCATGTGTTTTAACTGTTTATAGTTACATTTAATATGACAAGTTACTTCAAGATATCACTTACATTATAGCACCTATAAACAGCTGTTCCTTCATCAGCCTCTCTCTTGTTTGTCTTTTTATATTATTAATAAGAGAAAAAAAAAAAAAAAACAACAAACAACAACTCAGCTTGTCATGTTACTGAGAAACCAGAAAGTGCAAAGCCCTCTGTTCTGAAGACTATCCCATGTCTGAAAACCTCCTGACACTGGAGACTCCTTACAAAAAGCTTCACCATATCACAGATTGTACATTTTTATTCGTAAAGTAACAACACTTTTTTTATTTTTTATTTTTTTAGATATGTGTAGTGCCTGCCATACAAGTCCCTCTGAATTAGTTGTTACTATGGAAACAATAATGTATTAGAAGAGTGCATTGATATGAAAATCTGTGGTCTGAATTATTATCAGAGCTGCTGTTATAAAAAAAAAAAAAAGATCAACACCTTCTGACCAATCACAATCCAGAACTCAAGAGGTATAAAATAAAAAATGACAGTATCAAACTGGATTAACAATAGACTCCTCTCTGCTGCGGTCAGGGAAGTGCTTCAGCTCCCTGAAGGCCAACACAGAGAGAATGAGGAGGAGCTTCTTCCCACAGACCATTCGAGCCTTCAACCAGGACAACACCAAGGACTAGAGCTTGGAATTGCTTACACAACACCCACACCACCTACAGTGCTGTGAAAAAGTATTTGTCCCACCGTGATTTCTTCTACTTTTGTGTATATCTCATACTAAATTATTTCAGAAATTAAAACCATATCTAAAAATTTAATTATTATTAAAACCATATCTAAGATAATACAAAGGCAACCTGAGTAAACACAAAATACAGTTTTTAAATGATGATGTTATTTACTGAAGCAAAAACGTTATCCAATTCCAACTGGGCCTTTGTGAAAATGTACTTGCCCCCATAGTTACTAATTCCCCAAATCTACGAAACTGCATTCATAATGGGGTTCAGATGGACTAAACGCAACCAGGCCTGATTACTGCAAACCCTGTTCAATCAAATCAACACTTAAATACAACTTTTTCAACAGCAAGAAGAAAAATCCTAAAGGAGAATGTCCAGCCTTCAGTCCGTAAGTTGAAACTCAAACAGAACAGGATTACGCAGCAAGACAATGAGCCAAAGCAAAGGAGTAAATCCTAGTAAGTCCTAGAAGTAAGTGGAAGACTGATCTCATCTCCAGTTATAGTGTTTGGTTGCAGTTACTGCTGCTAAAGGTGGCACAACCAGATTACTTTTTTACATGGGTGATAGGTGTTGAATAACTTATTTTCTTCAGTCAGAATAAATAAATAAATAAATAATACTGTATTGTGTGCTTACTCAGGTTGCCTTTGTTTTATGTTGTATTTTGTTTGATCTAAAACGATTTAGTAAAATTTAATTTGAATTGAAATATGAATTTGATTAATTGATTCATACACACACACACACACATCACACCTCACTAAGGTCGTGACGTCGATGATCATCATCGACGTCATCGCATCAAAATAGTCCGTGTTTAGGAAGTGACGCAGAGATTGAGCTGAAATCTCGCGCACACTGACTGAGAGACGGCCATTTTTAGCGCTCATTGATTTGCTGTTTGTGTTTTGCAGTTAAAAAGAAAGAAAGAAAGAGGGAGGGAAGAAAAGAAAGTGTCCGCGATTACTTCGAGAACAAGTTTGTAAGCGGACAGTTTGGCGTCAGGATCCGGCTGGATTTGGGCCCCGAGCGCGAATGATGTTCAACCGAAAGGCTTCAGAGAGTCGCTGTTGACATCAGAGCCGCGGGGTTGATGTGCGTTTAACAGCCGCCCGAATGGAAATGGTGCCCAGCGAGGAAAACCAGCTCGTACCCAAAGAGGTGAGAGAAAACCGGGCAGAGAGGGGAAAAAAAGAAGAGACTGAGAAAGAAAGAAAGAGAGAGAGAGAGAAAGCTAGAGCTCCCGCTCTTCTTTTCCACACGGACACGCCGGGGATTGTACTTCAGATCACTTTGTTTTGCAGTGACACTGCTGCAGATTTGCGCTTTACTTGTTAGCAAAACGCTGTAAGAAACACAAATGACGCGATGTTACGCATCTGTGCTAGCTCAGCCTATACGCAGCGCTGTTTGTTAGCATTGCAACTGTGCATTAGCATTAGCTTCAGCGCCTTAGCTGGTATTAGCAACAAATAATCACCACGTTAAACGTGCAACGTTCCAGCAATGTTTTAATAACATGACTAATAACGCATTCTCTCTCTCTCTCTGTCTGTATGCTGTTAGCTAGCTTGCTGCACTCAGCTAACTAGCTAACAACTGTTTGCTTGCTTGGTTTTTTTTTTAGGTTATATAAAACGGACACGGATACAAACGTACATTAACGACACGGTGTTTTAAAACATTTTAACGACCCAAGTAGAACTTATTAGTCAACTAATGTGTTCAGTAAATAATAGTTTGCAAAATTACGTAGCGTTTACAAACAAACAAACAAGCTAGCAAGAGAGCTAAGAGGAAACCTAGCTAGCTAGTTCGCTAGTTCTTCCCGTGTACCTGATTATGTTTGTTAGCAGATATCAAAAAATATCAGCTGGAGTTCCTAACAGCTCGTATTTTATCATAAGTGTGAGTTCTGGGGTGAAAATATAAGGCTGGTTTGTGTGGTTGAACTTGATACTGTGATGTTAGCTGAGTTAGCTAAGCAAGGCATTTATTGGACGTTACTGGAAGCTAACTAATTGAAAGGAGAGAATGTTGTTGTTGTTGTTGTTGTTGTTTTAAAGGACTGTCTTGCTTTGGGTTTTATTTCTCTTGGTCGTAATCTGATCCCACTGAAGTAGTAATCCGACTTCTTTCCATCGAGTTTTCATATTTTATTGATTAAACTTTATTAATTTAAACATGTCACAGCAGCACTTACAATAATAATAATAATATTTAAGACATTCACAACAACCATCATTTTACAGTATCAGTTCTGCAAGGCGTTATGATTATATACAACCAAATTATTCTATAATGTATAAAATCCATCACCTTTTCCGACAATCCCCCGACCCAACACGTTCATACGGCTGACTGTGTTTACCCTCAGATGCACATTTTCCCCCAGACTTCGTTTCTGTCTCGTGTGAGATTCCTTCAGCAGAGAATGCAGGATGTTCTTGATGACAAAACTTCACCTGGTCCTTTTCTCTTTTTTTCCAATCTTGATCGGTCAAGTTTTCGTGAGTCTGTAGCCTCAGATTCCTGTTCTTGTCTGACACGAGTGTGTGAACCCGACGTGGTTTTCTGCTGTTGTAGCAAATCAGCTCCATGGTTCACCATGTTGTATGTACTGAGATGCTTTTCTGCTCAGCACGGTTGTAAAGAGTGGTTACTTGAGTTACTGAAGCCTTCCTGTGAGCTCAAACCAGTCTGGCCTATCTCCAAGCAGATCTACTACTCACTGGATCTTTTTCATTTTTTTTTTAGTTTTGCACAATTCTGTGTAAACACTCGAGACTGGTGTGTGTGAAAATTCCAGGAGATAAATACTCAAACCAGCCTATCTGGCACCAACAGCCAAAAGTTCTTGAGCTTTGGGTTTGTTTGGAGATGATAAGAAAAATGCACTTCATGGAGTGTCTTGATACGGAATAAAAACTTTTTGAAACTTTTTTTTCTTTCTTTCTTTTCCCCCACATGATCTAATAATCTTTACCAACATATCAATTCAGACAGGGTATACAAAGGGGAGCCAAAAATTCCTGGAGTTGTTAAGGGAAAAAAAAAAAAAAAAAGTGTTAAAACTTACAGCACTTCTCCTTCAGTCGCCTTCAAAGTGCTCTCCTTGTGATGCGATAGACTTATCCCAGCGTTTCTCGCATTCCTGGAAACTTTTTTCCCTGTAGTCATCTTTTGTCATCATGTTTAGAGCCTCCTGCATTTTTTTTCTTTTTTTCTGGATTTCTTCCACAGTGGTGAATGTTTTCCCCATATTCGGTCTCATTTTTAATTTCAGGAACATAATAGAAGTGGAAAAGAGATTTGGTGAATACAGTGGATGTGAAGTGATAACCACATTGTTTCTGGTTTAAAATAACCTCTTCGGTTGATAGCGCAGTGTGTGCAGGTGCGTTGTCGTGGTGCAAGGTCCAGTTCTTGGCACACCCCTTTTCCGGATGTTTCTTTAAAACTGCTTAGGTGCGCACGCCGTGTTTGAATTCTGGGAATTTTTGTTATCGTATATTGGTCCTGGTGCTATTTCTTCGGGTCATTCTGAAGACTGTAAAATGCAAAGTACTCTTTCAAGGCATGTGCAGTCTGCTGTAAAATGACCGACATCTTGGCTTGAGACAGCTAAAATCCCAGAGGTTCTCCAGTAAGAGTGTTACCCTACCTCCACATGAGAAATGAATCCAATACATATCACACTTACTTACGTTTAATCTGAATGAGAAAGGGACCGCTAGCCCCCCTTAAAAATATCGGCTGTAATGCTCGACACCACATCACCATTTTTCTGGTTGAAGGGAGCAAGGTGGCTTAGTGGTTAGCATGTTTACCTCGCACCTCCTGGGTTGTGGGGTTCGATTCCTGCCTCTGCCCCCTGTGCGTGGAATTTGCCTGTTCTCCCCATGCTTGGGTGGCGGGGGAGTGTTTCCTCCCTCAGTCCAAAGACATGCGTTGTAGACTGATTGGCATCTCTAAATTGTCCGTAATGTGTGAATGGGTGTGCGAGTTTGTCTGCTATTGTGCCATCTGCGATGGGTTGGCACCTCATCCAGGATGTCCCCAACCTTGTGCCCAGAGTCCCCTGGGATAGGCTCCAGGCTTCCCGTGACCCTGTATAGGATAAGCAGATGACAAGAAGATGGATGGAGACAAACTCGCACATCGTAAACGAATTCTTGGTCATAAAACACGAAACGTGACCGTCCCACTTCAAGGCTCTGGAGTTCTGAGATGTTTTTCTGCTCACCACGGTTGAAAAGAGTGGTTATTTGAGTCCAGTGATGGCCACCGGAGTCAGAAAGTTGTAAAAATTAAATCTCGGCGTGTAACTGATGCTACCTCGCTTGTCTAGAAGGCACCAGTAGGAGGACGGCGTGGGACGAAACTCGCAGGACAGCTACAAATGCACGAAAAGACACGAATATGACAAAGGTGCAACACGGAAAGAAATAGTTGTTGAATTACAGCTTCCTGTACATTTATTATATAAAGCACACTCGTATAAAGCCGTGATCAGCTCCAAGCTCCTTTTTCCTTTGAAGGCACCAATTTTCTAGGCATACCTGCGATTGTGAGAACACACAAAGAACGTGGTCGTTTTCTTCAATCGCAGTTCTATCATTGGATCATCTTCATCGTATAATCCCAGCAGTCTATTAAAGAATTCAGCCAGGGTTTTATCGGGGTCATCTCAGACGAGCAATAATCTTAAAACACCAATGAAATTGAGTCTAAAACCAGCATCCACATTTCCTGGAATGGCCTGATTTTATTTTCTGCCTCACACATTAGATTAGAAGAACACCACTCAGCAGCCAGCACCTTAAATCTACGGGTGTAAGGTTTCTGTAAAGCATGCTTGATGATTCACCAGGTTAAATAAGAGAGGGGGTGTTTTTTTTTTTTTTTTTTTTTTTTTTTCTTCTTTCTTTTCCTTCCCCAGGTGGATTGAGTCTAAGATTTCAGTCGATTTGTCTGTAGCTTTGAGTGACTGCATCGAAGTCAAGCTCGACTCAAAGGCTGTAGTCAGATAGAGGCTTGTATCACGCTCCAGGGCTGGTGTGTTTCCTTCTAAGAGGATAAAATTGATCTTTTCTCTGGATTGTGACTTTGCACATGTGACTGCGAAACCACTCCAAGATGTTTTCTTTCTTTCTCTCTCTCTCTTTTTTTCTTTTTTCTTTTTTTTTTCTTTTTTTTTTCTCCAACCATCTTGGAGCGGTTTAGGAATGAACTTGCACTCAGTCCCACAAAAGTCCGGAGAATAATCAAATGTGGATGCCAGAATGAAACCATTATACATCTTTTGAAAGCCAAGGGATTTCTACCTCCCTGCGCATAATGACTTCCTCTTGAAGTCACTTTCACCTAAAACACTCTGATGTGTCACTTCTCCACTTCTCAGTAGCGGTCTAATTTTACTTCGCCTTGCACTTCACGTCGCACCCTTCCTCTTTAAGGCGTGCAGAGGAAACCTAGACCCAAGCCTCTCTGAGCGTACCTCTCTAAACTCATATTTTGTTATCGAGAGTGACTGAAATGCTGTGTACTTGGGGTCATAAACAGGTTATGAGCAGCCTGTGTACTCGTTTTGTGGGCATCTGGAAAGGCACCATCTGTTAGATTTGTAGCAGTTTGCAGCGGGTTCGTACTGAACGAGGAACCCGTGTCGTGGGTGCACGTTATCTTATCGGTTTAATAAAATCCTCAGCTGTACAGTACGGTAACTGTGAAGCAGTGATTTGGAGAGAAGCTGTATGCTTTTATTATTTCTCATACATTCTTCCTTTTTTTTTTTTTTTTTTTTTTCATTTATTTTTTTTTTTTTATAAACTTTATTTATTTTATTTATTTATTTTTACCAACAATCATTGCGAAATACCATGACAAACAATTGTGATTTCAACAATTCATGTAGTTTTTATGCAAAAAAAAAAAAAAAACCCCAAAAAACTTTGTTGTATGGCAAATGTTGAAAAATAGCCACATAAATCGAGCATTTTTGGCCACAACAATCATACAAATAAATCGCTGTGTATCTAGTTTGATTAGAGGCCCATTGTGAGTGTCCGAGAAATTCACTTGTTGAGGACTTAAGCGGTGCATTTGACAAAAATCGGTAGCTTTTATTTGCTGTTGCCCCATGGAGAAGTTATGATGCTTACCTGTGTGTGTGTGTTGGGGGGGGGGTTTGCATTTACAAAAGAAACTTAAAAAAAAAAAAAAATATATATATATATATATATATATAAGCGCAGCACATAACGTGTAACTTTTCACTGGAATAGCAAAAATAGAGTGTCAACTTACAAATTAACACCAGAATCGCAAAACATTAATTATTTCCATTTAAACCCCTGAAATGTTTTTCACAGTGGAATCATCCTTTAACTTAAAGGAAGGGAAGAATAGAAAGTGGTATAAAAAATCTTATTGTACTGGTAATGGTTGTATCGTAGCCCTGGGTGTGGTTCAGTGTGTCACAACGCATGCTATACACACACACACACACACACACACACACACACAGAGTTTTTGCTTCAGAGAACCTTTTGATTTTGGTTTTCCAGTTATGTTCAAAGGGATTTGTAAACCACTAACCAGGATCCGCGAGGCCCCACGGCTCTCCGTGTGTTTTCGGCTGCATGCCAGCTGGGAATGTTTCTTCACTGCTGCTTTTGTAGTCCCACCGTTTGTTCAAGCCATGATGACCTACATCCAACCTTATCGATATCATTATCTACTCTGCGTTCTCAAGCTCCTCTTGTTGGTTGGAAGGAAATAGCAGGTTATATGGACTGTGATCATGTTAGCTTGCCAGGTCCTAGGACACGTCACGTCACTTAGAGAGATCATCATCGTTTCAAATACCTCTCAATCTGATCATTATAGTGCTGCATGTGTTGACATCTACGAGGCTTTGAGTAGCTTCAAGCTTTTTTTTTTTCTTTTTTTTTTTCCTTCCTCTTTTTTTTTTCTTCCCCTCTCTCATGTGGTTTCCTCAAAGCATGAAGGGATGCTCTGACTCTGAAATTCTCTGTGTAGGTGACCATTTAAAAAAAAAAAAAAAAAAAAAAAGATTGTATACACAGCAATGTGCTTCTGTCTCCTGTTCCATATGTTTTGTCACTGTTTTTTTTCTTCTTCTGTGCTTTGCTAGCAGGGTATGTTTTGGAGTTGCAGGCAGAGTATTTTGGAGGAGATGAAGAAGAGGTTCTCGCAGGTAGCTCTAGCATGAAAACAGCACGGTGTTTGGCTTATTTATTTATTTAAAATTTAGTAGATACACTAGTACTAACTGAGCTAAGAATTAAGGTTAAGATGAGGCCTAACCCGATAACCTGCAGATTTTCGAGTGGATTCGAAGGCGTACATCTGGACTACTGTCAGTTTTTATAGATATTTTTTTTTCCTTGTTATAATTCAACTTGTAAAAATGATAATCCATGATTTTCTTAGAGGAATTTTGTGCTAACCGTTAACCGCATGAGACTTACGGCAGAGATCATTGTAGGAAATCATTTGGCTTGTTTGTTAAGCCACTGCTGAGTCAGTGGGAGCATCTCAAATGCTATTGGCTGTCGTTGAAACCCTTTTGGACTTGCTATATATATAGTATGTGTATATATGTGTGTGTGTGTATGTATGTGTGTGTATATATACTAATTTTTTATTTTTATTAAACTACTATTAACTATTATTTTTATATTAAACCGAATTAAACTACAGTCCTAAATTAATAATATATATTCTGGTGTGTGTATTTGGTTCTTTTCTGTTTTGGACAAACAGTTGTGTAAAGTTTTAGTCTGAAGTTTATATTTGTAACACTCAGTTTGTGGATTTTATTTTAAATAAACAAAAAAAAAAATGGTACTGAAAGTTTGCCCCGCCCCATCCGATTAAATCAAAAAAAGTAATTGGAGAACTAATCGATTATGAAAATAATCGTTAGTTGCAGCCCAAATAAATAAATAAACAAATAAAATTTATTTATTTAAAATATACTTTTGTCAACTCATCTTCGTTTAAATCTTTCAACGGTGTACTGGCAATTTAATTCAGAGTGTGGAACTCGACGCCGAAACTCCCGCTTCACTGCTGCAGCGTCCGGTGTAAAATTTTAGCGGTACAGAGATTACAAACTGCAGTTTTGTCGTCATTCCACACAAGAGACCTCATCTTTACACCCAGCATGAATTCGATGCGTTTTCCCGCCCTCTTTTGATTGACAGGATATAATCAGCCCTGATCATCGGATGTTTTTAAATTATTGGCCGATAGCCAATAGTGCGATAAATAGCCTTTATTGTCCGATACATGGGTGCATCTCTAGTTTTTGTGTATATATATATATATAATATATTATGAGACTCTCAGACATCCAAGCAAGCTGCCTAGCTTGTTGCTAACAAGATAAGAGCATGGCGGCGTACAGTTTGCCACTTCGTCTGTTGAACGTGCTGAGGTCGAAAATGACGTCATTCCGACGGGCGAATCACTGCTTAAGATGTAATGTAACTTTGTTTTACATAAACTTGTTTGTCGGACTTTTCAAACCTTTTCCAATTCCATATCTCTGAAGTGGTATTTGAACAGTTTGCCATGAGCTCAGTGCTCAGCGAAGTGCTGCCTGTTCATCTTGGCTCTTACAATTTTGATCAGAACATTTTGAAAATCGTGTTAAAACCAGTCGTTCGAATGAACCAAATGAATCGTGTAAATGGGCCAGCCCTGGTCCACTGTACTCCACTAAACTGCTGCTGTTCTAGAAATGTACCAAACACCTTCTCCTTGTAAATGAAGCTGACACGGGCTTAAGTTATTTCTGCTGTGACTTGTTTTCCATATCCCTTCATAAACATTGCCCCCAAACTCCCCTCCCTCCGTCCCAGACAGTCGTTTTGATGTGCGTCATTCTTGGACGGCCCGGCACTTCGCTTGTAGTAACACGAGCAGATTGTCAGAGGAGAGCAGTCTGTGGAGGCATTGTGTGAGGAGAAGTGGGCTCTGGCCTCGTAAACAGAGTTTGTGATCTCCACTCTGCCATCATCGAGCAGATCTTACACTCTTTAGTGATCAAAACCTGTAGATGGTTAAGCAATATTTTATTTATTCTCCAAGTGGTGGTATAATCGGATGTTGTGTAGTTTACCGAACAGTTGTTGTTGTGTCTCTGCTATTCTTGAGATTTTAGTAGAAACCTCGAGGTTAAGGAACTGAACTGCTAACCTGCTCCCAGTCTATAAGCCATGCTTGCTTGGAGAGTAATGTATCCAGGGCTACTGTAGGTCATATCTGTACCGAGTTGTGTAATCGTGTTTTTCCACTTTCATTATTATTATAATAATGATGGCTAAATCCAGGGAAACTGCTCAGTGGCAACTAACCAAAAATCGCCATATCATCGCAGCATGCTCAGTGTCAATAACCGAATAATCCTATTCATGTTACCATGTTTAAAATAACTAGTTAAACCGGATGGGGGTGCGGAGGCTGATGCGGACGCCGATGCAGACTTCGACATAGGCGAAGGCCACGTTTTGTTTACTTTGCTTTACCTTGCTTTACTTTTACTTTGCGTTTACACACACGGTAATAATAATAATAATAATAATAATAATAATAATAATAATAAAAACAAATTGCTGTAAAAGATGGTGTGAAAACATGCCATTTTAAATTAAACACATTGTCCGAATACTTATAAAATAAAGGTTAAGACAAATTATTTCTATTAAGTAGTTTATACCCCGGCTGTTTTGCTTTAATTAGCTCGAGTTGCGACTGAGGGGAGTGAAAGCATTCGTGTATCAGTGCTCGCCGAAGTGAAGTGCTCTCAAGCAGTGGTCGACCGATTTTTTTTATTTTTTTTATTTTTTTTTTTATTGGATTTTACAGATACCGATTACTAAGTTGGGCGTGGTACCTGCCGATAACCAATAGTTTTTAATATTGGTACTGACTGAAAACATAACACTTAAAGTAAAATATTGCTGAACGTTATTACAAAAATAAACAGTAGTTCTTGTACCATGAAAATGTACCTTATTTTTAAATTGAAATAAATAAACGTATATTAACTATATACTACTAATAAATATTGAAGTAAATAAAATGTATACATACAAACTGAACCAGAAAGTAACACTCCAATTAACTCCTTTTCGTTGTCGATGTTTTAAATCCTGCATCTGAGGAATCCCTCAAAAACCAACAGGCATCAATGCTGCTTTTTTTAAAAAAAAATTCGCCTCTAGAGGCCACTCTCGTACTGTATAATGACAGCAGACCCTTCTCAGCCACTGCCACAACGAACGCACCCGGGAAAAACTATCGGTGTGGATTTTTGCAGATAACCGATAGTTCCAGCAATCAGACATGGGTGCCGATTAATCCGCAAAACTGACCAATCGGTCGACCTTTACTCTCCAGTGCAGCATTTTGCATGTTCACGGCACCTTGCGCTTATTACTATCGACGATTCTCGTTAATTCTCAGGTCAGTCGCTCTAACACGTAAGCTGCGTTCACGGCACGTCGTAATCACCAGATTCCGACTCGTAAAAAGCGTTCGCGTCCCCGTAGTACTGGTATTTACAACTTGTACACTAGGAGTTTTCTGAGAGCTCCGCCTTGTACCACCTGAATGCTGTGACTTCATGTGGAAACACTCAAATCAGCGTTGGATTCAGCAGTAAAATGTAGTTATCTCGTAATAATTTGTATAATTGACTATACAGAATGTAATTATGCAGTTTTCATCTGCATCACCTTGCACGGATTCGTTTAATCCCGAGTCCGAGCTCTGAGTCGAGCATCCGGGTTGTTGTCTAGCAATTAGAGTAATTCCGACATGGTGTGAACACATCCACAGACACGCCGCAGCATGAGCTTTGAGAAATGACAAAGATGTACTCAATGGTTTTTATTATTTTTTTTTTTTTAGGTTGCTTTTAATGTTCATGGAACCTCAGCTACTTAAGACTGCAGGATGCTGTTTTTTGTTTTTTTTGTATAGGCTTGGAATAATATTTGGTAACTGGGTTAACTGGTACCAGGCACAGCTCCACACGGTGGTATCTTGTTGTGGAGGAGCTATGCCTGAAGAGTTGAAGCAAGTGTGTGTGTGTGTGTGTGTGTGGTGCAGATCGAGAACGCCGCCGAGGAACCCCGAGTGCTGTGTATCGTCCAGGACACCACCAACGCCAAGACCGTCAACGAGAGACTGACGCTCAACCTCCCGGCTTCCACCACCCTCTTGAAGCTCTACGAAGACGTCGCTCACAAAGCCGGCTACGTGAATGGCACCTTCGAGCTGGCATGGGCCAACGTGGTGGATTTGGTCAGCATCTCCCCCTCTCTTCTCTTCTTTCTTTTTCATCTGTAACCTAATATATCTTGCATCATGAATTAGTGATTAGGCATGTGCCAATAACTGGTTATGTAATGTAATATTCAACACGCTGCTACTGGGGAATTTAACACTGGGGACTCTGCAGCGTCCTGGGTAGGGAGCGTACACTGTATCCTTCAAATTCCTTACGATTATAGTGATATTACTTTGTATAGTAGTATTTTGGCCAGTGACGGATAGCCTGAGTATTCTTCAGCTGGGTTGGGACGCTAATCCTGCAGCTGACCCGGAGCACAGGTGCCAGGGTCGGCGTCGGATCTCTGAGTAGGTCACTGGATTAAACCCTGTCTTTGTGCCAACAGCACCTTTAAATAGCTATGTAATGCAGCGTCCAAAGTTTATCCAAACATGCAACATCATGGTACAGCTGTCCTCCATTTTTGGCTTAATAAACCAGGAAGAAAATATGCAATTTCTTTCTCTCTAATGCTAAAAGTCTCATAGTACAGGATCTGGCAGAGACGTAATACGCTAATCCTTACACAAAGAGGTCTGTGAATGCCCAGGGGGATATTGGAGCATTGAATATTAAATATTTGCAGGCATATTAGTCATTAATCTGCCGAAACTGTGAAGCCCCGTGTGTATGTGTAGAAGTTGCAGTCAAAATTATTCAACCCCCATTGCAAAATTTTGGCAATGAACCTGAGTTGCAAAGGGGGTTGAATAATTTTGACTGCAACTGTGTGTGTATATATAAAAAGATGCAGAATGACTAGTTATGCAGTCATGCTAAAATCTTTGTATCATTAACAAGGCTGTGGAGCTTCTAGCCTAATACGTACGTGTTTTAAAAAACAACTAAACTTATGTGCATCAACTCCAGAAGTATTAGCGCTCTTGTAAAGATCGGACAATAATTGTAGGCCTTGAAGTCCCTCTTACCTTGCAGCGTTATTCGTTGGGATAATTTCCTCTGAAACAGGAGGTCAGGGCAGGATGTATCGAGTGGCTCCGCCCCTTTTAAGTAACCAATAGTTTTTAGTTTACCTCATAGCCCTGGGCTAAGCCGTACTTGACCATTAGTACTGTCACAGAGCCGTGAGCTGGCACAAATACCTCCTTCTTCACAGTGAATGAATTCAAGCCAGTTCCTTCTTAACCTACTTACAATTGGGAAACTGAAGAAAACGTACAGCTTCGAACAGCCTAAGACACATTCACAACCCATGCTTGCTGATATGATTTCTCTCGCTCAACAACGGCAACTTGAGATTCTAGAGAACATTTGATAGGACAGAAAATCTGATGAGGAGCTGAAGTGCAGAATGATGTCATGAAAATTGTTGATTCGTGTCGGTGGTAGAGAAAGACTGTAAATTCTGAATGCATGTCTTCTAAATGTGAATTTTGTCATTGTTTTGGAGCACACTAGCTTATAGATAATTATAAGGTTAACGTATTGATCCAAAAAGCCACAAAAGCTTTAGAGAGTTTTGGTTTCATGGGGACTTTAAGTGGAGTCATAAATGTACGCCTCGTTATGAGTAACATTGAGTGTGTGTTAATAATCTAGTCATTATCTGATGTCCATTACCTTATTAAACGAGTGATCATGTAAACGGCGTGCTACTTGATCTCAAATCAGATTAACGCCATTCTTGGATTTATACCGTTAATCTTGCTCGCTTTAAAAAGCTTGCTTTAGTTGTGCTTTCACCAGTCTCGAAAGAAATGTGACCTGCTAGATTAAAAGTGCGTTTTACGTATAGCGATATTCAGCGACTAAAATGGCTTTAGTGTTTTAAACTTTTTGTTTTTGGTCAATATCAAATTCCCCAGTGTTCTAGAATGAAAACCAAATGCTGAATTAAAAAAAACTACACAAAACACACAAATTAAATAAATAAAAAGCTTTCTGTAATGTTGGATAAATGTGATGTAGTAAACTGTGACCCATTTGGAATTCATTAATTGATGCATAATTAAACAACAACAAAAGAACAGTTCTTATATGTTGCACACGGTCGGCATGTTGTCCAGGATGGCATGCGTTTATGTGGCGTGTTAAACCTGTAGTGGAAGTCCTTGGGTGAAACGGGTAAAACTGTCTCCTTTAGTCTATTCTACGACAACAATATGCGTTTCGCGCTCCTGGCTTCATCACTTCCTTAATACCAGAAGTGCAGTTGGTAGTGACATCTGATTTTGAGTGACTCCTGTAGACCAGGGTTTTTCTCATTATTGGATTACCTGTGTGCATGTAAACACATTCTTTTGGGGGGGGGGGATCTGTTTCTGTGCCGCATTAGAAAGGTCAGTGTTACTTCATATCCTTCCTCTTGGTACTTCATACATTTTAGAATGAAGCTCCATCATCCTTCTTTTCTGCTTTTCTTTTTCTGTGTCGGTCTTCACAGGCCCCTCTGGACCAGGCCAGTGAGATGTCTCTGGTGGAGTCTGGGTTCGAGCCGGGGAAGAGGAACTTCCTTCAACTCACGGACAAGGATGGCGAGCAGCCTCAGATAGCTTCTGTGAGTGGGCAGACGGGCAGAGCTAGAACTCCGCAGTTATCAGTGTGTAACTAGCATGCTTCACTGGTGCCTGGGCCAATAAGTGGGTTATCTCCTCCAACAGCTGTTTTCCTAATCGGCAAAAGCATAACAGCCATGCAACATTTCAGCCCTTGGACCGACAGCAGGGAAAGATAAAGCAGCCATTTCTATGAGCAGGAAATTGATGTAATAAGGTGCAAATGAGGTCGCTGTCGTTAATTTAACGCCAAATTGTGATGTGCCAGTTGCAAGCTGGACTGACATTGAGTTCGATACTTTGGAGCCCTAGTCCATGTCTTAAAGATGTTGATGTTGACTTCAGAGTCTTTGGCTAACATTTTGGCTATGAGTTATTCTGTGGTGGCGGCTGTGGCTCAGGTGGTAGAGCGGGTTGTCCACTAATCGTAGGGTTGGCGGTTCGATTCCCGGCCCACATGAGTCCACATGCCGAAGTGTCCCTGCGCAAGACACTGAACCACAAGTTGCTCCCGATGGCAAGTTTGCACCTTGTGTGTGAATGGGTGAATGAGACACGGTGTAAAGCGCTTTGGAAAAAAGCGCTATATAAGTGCAGACCATTTACCATTCTGCTCTTGCATCACACACAAATACACATCAAGGCTTGAATAGCGTTCCCCCCCCCCCCCAATTTGATACACCATGCACTGCACTGTTCTGCCTTTAGTTCAGTTTAGACACTGTTCCACATGCCAATGCGTAAAAAAGTTTGTGTACTCAACTACTAAAAATAGTTTGTACAAATAGCCAGAATGCATTATTGGTTGATTTGAGTAGTTTAGTTCGGGTGGGATTCAGAAGGTGACGTGTAGGCGCAGAACACATTAAATAACAAACAAGCAAAAAAAAAAAAAACGGCAAAAGTGTGAAAATGCAAGAACAAAATCAGAAATCCATCACTGTTAACTAAAAATGGAAAAGGTATGTCCTTATTGAACATCGGTGATGTGTTTCTGAATTTACGAACACGTTTTTTGGTTTGTTGCAGGACTGCTGCGATAGCCCGTGTTCCCGGTGTTGGGGCCGCACACTGATTACATCACTTGCCCACTGCGACACCGCCCCCACTGTTGTTTTTCCTTTTTATAATAATAAAATTCATTTAGTTCAGTTAGAGAACGGACGATGCAATTAATAACTGAACGTGTCTGCTCGATTCAGCATGAGCCGAATGAGTCAGTGTCACAGCGCAGATCAGGAGTCAGACTTCATTTAGCGACAATGAGGCGAGCTGACTGACAAGACTATGGCGGAAGGTTTGGTTTCAGAAGCGAGTTTGTCATTGTACTGTTTTGTAGTTGTGTTTTACATTAAGAATAATAACGAACCCACCATTCAAGCAATTGCCGCTAATTGCTGAAAGCGAAAGTGAAATGTGCATGGCATTCAGAAGCAAGGGGGGGATGGGGGGACGCCCTTTCTATTGTTGAGCATGAGATTGAATTTGCTGAGAAAACCCACTCCTTGGGAAAATTTGCTGAAGATCCTTCTCACTGTGGAATGTGACTTTCACGTTGTTTGGAGATGGCCTTTTAACCCTTCACTGACTGGGAATTCCTCCTCATTCCTCCTAAAATTCTGCTTATAGTACGTGAGCATTTAAACTTGTTGGGGGTTTAAAAATAAAAATAAAAAATGCCTCTCCTGAGCATGCTGTTTCGTATAAAATGTTTTGTATCGAAAATGTCTTGTATCAAGACACCACCATATGAATATGAATGCACTGGTATAAATTTTGTGCAACATTACACTTCTGGTAGTCTGTCCCTCACTCGTATGTAAGTGTGCGCACATCTTTAATGTCAGTAAAACATTTTTCTCACCTTGTCTGGTCCCTTAAACTGTGCATGGGTTTTTGTTTTGTTTTTTTTTTTGTTTTTTTTGTTCTAGACTAGTTATTCATGTGCTTGATATGATTAAAGGTTGTTTTTTTTAAATTGAGACTACTGGACATTTATAAATAACGATAAGTGCTTTACCTGTACTGAAACGGCAGCGAGGCGCTATGCTGAAGTGTGTTGAGCATTTCCTGAAAAGGAAGTTACAGTTAGTGCAGAGAGTACAAGGGACATTTAGCTGTGGGACAGCTGCCTCTGGAACACCTGCTACCACATGCTGTCTGCAACGGTCACACTGTGTCTAGGGAACAGTGTTTTTACATTGGCTGAGCTAAATCATTAAAGTACAGTCTGCTAAAGGCTGCACAGCAATTACTTGCAACAATCTTCGTTAAGTTTTAAATTTTATTAAAACATTTAAAAAAAATTTTTTTTTTTAAATCTCTTGCTTTGTGTGATTTGTGTGTACAGGATGAGTCAGGCACGGCAGACAGCAGCGGGCTGGACGACAGTTCTCAGGACCGCTTCATCGGACCCTTGTCCCGCGATGGTACAGTGGGCTGTAGCAGTGACTACAGCAGCCCCAGCTACTCCTACTCCTCCATTCTCAACAAGTCTGAGACAGGTAACCTCTTTTAGATTTTTAGTTGCAGCAACCCTGATAGTGGTACTAGTAGAGGAGGTGGTATACGGGGGGGGAGTCCATAAAAAAAGGTCGACCGATTAGTAGATTATACCGATAACTAGGTATAAGGTGTGTGTATGTATACATTGTTTTTTTTTTCATATATATATATATAAATTACACACACACTTTATACCTAGGTATAAAAAGTTGGGCAGTACCTGCTGGTAAAATATTGCTTTATTACAAAAATAAACTGTCCCATGAAAATTTACTCTACTTTTTAAAATGAAAATGCATATATAAATAGTGATAGATATATAAAGTAAATAAAAGATATAGATCCACACTGAACTAAACAGTAACACTCCAAATAACAAATAAAGAGACCTCCAAAATGAATCAAAAAACACTTCAAATAACAACAAAGTTTTTAATTTACCCTCTAGAGGCCGCTCTTGTACTGTTTAAGGACAGACCCATCTCAGCCGCTCCCACAATGGACCCAACCGGGAAAAACTACCCGTGTGGATTTTTGCTGATAACCAGTAGTTCCAGCAATTGGATATCGGTGCTGAGTAATTGGCAGAAAATGATAAATCAGTCGACCTTTACCGTTCACATAGTTTTTATTTTATTTACCGTTCTTTTATTTATTTAGTCTAATTTGTCATTTCTGCGCTTTTTTTTTTTTAAACACCTTTCCATGTAGGATATGTGGGTTTGGTCAACCAGGCCATGACTTGCTACCTGAACAGTTTACTGCAGACGCTGTTCATGACGCCAGAGTTTAGAAATGCTCTCTACAAGTAAGTACAAAACACTTCATCATCATCTGCACAATATCATAGAGGGGAAAAGCAGCTAACGGGATTAAACCGAGGTCTCGTTTCCCTTTCAGTTGGGAGTTTGAGGAGTCCGAGGAAGGTCCTGTCACTAGCATCCCCTACCAGCTGCAGAGGCTGTTTGTGCTGCTGCAGACCAGCAAGAAACGATCCATAGAGACCACAGACGTGACGCGCAGCTTCGGCTGGGACAGCAGTGAAGGTGAGCTCCTCTCAGCACTGCTCTACAAGGCTTAGTAATCCTTCCATGAAAGTGTCTTGCATTACTGACAGCCTCATTGATATCCATACTGCCAGGCAAACGTTTGGCGCACCCCGTATTTGATCATTTTTGTTGAAATTCTCATTTCACATACACTGTTACATACACAATATATTTATTTTACACAGTAAAACCTTGTGCTGCTGTAGATTTAATAATTTCAACTTTATTCTTAATATTGCTAATTACATCGTACTCTACTAGTATTAGCGTACGATTTATATCCCTGCATAATAATACACTTGGAGGGAATTATTTTTTCTATAAATATATACCAAAGTCTCTATACAAATTTTGAGTTGTCCTAGATGACAACATAAGATAAAACAGTTAAGTTTTTTTGTTTTTGTTTTTGTTTTTTGCATGCCAAACAGTAAATGGGAACTAATTGCAGGCAGGAAGTAAAATTGCAAGTGAAGAACTGAAGAAACACTGGATCACGTGCGCCATACAATCGGTTTAATTCGAGTCATTTGTTTGGATTTACTGTGGCGTAACTGATTTGCATAGAACTGCGAATTTCAATTTCAATTTCAAATGTCATTGAAATTGCAGCTCCACGCACGCGCACACAGAAAATAAACATCTGCCTGTCACTTTGTTGCTTGCCAGTGTGAGAAGGAAGGGTTTGTGTTAATACTAGCACTGTCTGAGTCTTTACTCTATAGGCTTTAACAGGATTACAGTCCAAGTGCACCTGCCTTTAATATGGCACCTGCATTAGAATCATTGGAGAGTGAGCATTTAATGAGTTAAAAAAAAAAAAAAAAAAAAAAAAATTAAGTTTTCTAATTTAATTGCTGTTCTGTATCAAGTCATGTCTGTGGAAATAGTGCTGAAAGTGTAATAAAACAAACTTCAGGAGGTTTAACATTGAAAAATGGCCTGGCATTGTAGCCTATGTAGATGATCAGAGGCAGTGCAGCCAGACTACTAGAGTGCTGTGAAAGTATTACATTTGTGTGTGTGTGTGTGCGCACGTTTGTATGTTGTGCAGCATGGCAACAGCACGACGTCCAGGAGCTTTGTCGGGTCATGTTCGACGCCTTGGAGCAGAAGTGGAAACAGACAGAGCAGGTACGTGCTACAGCTCCTGCACCTTTATCTGATGTGCCACTAATCCACTAGGGTCTGAACAAAGGACCCAGTGTAACACGAAAGTCTGAAGGTTAGTACTTTGGAAGTTGCTTGTATAAACATGCCCTCATGTGATCCGTGCAGCGTTTTGAAGACGTGTCTGACTCTCACAGGGTTTTCACTGTGTTCTTGTTCACTTGTGGACTGGAATTAACATACTAAATAAAGAGGTGAATGATCTGTCACTGCTCAGGGTTTAGGATGCTTTGTTTAAGTTGCACTTATTTTATTTTTATATTAAGTGATGTAGCAGAAATTGGGGTTATTGTTAGTAGTGGTTAGCCAAAGCATTATATGTCATTTTATATGCCTTTTGCATATAATTATATTGGGTGTAATGTTGTAGGTTTCAAGTACTGAATAACTGTGTTCTGACTCCTCAGGCTGACCTTATAAATCAGCTGTACCAGGGAAAACTGAAGGATTATGTGCGCTGTCTGGAGTGCGGCAACGAAAGCTGGAGGATCGATACATACCTGGACATCCCATTGGTCATCAGACCTTTCGGAGCCAGCCAGGCCTTTAGCAGCGTGGTACGTCTCTGTTCAACCTGTCAGTTGTTTGGTGTTGTACCATACGTGTATGTATAGTACAGCAAATTTTTCTCTCTCTCTCTCCCAACAGTTGCCACTAGGGCTAATCAAATGCAACCTTAAGTTCATTAATTGAATAAATTCGCATATATTTAGTAAGCTAATGTAGGTGGTTTCAACCATTTTGGCTCATTGACCATTTTTCATGCTTTCATAATTTCCAATGAAATATGAAAATTGAACAGTGTGTATCAAATTTATATACAAGTAGTTAAGTTTCCAACAGGGACGTTATGTAGTCGAAGTTTTGTGTGGCTGAAACACAAATAACATCCTGTTGGATATATGTAGTGTAGAGGTCAACCGATTAGTGGATTTTACAGATACCGGTAACTAAGTCGAGCTGTACCTGCCATTAACCGATTAATCAACTCGTAGCTTTTAAAATTGATACCGAATGAAAACATAACACTCAGTCAAATATTGCTGAACTTTATTACAAAAACAAACAGTACTGACTGTACCATGAAAATGCATGTTATGTTTTTAAATGAAATAATTATATAAATATTAATATATTAACTATTAATAAATACTTTAAAGATATACTTCCAAACTGAACCAAAAAGTATCACTCCACATAACAAATAAAAATAGAGACATTCAAAATAAAAAATAAAAATCTTCAAATAACACAACAAAATTTGTCATTTTTTTATTTCGCCTCTAGAGGCCGCTCTCGTACAGTATAACGACAGCGGACCCAACTCAGTCGCTATCATCCATAGGTGTGGACTTATAGCCAGTAATCAGTAGATCCAGTTATCGGTGCTGATTAATCAGCAAAACCGATCAATCGGTTGACCTCTAATACAGTGCGTTGTATAAGTCCCGCAACTCCCTTATGTCATACCTTATATCGTGAGCATATCTGGTAAAAAAGATTGTATTGTGATTTTTACGTGCTTCATGGATAGTGTTTAAAAAAATAAAAAATAAAAAATACCTGAATATCATTGATGATAATAGGTTACTGTAAATTAATAGCAATGAATCTGAAGTATTAATGTCTTCTTCATGCTCTGATGCCTGTAACAGGAGGAAGCACTACAGGCCTTCATCCAGCCTGAAACTTTGGACGGGCCCAACCAGTATTTCTGCGAGCGCTGCAAGAAGAAATGCGATGCACGCAAGGTGAGCAGAGCAGATTAGTGCAGACTGTTGTTATTGTTGTTCTCTCTGTCCCTGTAATGAGTTCCTATCGTATTGTTGCTTCTCTCTGTGTCTGGTTTCTTCAGGGTCTGCGGTTTCTGCACTTTCCCTACCTGCTGACGTTGCAGCTGAAACGTTTTGACTTTGACTACACCACTATGCACCGAATCAAGCTCAACGACCGCATGACCTTCCCCGAGGAGCTTGACATGAGCCCCTTTATTGACCTCGAGGACGAGGTAAAAAAAAAAAAAAAAAAAAAAAAAAAAACCCCAAAAAAACCAAAAAAACCCAGCCTCCCTAGATTGCTGTAGCCAACAAATCTCGATTAGTTTCTGAATAGTTAGACCTGATCGTGACTGAAGATGGTGACTTGTCTTATTTCCTCTTTGATTTACCACACATGCAAATTCCAGAAATCCCCTCAGACCGAGAGCTGCACTGACAGTGGGGCAGAGAATGAAGGCAGTTGCCACAGCGACCAGATGAGCAATGACTTCTCCACGGATGATGGTGTGGATGAGGGCATCTGCCTGGACAGTACCAGTGCCGCCGAGAGGGTGCTTAAGCAAAAGGTACCTCCGTTCTTAACCCTGACATGTCTGCATAATGGATCATGTATATTTATTTGACTGTAAACGTTAAAGGTGACTATAAACAAATAAAAGCTATGATGTCATTCGTTAATACGTTACGTGCCGTTATAGGAAAATAATCGTCCCAGAGGATTATTTCTTTTTCCACAACATCCCATTATGTTCCTTTGCAGAGCTCACTGACCTATGAACTGTTCTCGGTAATGGTGCATTCTGGGAGTGCCGCAGGTGGACACTACTACGCCTGCATCAAGTCCTTCAGTGATGGCCAGTGGTACAGCTTCAACGACCAGCACGTCAGCAAGGTTCTTCAGCTATCATATTTAAACAGATTATTATTTTTTATATATATATATATATATATTTAAAGATGAATTGGTTTTCCGTATAATATCTATATTTTCTAAAGATGCTGTTTGTGTTTTTTTTTTTTTTTTTTTTGTTTTTTTTTTTGTTCGTTTTGTTTTTTTGATGAAGATCACACAGGATGACATCAGAAAGACGTACGGTGGTTCCTCAGGGAGCAGAGGCTATTACTCCAGTGCCTTTGCCAGGTAAAAAAAAACCAAAACCCTTACATCTATTTTTATTTATTTATTTATTTTTTAACACGTCTGCCTCTGGGTGCCGTTTTGACGGTGGGGCGTAAAAGGGAAAAGCGCATGCACGCAGTCATGTCTTAAAACAAACATAATCACCATGAACTTCAGCCATTATACAACTAAATGGCGTCACACTGAGATAAATACAACAGACTCTTTATGTAAGCGTGAACAAAGCCCCATTTACTGCTACCCCTCTATCTAAGTAACGACGTTCTTACATCATTGGCTTTTCTGACTGGAAATAATCCCCTAATTAATATTTTGTATTCCAACAGCTCCACAAACGCATACATGCTCATATATAGACTGAAAGATTCCTCAAGGAATGCAAGTAAGAGAAGTTCTGAAGTTACTCTTGTACTTTTTTCTAATCTAATTTTTGTGAGACGTTTTCTTTCTTTCTTTCTTTTTCTTTCGTTGCTTTTAAAAATCAATAGTTTTTTTTTTTTTTTTTTTTGTTTTGTTTTTTAAAAATATTTTCGCAATTCACTTTACACTGCTGAATTATTTTGCTGGTTTTGCGCATAAAAAAAGGTCACCTCTGTGTGCAGAGTACCTCGACGCTGAAGACTTCCCAGAGCACATAAAGCGTCTCGTTCAGAGGGAGCGAGAGTCCGAGGAGCAGGAGAAAAGACAACGAGAGCTCGAGCGCAATACCTGCAAGGTACCGCGTGTTCCTCTTAATCTTTACCGCAACCTCATGCTTCCATAGCTTCTCCAGCTGAATGCTCATACCATCCATTTTTTTTCCCCGCCCACATTTGTATAGATCAAGCTGTTCTGCATGCATCCTGTCAAGATGATGATGATGATGGAGAACAAGCTGGAGGTTCACAAGGACAAAACACTCCGAGAGGCCACAGAAATAGCGTACAAGGTAAGTCTAGGCCACGCTTATTAGTGACTGCTGTATGTAGACTGTTGTGCGTAATGCTCCCACCACCGTGCTTCACTGTATTGTATTATACACTACACGCACGATCTGAAGACCCGACTCCGATGTGTGTTCTGCAAGTCCCTGCTTTCCATTAAACATATTTTAGTGGACTGTTCTGCTTTTAATGGAAGTAGACAACATTTTTTTTTATGTTGTAAGTTCACTTAAGGACGTGTTTAGTAAGGTTTTAGAATATTTTATCATATGTAAACGTAAAGCATCTTATATAATCGTAACCGCTGTATTTTCCTTTGGTTTGGGTTTTATTTTGTAATTTTTTTTTTTTTTTTTTTTTTTTTTTGGTCTGTTTTTTGCTCCAGATGCTGACATCTGTTTACTGCTAGTGAACACGCAGTCATTTGTGTCTGTTTGCTTTGTCCTACTAGCTGATGGAGCTTGAGGGCATAGTTCCTCTGGACTGCTGTCGCTTGGTGAAGTACGATGAATTTCACGAATATCTGGAGCGTTCATATGAGGGGGAGGAGGACATGCCCATGGGGCTGCTCCTTGGCGGGGTTAAATCCTCCTACATGTTCGATTTGCTACTAGAGACCCGCCGACCCGACCAAGTGTTCCAGCCTTATAAACCTGGAGGTACCACGAATCACTAACTAATCGTTTTTTGGAGTCATTTCTGAAATGATCAAATTTGCCAAGTCTTTTTATTTTTATTTATTTATTTATTTATTTTAAATATAAATTAAGCATGTTAATCGAATTATGACTTCTATAAAGTGCACTTAATAAGATTGTGTGTACTGTATGTACACTACTGGTCAAAAGGTTAGAAAAGCTCATTCTTTATGGGAACTATGTTGTGATAGAAAAATCCAAAATAAATCAAAATTATTACAAATTTTAGCATCTTCAAAGTAGAATTTCCAGAAACGTATTCTCTGCATTTTCTCAACCGATTTCTTGAGGAATTTCCCTGAGATGCTTTTTAAACAGTATTAAAGGAGTTCCCACCGACGCCGGACACTTATCGGCCGCTTTTCAGAATATTTTGCTCCAAGTCATCCGTTTAAAAAAATAAATAAATAAATAAATAAATTTGTAAATAAAATGTTAGTTTTCTAATGAAAGAAGTGAACGTTAGCACGATTATATTTTTGTCTACAACACCGATTTCAAACATTTAATCACACACCTTCAGATCAAAAGGTTTTTAAGATCATGAGAAACATTTCAGTCAGGTGTCTCCAAACTTTTGACCGGTGGTGTATTTAACTCTTCAGAGGTGATGGTGAAGGTCCACGTGGTGGATCTGAGGAGCGAGACCATCACCGCTCCCGTCAGCGTCAGGGCATACCTGAACCAAACCATTACGGAGTTCAAGCAGCTCATCGCACAAGTATGTTTTCTCTCTCGCCGTCTGCACACACTAGCGCAGTACCACAAGCACTACGAGCTGTTAGTTCGATCATGTTAACCATGCATGAAAGTCTTGTTTATTCCTTTGTTCAGGCCACCGGGCTTCCCGCAGAAACCATGCGAGTCGTCCTGGAGCGTTGCTATAACGACCTCCGGCTTCTCTACGTGCCCAACAAGACACTGAAGGCTGAGGGTTTCTTCAGGAGTAACAAGGTTTTCATTTTCTAAACACCAAAAGGGAAAACTGCAAAACTGTTTTTATCGGAAGTTCTTCGTCTGTGTTTGGCAAAATTCTGCCTTGATCTCACCAGCTGTATCTCTCTAACAGTTTCCTCTTCCTTTAGGTTTTCGTGGAGAGCTCCGACTCTGAGGACCACCAGGTGACGTTCACCGACTCTCTCCTGTGGAAGCTTCTGGACCGTCACGGCAACACAATCAGACTGTTTGTTTCGCTCCCGGAGCAGTCCCCAGGCTCCATAGCCCACAGAACTAGTTGCCCCAAAGTGAGCGCTGACTCTGAGGACTCGTTCGAGGGGGCTAAAAGCAGCGGGCAGTGCGTCGAGGCCATACTGGAAGAGAGCACGGAGAAGTTAAAGAACCTTTCCCTCCAACAGCAGAAGCAGAAGCAAACCTCCAGCACCAGCGAGAGCCAGAAGAGTTCAGACCACAGCGATTTCGAGCACCTCGATTTCCCGCAGCCCGAGAACCAGCTGGCTTCGGAAGAACGCTCTGACTCGGACGCCAACAACGACCGCAGCACTAGCTCCGTGGACTCGGACATCCTGAGCTCGAGCCATAGCAGCGACACGCTGTGTAACGCTGACGGCACGCCTCTGCCTCTGGCCAACGGCCTCGACTCGCACAGCATCACCAGCAGCCGCCGATCCAAAGCCCACGAGGGCAAGAAGGAGACGTGGGACACGGCCGAGGAGGACTCGGGCACGGACAGCGAATACGACGAGAACGGCAAGAGTAAAACGCAGACGCATTACCTGTACTTCAGAGCAGAACCGTATTCACAGGAGGGTGCTGCCATAGATGGACAGAAAGGTAACGAACACTGCTAATGGCTGTGTGGGGAGAGGAGCAGAAAGGAGTTTTTTTGTTGTCGTTTTTATCCTTCCCCCCTCATGTATTTGATAACCTGGGCACATTCTGAGGTAAAGTTTTTAATCCTACTCTGATTATACCTTTACTGTTGCCAGTTAGAGTTTTACTAATGATAATGAGTCTTTATTGATCTCACATACATTACAGCACAGTGAAATTCTTTTCTTCGGAATGGGGTCAGAGCGCAGGGTCAGCCATGATACAGCGCCCCAGGAGTAGAGAGGGTTAAGGGCCTTGCTCAAGGGCCCAACAGTGGCAGCTTGGCAGTGCTGGGGCTTGAACCCCCGACCATCCGATCAGTAACCCAGAGCCACCACTGCCTGTAAAATAGGCACAAAAATAGCATGTTGAACTTCTACAGATAGATAGATAGATAGATAGATAGATAGATAGATAGATATTTAGATATTGTGAAGGCAATTTGACTTGCATTATGTTACAACTTGTGATCTCAGATTATGGCCAAAAGCAAGGGTTTTATCTTGTTGGTGGTTGATACTAATAAATCAGGAATTATATGACTAGTCATATAAACTGACAAAAAAAAAAAAGGGCTGATCAAAACTAACCTGTGTAAACTTTACAAAAATAAATGAATTCGGTCGTTACCCTAGACCAGGGGTGTCCAGTCTTATCCAGAAAGGGCCGGTGTGGGTGCGGGTTTTCATTCCAACCAAGCAGAAGCCACACCGGAGTCTACTGAAAGCCAAAATCAACTGATTAAACAGGTGGAATCAGGTGTGCTTCTTGCTTGGTTGGAATGAAAACCTGCACCCACACCGGCCCTTTGCGGATAAGATTGGACACCCCTGCACTAGACGTATCGAATTGTTAACTCCTGTCTGTCAGAAGGTCTTGATGGATTTTCTGTAATATTATAATGTAATTAATGTACTTGTTTGAATACTTTACCGTTTGTATTGTAACAACCCAGTCACAGGGACTTGCATGGTGGATGTTCCGTACAGACAAATCTTTAAAAAAGTTATTAATACTTGATATTGTCAATTTTTCTTTCGGTTATTTAGGTTTTTTGGAAGAAATCTTCGGTATCAGTGCTTTTGTACACTTAGGATCTCTAATACAAAGTCAAAATAGTGTAAATAATTTGTAACCCACATACCGCGCAGCCCCGTTATCTACTTTGTTATCGACAGTCTAGTTTAAATAATTGAGTTCACCTTTTGGTGTTTCCTTCCATGCTTACAGGTTTACTTGTCCATGTTGATAAAAGGATCACACTGGCATCATTCAAGCAGAACCTGGAGCCGTTCGTCGGAGTCCCCTCTACTCAGTTCAAGGTCTTCCGGGTCTACGCCAACAACCAGGAGTTTGAGAGCGTGCGACTCAACGAGACTCTTTCTTCTTTTTCAGATGACAACAAGGTTTGCCCTTTTTGGTTACGAACACATCATAATCGCACACCGCATCATCCTCTTAGTCAGGTCTTGAGTCATTTTTAAGGCGGCTTCTGCTTATATATATATTTATTTTTTAATCTGTAGATCACCATTCGGTTCGGACGAGCCCTAAAGAAAGGAGAATACAGGGTAAAGGTGTACCAGCTGTTAGTCAATGAATCAGAGGTAAGCAAATATCAGCATCTTCAAACTAGGGATGTCGATATACACACATTCTCATGATCGATCGTCATTTAAATTAATGCTCGATTAATCGTAAATCTTAATACTGCTATACTAAATACTAAAACTTTATACAACTGTTTGTCCAATTATATAAGACTGAAAAGAACCCAATACACACACCAGAATATATATTATTCATTAGGACTGTAGTTTAATTCCGTGCTTTTTGTGCGTCCATAAAAAATAATGCATAAATACTTGTATATTAGTTTATATTATATATGTTTATATTATATAATGGTATTTATGCATTACTTTTTATAAAAGCGTATAAAACGTTGACACAAACTGAAGAAAGTTATTGTCCTTGACTATGCGTATCTTCTAAAGCTAGCGGCGTCACGTTACGTGCGTATGACGTCATGCACCACTGACTAGGAAGCGGGTTATACTTCCGGTTAGTAAAAAAACGCTAGTGTTCTGTTTGAGATGATATTACCTTTCTAAAATTCATACACTAGACGGTAGTGCATAGTGTAAGTGTACAGGACGTCATTTGGGACACAACTTTAGTATTTTACTCTCCGAAGCGTGATTTTGGAACAGAAATAGCGTAATCAGTAAATCTCCCCCGTGCCGCGCGCTGACCAACTAATCGATTATGAGATTCGTTGACAAAGATTTTCATGATCGATTATTATCGATTTTATATTAGCTCTAGTTACAACCCTACACCATTTAGTTATTACTTCGGCGGTCCTGCTTGAAGTTGAGACTACGTACATACCTCATATGGATAGCATGTCATTATTTATATATTACATGTTCGGAAGCTGAACGTACCCGATCGCTGACGTGCTAATCCTGTTCCATAATCCTGTTCCTGTGCTAACGGGAATCCATTCTTGAATGAATGTTGTAGTCCAGCTGTATGAAATTGATCAACTCTCGAAAACCATATTGCTTATCGGTGTCATTTGCAATCATTTTACCCAGTCATGTGTCATGTCATGTGTCCGCGTCACGTGTTTTGCACATGAGCAGACACAACACTTTAAAAAAAAAAAAAAATCTCTCTCGATTAAATAATTAAGGACAATTCCTCGATCGTCAGTTATTCGTTAGCATCCCTGCTTCAAACACTTGTTAGGGATTCAAGTGCTCAGTTTTTTCATGAGATGAAGTTGCAAAACACATTTCAGCTGTTCAGATACGAGTGGTGGGAAAATTGGTTCACGGTTAATGTGGATGCGATCTTTCTCCCTTAGCCTTGTAGATTCCTGCTGGATACAGTGTTCGCTAAGGGCATGACAGTGAGGCAGTCTAAAGAGGAGCTACTGCCCCAGCTCCGAGACCAGTGCAAACTGGACCTTAGCATAGACAGGTGAGCACCCGAATGCATCACAGCTGTTTGTTTCAAGATGTGACCGATCCTTTGGCATACAGAATCAGTGTTTGGATGCAATGAGCTGATTTTGCACATGATGGAGTAATTAATCAATTATTTGTGTGCGGAGATCGACCAATATTGATTTAAAAAAAAATTTTTTTTATAACTGATACAGATTATTTGTTTATGTGCCCGATAACCGATACGCAGAATCGATATTTGTTTATTTATTTATTTATTTATTGTTTTACTTCTATTTTTGACGCAATGAAAACACCACCACTGGACTGAACAAACAGTTTTATTTATAACAATTTTGTCAATTTCACTTCCCCCTTGCATACAAAACAACTCTTATTTATACACCAATAAATAGAGGGGTCTGAAAGAGTGCAAAAATAAAATAGTGCACTATTTTTATTTATTTATTTATTTATTTATTTATTTATTTTATAAATAAGCTTTGATGAGGTAAACAAAGCACAAAAATAATTCTAACAAAAAATGGATGGAGTGCTGCGATGGTGATCCTGTGCACAATTCTCAAAATGTCCACAAGATGGCGCCATTTATCGGTGGAGTCGATATTAGGAAAACCGATATCCGATTATGGTCAAATGCTTAAGTATCTGGAAAAATATCGGTAAAACCGATTATCGGTCGATCAGTGTGCTATGATTCTGTCCAGATAGTATCCTCGTGACATTTCAATCACATGAGTTATTTTATTTTAGCTGTCTCCCTTAGTAAATTGATGTTTAAATTAATGTTCAGAGTCCAGACTTTTAGCTGTAACTCGAGGGCATTTACATCCAAGTTGTGAATAGTGTATGAATTGCAGCAGTTATGTTTCAAGGTAGCAAAAGTAGTTGGACATTCTTGGCTGTTTCCATAGCCAGGTGTGGTGTTCTCGTATTATTTCACTTAGAAGTGATCAGATAAAAGGTCAAGAGTTAATTTCAAATGTGGCCTTTGGAACTCTCAATATGAAGTCCAAATATCTGTCACTGCCAGTGAAACAGGCCCTCACTAGGCTGAATGATCAAAACAAACCCATCAGTGAGGTTGCAAAAACATTTGGTGTGGCCAAATCAACTATGTTGTACATTCTTATAAAGAAAAAACGTACCACAAGCTCAGGAACACCTGAAATGCCTGGGAGACCCCAGAAAACAACTTTGCTGGATGACACGAGAATTCTTTCCCTGGTGAAGAAAACCCCTTTCAGAACATTTGGCCAGATCAAGAACAAACTTCAGGAGGTAGGTGTATCTATCTGTGTCAGTCAACAATCAAGAGAAGACTTCACCAGAGTTAATACAGAGGGTTTACCACAAGATCTAAACCATTGGTTTACATCAAAGATCATCTTTTATCAAAGTATAGGAAGAGAAGGGTATGGGGAGAAGAAGGAACTGCTCGTGATCTGAAGCACCTCATCTGATGGTGTGGGCAAATCTAGCTGCCAGTGGAACTGGTTCCCTTGTACTTATTGATAGTGTGACTGCTGGCAGAAGCTGCAGGGTGAATTCTGAAGTGTATAGGGCTATTTTATCTGCTTAGATTCAGACAATGCTTCAAAAATCATTGGTTGCTGTTTCAGAGTTCAGATGGGCAATGACCCGAAGCGTACTTTTGAAAGCAACCCACAACTTTTTTTTTTCTTTCTTTCTTTCTTTCTTTTTTTTTTTTTTAAGGCAAGAAGTGAAATGTTCTACAATGGCCAACTCCATTACCTGACCTGAATCCAACTGAGCATGCATTTCACTTGCTGAAGGCAAAACATAAACATAAATGTAAATACACTTTAAATTAAAGTTACAGGTCTCCACTTTGAGCCTATGTACAGTATTTTATTTCAATTCCAGTCCACTGTTAGATGCTAGACAGCTAATACAACAATAACTTTGTCGATGTTCAAATATTTATGGAACCTGACTATATTTTGGTGAGTCGCAGCCAGAATTTAATGGAATGTGAACCACTTGAGTACAGAACTTTTGTTCTGGTGAATAAATAAATAATGGGTAATAAATTGAAACGCATTGTAATCAGTCAGCAGTGAGGTAACTGTCTGATCATCCACAGTGACACCGTAACAGCTCTAATGGACTCGTATATTAAAGTATAGGTTATGGTGTGAATGTTTTTTTGGAAAATCTCCCATTTTCACGTAACACAATTTCCCCTGGACCTCATGTCAACGGTTATTAATGTCCATCTCTGTGCCCAATACTGCAGCTCGTATCAGCAGCTGACCTTTGTAGTGGCCCGATTCACTGGTATCATGTGGCAAAGGAGCTGAATCCACACAGAATATAAATTGTCTCGTGTCGGTGCTTGTGTAGGTTTCGACTCCGGAAGAAGACATGGAAAAACCCAGGCACCGTGTTTCTGGAGTATCACGTTTATGAGGAGGACATCAATATCTCGAGTAACTGGGAAGTCTTCCTTGAAGTTCTTGACGGTAAAGATTTTTTTTTTTCTACAAAAAAAGGACAACAAAAAAGGACAATTTCTAATGGACATGCTTTTATAAATGACTATTGAAAACTTGTTTAGAATTGGTGAAGACTTTCACAAAATGAAGATATCACTCAAGTATTGATTTATCAAGCCAGAGTTCAAAAGACCTAGATAGTGAACAGTCAGTGGGTGCCTCAAACCAGTAAAAATAGCTCATGTTATCAGTGTACTATTAAAATGTCACTCCACAACAATTATTTCTGAGCCAGCTTTCTTGAATTTTGTTTGTTGTGTAGGTAAGACACTCACAGCTGCCGTTTTTATTTTATTTTTAAACATGTGGTTGAATATGATGCCTAATTTATGTGGACAGAAACGCACCAATAGTAGTTGCTGAAGATTTGGCATCAGGCTGCTGTTGGTCACGGAGTCATGCCCATGGAGAAGTTTATAATTATGGTTTGATCGCGGGGCCCATGCACTGCTTCTTTTGACATTCGTAGTGCAAAATGTTCCAACGTGAGCTCACAACCGTATGTTGCTAACATGTTGTTCTCAAGTAACATGTCATAGCTTAACTACAAAGATTCATTTACCTCAATGTGTATATAAACATCTCATTAGTAACTGCGTTTACATGGATGCAGTAATTAATTATTGAGCTTATTCTGAGTAAGACAATATTCTGATTAAGGTGTTTACATGAGTTGCTTTTAGAATATTCCTTTTATGTTCATGTTTTACATGTTCTAAAACATGGATCGATTAAGGGCACGCGTCATTACGTCCCCACGCTGTCCGACGTTCCCTCCAGAATTTCACGCATCGACATACAGTTCGTCTTCGTTGTGGAGCCGTATACAGTTTTGGGTGTTTCATTTTTAATTTTTATGAAAGCTTCAAGTGCAGTTAATTATGTCGTGCTGTACATGCAAATAGACGACTGCTTGAAGCTGTGGGCTGCGTCCCAAACCGTCCCATACTTGCCTACTATATAGTAGCCGAAATATATGTATTTCACCTACTATATCGCAGGTAAGTACGCAGTTGAGCGCTGCCATGTGTGAACGTGTCCTGTCGCGAAACGCAGTGAAAACTCCCACATGACGTTAATGGTGTGATTAAGGTGTGTACATGTCTGTAATACACGTCGATAATGCGACTAAAACAGGAATTCTCCACGTCTTAGTTTGATTTGTGTTTACTTCGAGTATGACTTTAACCGGATTAAGGAAATCAGAAATCACTGTTTACACGCTAGTTTCTTAATCAGAGTATCGCCTTAATCGGGTTAATATCGGATTATTGTTGTCCATGTAAACGTGCTGATAGACTGTATAGATGTTCAGTTAATTTGAAATGTAAAAGGTGTGATCATGTTAGTTTTGTGTTAATTTAATTTCTCAGACTGTCCCACTGTGTAATTGTGATTGTCGGTGTGTTGCAGAACCGGAGCGGATGAAGTCCATGTCTCAGCTGGCGGTGCTGACACGACGCTGGTTTCCGGCTCAGATGAAGCTGGAGCCCTTTCGTGAGGTGGTGCTAGAGAGCAGCAGTGTGGATGAACTCAAGGAAAAGGTGATGTCCAAATGGCCAGTCTCTTTCCTTTTCTATCGCACAGACCCCTGATGTAAAGTCAACACTGATGCTGATGGCCTGGGAAGGCGTTTCATTCTCGTGATGTTTGTTTCCCTGCAGCTCAGTGAAATTAGTGAGATTCCTCTCGAGAACCTGGAGTTCGCCAAGGTATGACCGCTTGCTTATTCTGGGTTAGGGTGTTTAGTGTTTTGGCTTTTAGCATGGGTTCATAGCCAGGGTCAATGCTGTGCTCATTTGGAGAAGGGCATCGTCGTCGAGCTCTCGATAAGCAATTCGCACGACTGAATATTGCTTTGTTTTGTAGTAGCGCTTCACGTTACCACTTTTTTAATGAGTTAATTAGTGGAGAATAAACCCATTAAGTTTACAGACCAGAGGGGATCACTAAAACAGAACAATACTTATGAAAGTAGAGTCTTGTTCTAGCCCTATTCAACTCATTCATCTTTATGGTGGTCAGTTCACTGTGCATCTCTGTCCTCCACCTCTAGGGACGAGGAACATTTCCTTGTGACATATCTGTGTTGGAGATCCATCAGGATTTAGACTGGAATCCTAAGGTTTCCACACTCAACGTCTGGCCCCTGTACATCTGCGACGATGGTGCGGTGGTGTTTTACAGGTAACACTCCGAGCGTTCAGGACAGGATATAACGAGCACACTCTTCGGCTCTTTTGAAGTTTTGGTGTCGAATACACAGGATGGTTGGGCATGAACTTTCTGAAAGATTCTTATGGCTCTGATTGGGCTTTTAACTTGTAAAGGATATTTAATAATAATAATAATAATAATCATCATCATCATCATCATAAATACACCTCATAATCTGGTCAAAAGCAACCAGTGAATTTGTGGATAATCAAGACAGAAAATTTGCACATTATTATAAAGTTGACATTTTTTCCAGTATTTTTTGTGATAAAATTTCCTGAAAAGGCCAGATTATTTTTTTATTTGATTTGATTTATTTTTAATTTAGAAGCAAGGTAGATAGTTCAATTGTTCATCATTGTACAAAATGTGTATAATTTATTTGCCTGCCCTAGTATTTAGTGTTTAGTTAGTTTTTTTTTTTTTTTTTAATTATAGTGGAGTTGTTCATTTTTGCTTAAAGGCTGTGTCTTTCTTCTGCAGAGACAGCACTGAGGAGCTCATGGAGCTCTCAGAAGAAGAGCGCAACGAACTGATGAAGAAGGAGAGCAGCCGGCTGCTGAAGACGGGCCACCGGGTCAGTTATTCTCCCCGCAAAGAGAAAGCTCTCAAGATCTACTTAGACGGAGGGCCTTCTAAAGACCCGGGCCAGGACTGAGAGTGGCCCCACCACACCCCGATATACTTTTTTTTTTTTTTTTTTTTTTTTTTTTTTTTTTTTGTTTTTTTTTTGTTTGGTTTTTTT
>JANDJT010000002.1:6652750-6678135 GCA_024331685.1 Stegophilus panzeri
TTATTATTATTATTATTATTATTAATATTAATAATAATAATAACAATAATATTAATAATGTTATTATTACTGCTGCAACTACTAAGACTGCTATTACTTCTACCTGTGCTATAACTATTACTATTTTACTAATTGTTCTGCTTCCATTACTACACCTAATATTACTACTTCTACTATTATTAATGCTTTTTCTATAACTGTTGCTAATACTATAACTATTACTACTGCTGGTACTACTACTTTTGTTATTACTATGATTATTGCTAGTGCTACTATTACCGTTACTCCTATTACTATAGCTACAGCTACTATTTCTACTGCTGCAGCTAATACTAATTCTAATTTGACTATTTCTGCTATGACTATTACTGCAATTATGATTGTTACTGCTTCTGTTACTATTTCTACTACTACTATTAGACACTGCTGCTGTGTCTACTATTACTATTAATGCTACTTATACAACAGTTGAGAGTTTGCAGTTCTCTTGTAGAGTTCTACATATTGCTTTTAAGGATTTTAGCCATGAAGGCTTGGGGATTTAACCTCTTTTACACTGAATTCATGACCTAAATCAATGTAAAATCACAGGATTTTTCCTGTGAATGCCTCCTTTTTAAGACCTCAAATAAATGAAAAAAAAAAAGCGGCATCTGGTCTCTGGAGCACCCTCGACCCCGCCTGTACAGCTGTATTTCATGGCAGACCAAAACAAGCCTCTGCACTGGACTAAACCTGGCTGCCAGCAGCACATCAGTATTCTAGTGCTGTCTCCTGTCCATCACTGGCTTCTGCTGTCCTTTCCGTGTCCCAGGTAAAGTCAGAAGGACAAAGAAAGCGTGCCGATTTAGCCGACGATCCACTTTAATGTAAACCTCACGGGGCAAAAAAACAAAAAGCCCTCATATCAAATTCCAAATGCATTTGTGCTTGTGCTGCAATGCAGATACAATGCAGTCTCAGTTACATCATATACAAAGGTGGAGGCTCTCAAATGTGCAGGTCTTCAGCACTTTCATGACAGTTCTGGGTGAGGCCCAGTATGAGAAGTTAGATTCACAGTTTTGTACAGGAAGACTGAAGTTCCTACCGCATCGGACTGCTTGCAAGGCATACACTCGGAGTGGTGTTCATCGTAGAGACAGTATCTACCCTTCTCACAGTCCTCGTCAATAATGCATTCCTGAGAGACAAAAAAGGGGAAAGAGGACACGACAAATCCGTCAACATGAGAAACAGCAGCGCTCACAGCTTCACTTTATTTGACTTTTTTAAGGGACATATCTAATTTCATAGCTTAAAAAAGGTAACTAAAGTACTACTACTACTATGATTACTACTATTGCTGTTACTAATAGTTTTACGATTGTTATTACAATTACAACTAACTACAATTGCTATTACAGTAATCATAATAATATAATAACTTATACTACAGCTATAATTACTTCTACAATTATTACACATACTACTACTACAGCTATAATTACTTCTACTATTATTACTACTATTACTATTACTGCTTCTATTACGTTTAATATTAATATTACTGCTGTTAGTTTTACTACTGCTGTTACTACTACGAATACCACTGCTAGCATTACAATTCCTAAATATTAATAAGATTACTGCTTCTATTACTATTACTAATACCATGAATAGTATAATAGTTTTACTACTGCTAATATAGTTACGATTGTTACTAGTATTACTCCTCCTATTTCTATTACAACATCCACTTATTACTCCTCCTCCTACTTCTACTGCTACTACGGTCAGTAATGTATGCCAGTAGCAGATTAGTTCAAAACCATGTCTTCAGTCACGTTGTAATCAGTTGTGGTTTTGAGCAGAGAAGTTCTGAGAGTTTTAAAGGGTATGAGTTTGACACATGAGCTACTCCAATATTTAACCGCACGGAAAGTGACCCAGATTTTTTAGAATTAAGACAAAAAACTTTTGGTTCCATACAGGCTAAGATAAACATAACATTTTTTTCTTTTACCACAAAGATATTTCAGGGCAAAAAGGAGGCTTGGTTTTCCTCATTTCCTCCATTTGAAAGAAGTGGTTGAAATTTAATTTGAGTTACTGAAACCGAAGAAGGATAAAAGCTTAGTATATAAGCAATATACGTCTTGAAAGATAGAATATGAGTCTGTAACTAAAGATTATTTTATTTTAATTCTAATGCCAAATGCTGGCTGATGTGTGCTTTTATTTAGAGAATAAATTGTGTCTATTTGTCCATTTACTTTTATATACATGTTCTCTCTAATTAGAAACATATCCGTTTATCTGTCAAATACATTGGGGTCGAAGACAAAAAATTCTTTTAAAACAGTAATATTCCACAAAACATATACCATTTAACACAGATGAAACTTTTAGTTTATTGTAACTTTTTAGGGTTTATGTATATTGATATTTATGTTATTCTAAATGATATATTTTCAGTTTGAAACTTTAGCTCTCTCTTGATACGTATGATTTCCTGTAGCAAATATTTTATTTAAAGACAAAGGACTAAACATAGATTATCATGTAATATTTTCCAAGTAATCTCATTATTAATATGAATCATTTTATGACACATTCAATTGTATATACATAGGGAACTCATGTCTGAAATCTTTGAAATCTGCCTGGGAAATACCTCTGACTCTCAACTAAAAATGGAAAATAAACATGCTATATATGATGCCATTACCTTTGTCAATCATTAAAGCGTATATAAAATTAGGTATTTTATATATCATTCCTTTCACATCTTAATTTCATTTAAATGTCGGATGATCAATAGATTCGTACACTCCACGAGGCTCTGAACTGTCTTTCTTTCTTGTCGTCTTCTTTATGTCGGATGTGATACACTTTAACACACTTTCTTGATGATCAGAAGGTGTTAGAGAGTTATATGGCATTACCCTGCTTTATCGGTCACCTCTGGGATACAGCAGCCTGAAAATCCTGCTCGTGTCTGCCGGGGGATTATTGACTGACCCTATAAGTCAGCCAGGAGATATAGGGCTTTTATCAGCATGAGAGGATCTGTGCATTAGGAAATTGATTCGTGCAAACCGTGCTACAAAGTATTGGCTAGAATGTTAGGGACTGAAGAAGATCCAGAGTTTATCGCTTAATGTTCTTCTGAAGAACAACGAACAGAATCGGATGGAATCTAATTTGCTTTAAGAAGTCCTTAGTATTACCATATACCAAAATATACTAAACTGGCCATACTGTACTACTCTAAATTAACCTTAAAGGAAGAATTCACCATGAATGCCTTTAATGTGATCGTGATTAGCGTTCAGGATTCTGAGTTGACCGTCTCCCTGCTTACGGGACTAACAAAAATGAGCATCGACCAATAAACTAGCACCAGAATCACTAAACTCATCGTAAATATTTCCGTATCAATACATTTCAGGTGTTTCAGGGTGGAATTTTACTTTAAGGAACACTTTGAAGATATATTGAAGCTATATTACATGAGCTAAATAGGCTCATGTAATAGAGAAGTACGTACAGATACGTACATGATCAACGTCATTTTCTTTGCCGCTGGACTGGTTAACGCTTCTGGTCATGTGGACCTCCTCGGTTGTGTTGCCTGGTATCTAAAAACACAAGCACACTGCTCAGGAACACGTACGTTTAGACAAAAATTGTGCCAAATGGACAGTCAAAGACTAATGTACAGGGTGTTGATGATTGATATAAAACTATCTCAACTAAAAGCTGTTCCGTTATCCTGTTCTTCAGATCACTTGTACGGCATTGCAATCATGTCAAACATCTCGAAATGACCTCCACGCCAGTCTTACCTTATCGATCGCCTCAGCAGCAGGGACGGATCTATTTCCGGTAACGATCTCCGTGCTGCTTTCGTTGCTGTAATTTGAGGTGACGTTATGGATGGGCTGGATGGATCTTGCGCTCTCGTTGTCCATCTGTAAAGCGTTTACGACGAGTAACGGTTATCACCCACTGCTTAAATACAGTATTACTGGAACCAGTAACAGTAACATGGTCCACATACATGATCTAATGCTAGCAACGTGAATCAAAAATGCTGGCAAGCATTTTTTCGTGATGAGATCGCTACTCGTCCTTGAGCTCAAATTTGGTGAATGCCATTGCACATCCGAAACCTGAGACGTGTGCGTTCCATGACTCCCTTAAATATTAGCGCCTACAGAGCAGCCAGTACAGGAATGTCATAATGTGCACATTTACTGTACACCAAGAAACAAATCGAATTTTCTGCAAATGCAATTTCAAAAGATAATCAGTTAGTGCCACCCTTTAGTGTGCTCATAGTACCCCATGCCTAAAAACCTGGATGTCGTATATAACTGTATACGATACACATATAAACATTGACGACGTTTCTGAGTCAGTATTAGATAAGGTTGAACAGTTTTATAGTAAGAATGTGTTAAGTCATAAAATACGCCGCCATCTTGTCCCTGATGTTTCGCATAACCTGGCAAAAGAAGCTTGCAGAGAGTTGGCCTGGTTACTAAAAGGACAGGCGATACTCTACAGGGGGAAAAAAAAAGGGGTACTAAAACCGTACCTGTCCTGATCTTTTCTAACTTTAACACGCATCTTCCACCGTAAAATACGAATATAGTTCGTCTTATAGTTAATTACCTTCTGGAGTACACTTCATGCACTGTTCAGAGTAAAAGATCCATAGTAGATGTACCCTTGATGCTACCACCCCATCAACAAGGAAAGGTGCAGTTTAGTACCCTTGTGTTCCGAGTGCATTAGTGTTAGATCAGTATACTAAGAGCGATAGCAGTATAGTATCAAAAAAAAAAAAAAAGTCAGATTGGGTTAATAATGTCTGGAACACCTTTATGATCACAACACAACAGAATATTTAGAAATTTGATAGAGGCGTGACTCTCGTTCTCTTGTGCCTGGGTCCCTGGGGTGGTACCCTTATCTTGTATCCCTTTATTTATGTATCTTTTCACCTTTTATGGGGATATCTTTTAAAAATGATTGACACTTATAGTCCATTATTAGTTTTTAAAGTAAATCTTTAATAGCTTGAGGAGATGATACCACCCCAGTGACAAGGAATAGTACAATTTAGTACCCGTGCATATATCCATAGACACCCATTTCAGTAAAAATCTAAAGTATGAAGCCAAATAAAATTGTCTAAAGTCTGCAGCCAGAATTTTTTTTTTTTTTTTTTTTTTTTTTGCGTCAAAGCGACTAGTCTAGACTTAATGCACGACGTGGGCGATACCTGATGCTCAGCATCCTCCAGTTTGTGCTGCGTGTCTTCCACCAGTTTCTTCACCTCCCTGAACAAGTCGCTCAGCACAGTCGGTTTTTGTCCTATGTTCGCCTCTGTGGGCGCGTGCGACTGTAAATCCACACCGGGAGCTGTCCAAGTTTCAGGAAGGAGTCCATTAACGCTAACCAGGCCGAGACTCAATGCGAGCAGCAGCATCTTCACTGCGTCGTTCAGTGCTTGATGGAAGATGGGAGGATGCGGACCGGTCACGAGAAGAACAGCGCAAGATGCACCAGCTCGTGCCAGTGGAGCGCTGAATTATGGGCGTGAGAGACAGAAGATGCTGCGCGCGCACGCGCAGACAGGTTCGTTTGTTACATCAATCTATCTATCTATCTATATATATATATATATATATATTACCTGGAAAAAGCGCATACTACCTCACTAATCATAAGCATATGTGGCCAATATTATTTTATTACATACTCGTTAATACATTAGTGTGCTGTTTTAGGATATAATAATGAATTTGTTCTCCTGTCCTTTAATGCTGCTGCCTCGTGCATGTTTTGAATTTTTTCCAGACACCTTGAAAGAGCACCTGGTAACTATGGCAACTCAGCAACATCTTTGAACAGGAATTGATTCGAATTTATTTGTATACACAATTGTTGCAAGGCAGCTTTGCAGAAATCCGGATGTAGATTTAAGATCACTGATGAGCAAGTGGCAAGGGAAAAACTCCCTGAGATGTCATGAGGAAGAAAGCGTACAAGGAACTCATCCCCTTCTGTGTTACACCGGATTGTAGGTTACAGTTTACAATTGTGTACTATAAACACAAACAGTATTAAGAATGTTGAAAGGATGTTCAATTTGAGCATCATCGCTTTTATGATTAGCAGCAGTTCATAGGTGCAATATCCAAGTGCAATTATCCACTGAAGCAAGGGTGCGACATGGGCTGCTCAGACTCGAGCTCAAATTCTGTGAATGCCAATGTACATGCAAAACCAGAGACGTGGGCATTCCGTGACTCCTTTAAATATTAGCACCTACAGAGCAACAGGAATGTCATTATGTGTATGTTTACTTTACATCCAGGAATAAATCATGTGGAGTACTGAAGCAAGGGTGAGACATGAGTATAAAGTTGTGGAGTGCAATATTTAGGGTAGTATATAAGAGTAGTGCAGAAGTAACTCATTGCACCATGAGTAAAAATATCAGAATATCAAGTGTGCTCATGCATCTAGCAATGAACAGCTTAGAGCTCGAATGATGTACCTTAGAGGATAAAGAATACCCATAATCCACTTCTGTCTGTGGGAAATAGGGGGTAGGTCAGCATTAGGTCTGACTTCTCACAAAAATATTTTATACTGGCTAGCTTTCTATAATTCAGCATCATCACAGTAAACTCTTGAATTTCTAAATCTGTTGGCTGACATGTAAATATGAAGTACATTAAAATGGAAAATTAAAATGATAATCACCACCACCACAGGAGAGGTAAAAAAGAATCCTATAAAATGTTTGCTAATTCATAGCTAATCCAAAGGGTTTATCTTTGTAGATAAACAGCTGGGTAAGTACTAGAAGTAGATTCTTCAAAAAGAAAGAAAGAAAGAAAACCTGCAAGGGGGTTTCAACGGTTCTCCAGGCATTCTTTGGTAGTTATGGGTTCTTAAATCCCTATTTTTCTATCTTTTATGACGGGGAAACCTTCAGATCTACTGAACACGTTGGCCAAAAGTTTGTGACACGAATTGTTGCCACAAAGTTTGAAGTACACAGTTATGTAGAATGTCTTTGCATTTGGTAGCAGTAAGAATTTCCCTTCACTGGAACTAAGAGGCCCAAACCTGTTCCAACATGACAATGCCCCTGTACACATAACGAGTTCCATGAAGACATGGTGGGCCAAGGCTGGTCTAGACGAACTCGAGTGTCCTGCACAGAGCCCTGACCTCAACCCCACTGAACACCTTCAGGATGAACAGGAACACCAACTGCGCTCCAGTCTTCCTCATCCTAAATCAGTGCCTGATCTCACTAATGCTCTTGTAGCTGAATGAACACAAATCCCCACAGCCACGCTCCAAAATCTAGTGGAAGGCCTTCCCAGAAGAATGGCGGTTATTATAACAGCAAAGGGGAAACAAATATGGAATGAGATGTTTAACAAGCACATATGGGTGTGTTAGATGGATGGAATATATGTACAGAGAGGCACACTGGCTCGTTTGTCGTCTTTTAGCACGTTTGTCTCTTATCTCTGGGATTGGGGGTTCGAATCCTGCCTCTCCCCTGTGTGTGTGGAGCTTGCATGTTCTCTCCATGCATTGTGGTTTTCCTACAGGTACTCCGGTATCCTCCCCTAGTCCAAAGGGTTGGCACTGACAATTTTCAAATTGTCTGTAGTGTGGGAATGTGTGTGCAATTGTGCCCGGTGGCCGGTTGGCACCCTGTCCTCGTGCCCCGAGCTCACTGGGATAGGATACAGGCTCCTGTGTAGGATAAGCGGTATGGAAAATGAATGGAAAACGAATATATGTACCTAATAAACTGGTAACACATGCTAACACAGACCATATACAGTACTTTCTTCAAAACGTTACTTGTATTACAGAAGCGAACCACCAGGTGGCGCCTTTTACATATGAAATATGCCTGTTATCACCACTCAGAACTTCCCAAGAAATGACTTTTTGTCCAACTTTTATTTATTTATTTATTTATTTATTTTCCCATGAAATGCAGAGTGATTTAATGCGTTCTAACAAACGTTATTCATACTGCTAGTTCTGGTATGATGTGCACGCGCCCAAAAATGTGCATTCAGCGCGCACGAGGAAGAGCTCATTATAACAGGCGCGTGCTAGTCGATCTAGTTTGGGCTTCTTCTTCTTTCTTTTTTCTTTTTTACAGTGACATGCGCGCACCATCACAAATCAGACATTTCACGTGCGTATTTAGAACTGTGTGGAACTATGTCATTAAAAAAAAAAAAAAAAGCAGAACCATGTTAGCTTTTCTCCTCCTGACTCTGCGTTGCTCCTCCTCGGGTGTAATATCCTGGGGATTTTTTTTTTAGATGCCAAGTCACACACTAATCTGGTGAATGAGCGTTGCGTCGCGCGCTCACGGCTCAGCGTTCAAAAAAATAACAATAAATAAACCAGGCTCGAGGCGGTGACAGGCGCGTGCCTGCAGCTCGGTGCGCACTGGCCGCGCGCAAGACACACTGTTCCGCGTGAGTATTTTCTACTCACTGACACGGACGAATATTCACCGAGGTTGAGATTCTCACGTGAAAAGGAACGATAAAGTAAGTAGTATTTCATTCACGGTTTTTAAAAGAATTGTCTGTTTTCTTCATTTCTTCACGTCAGATAGCCAACGTGTCCGTCTGTACTGTCGGTTACTGTACTGCGGCTCAGACACTTCATTACTTGTTTTCGTGTTGTGCTCGAAAACATCTGACTTATAATAACTAGTCTATATCAAATCATCTCACCGTGTAATGCTATTTTTAATCTTGAAATACTTTTTCACTCAGTGTTCTGCCTTGCAGCTGGATATTAATACGAAAATTCAAACGATTTCGTGGTAAAAAATAAAATCATATCGCGATACTGCGATACTTAAATACATTCTCACGATACACAGTAGGTATCGTTTTGAGGTTTTGCTCATACAGTGCCCAGAAATCACTCCACATCATGGTTAACTGTAATATTTTTTTAAATCATTTTTATATTAAAAAAAACAACAAAGTTAAAAAAATGTAAGAGCAAATCAGCTATTTGTTACTGTAACCATGATTTTGGTCAGTCAGTGTTACAGAAATACAGATGTTACGGAGTGGCTGATTGGTGGGTTTTTTTATTGGCTGATCGGTGGATTTTTTTTTTAGCAAGCTTGACTTGCACTCCGGGGTTGGGGGTTCGAATCCCACCTCCTCCCTGTGCTCCGGGGGTTTGCTCTGGATTCTCCGGTTTCCTCCCCCAGTCACAAGACATGTTGATTGGCAATCCCAAATTTTCTGTAGTGTGTGAGTGTGTGTGCCTTGTGATTGTGACCTGCGATGGGTTGTAACCCCGTCCAGGGTGTCCCCGTGTCCCCTGCCTTGTGCCCCGAGTTCCCTGGGATAGGATCCAGGCTCCCCCGTGACCCAGTGTAGGATAAGCGGTATGGAAAATGGATGGAAGGATGGATGGGATAGTTTATGCCATGACCTCAGGATAAAAGTATTATGTGGCTGAGAAAAGGCATCTGGAAAACTGACTTCCGGTCCCGAATGCTTGTTTGTTTGAATGCAACTCTCGTTAATCATTTTATAGAAACTCTACAGGCTGCTGTCGATCCTGGGGGCGGAGCTTTGTGAACATGGGCGAGAATTTGGGGTTGGGGGTGGGCTTAAACAGTTAACAATATCATTCAAATGTCTCACCCTCCTACTTAACCATTAATTTTAAGACATTTTCATTCACAGCGGCATTGCCGTGTCACAGCTCCAGGGTTCCCTATTCAATCCTGAGCTCGGCTTACTGCGTGTGTGGAGTTTCCTCTGGGCTCTCTGGTTTCCTCCCACCTCCCAAAAAAACATGCCAGTAGGGTAATTAGTGACTTGACTCTAGGTGTGAATGTGTCCTCATAGTACCCTGTGCTAGACTGGGGTCCTATCCAGGGTGTATTCCCACCTCATGCCCAGTGTTCCTGGGATAGGGTTCGGATCCACCATAAACCTGAGCAGGATAAAGAGGTTACTGAAGATGAATGAATGAATTTAAGTGATATGTAGAGATGGCTGGCCATGATATTGAATGTGAGGACTAAAAAAATTATACTAACTAACTTATCAGTAACTTGACGTTACTATTATAAAAACATTATGGTTGAACCTTGTTGTACGACGTCTCATCATGGGAATAAAACTACTGTGCGTACACTATTTGTGTTTGATATAAATCAATCATGTGAATCTACAGTCTGGGCTAGAATGAAATCAGCCCCAGCCTTTACTTTTGTGAATTCTGTTTATGTTGATAGTATTACTTCAGTAGTTATTTATTTTCATTTATTTTGTTTGCTTTTGGGATTTTGTTGGAGCAACAAGGAGTTAAGGATAAAATCGGAAAGCTACTATGTTGAAAACATCCTTTATCCTGGTCAGGGTCACGTTCAAACTCGAGCCGAAGTGGGAATACACCCTGCATGGGACATCATCAGTCAATTCTAGGGTACCATGCACACGCTCATTTACGCCTAAAGGCAGTTTAGAGGTGCGAAATCGATGTGGGAGGTGGGTGGAAACCAGAGAACCCAGGAGGAAACCCATGTGGACACACAGAGAACATGCTAAACATTCCCCGAGCTAAGCTAAGGATTGAACCCTGGACCCTGGAGCTGTGAGGCTGGGGAAGAAAACAGATCCATATTATTTTTGTGTGGCTTAATGTGTAGTCTGATATATTTAATATCTCAGCTATATTATATAAAATTTTTTTTATGTGTACTGATACAGTCTATATCGTCTACGCAAACACCAAACAGTCTAAATGAAAAAAGGAAAAATCTCATTTCTCTTGTGTGAGAAAACCACAATTGTTACAATGGGACTACTGGATTTTAACCACAGAGGCGTTTCCTCTTCACTGTTACAAAGAACTTCAAATGCTTTTCACATGTCACGCATGGGTCAGGACTACACCACAGATGTGCTGTACAATACTGAAGAGAGAATAAAAATAAGAATAAGGTTCAGTCCGCACTAGTGGAAAGTTCAAATCCGAGCCAGTGTTGTTTTGTTCAGCCGTACCTGTAAGCTGCTTGGGGGGGGATAAACATATGAATACATTTAAATAAGTGCCATTTCAAGTTCATTTGCCATGTCATGTTCTGTTTTCTCCTGAAAAACTGGATCCCCCTACAAGTTCATGTGAAATCCAACCAAACCACGTTGTCGTTCCTGTGAATTTTGGTTACCATTGGGCCGATGTACTGTATGGAAGTCTTAGATTCTGTTCTTTAGAGATGTTAGTGAAATGTATTATAGATATCAGTAGAAATTAGCTAGGTATTTTAAGGAGCAGTTTGGAGAGAATACAAAATCATCCTGCATGGCATCTCACATTTTTCTCTCTCTATCTCTCCCTCTCTCCCACTCATTCTCAGATGGTCCAAATCTCATTGCTTTTTTTGCAGAGAGTGGGCTGCAAGCATGTATTAACCAGAGGGCTATAATCAGATCCCTGCTTCAAACTTTACACAGGTCTGCACACACACTCAAATTCCAGGTCCAATCTCCAAAAAATCACCTACGATCGTTTTTCGTTGGAATATCTACAGGAATGTTGGCCTTCTGTGCTGCAGATTTGCATCAGTCAGAAGACTAGACACTGATAGGTGTGTCGCTTCAGGGTCCTTTACAGTCTGCGCTCTGACGTCGTCTTTGTTTCCGAGGTTTAAACCATGTGTTTCTTTTGACAGAGGAATTTTTATTCAGAAGCGCTGCCATGTTGATACAGGCGCTGTTGTATTATCACTGGGAATGAATTTTTTGGCAAGAGATAAAACTCAATCACAGCACTGCTTTGTTTTTTTTTTTTATAGGTTTACTTTCACAGCCCAAGTCTTTCGAGTCGAGCCGATGCCAGTTTCAAAGCCGTTATTTTGGAATAATGTCTTTTCTCTCCTTATTTGGGCTTCCAAAGTGCAGTCGAAATACATATTTTTGTGAAGTTGGTTTATATTTGTTAGATAAATTGTGAGAAATGCCAACTAGTCAGATGCTGACTTATGAGCTTGTGCAGTTTTTGGAATTTCTCTATGTATAATTTGAGTCCAAATAGCATTCATTATCTTCTCCAGTCATTAAAAGGCTTTTACTGAGTGAACTATTTTGAGGCAACTCTGATAGCATTTTTAGGCTGGGTCAACATTTACGTGAACAAAAAAAAAACCAGGTACACGTTCCAGAATCCCAGCCTGTAATTAGTGGTCTAACCACACTTTGATTTAAACATACTGTATGGCGTGGGGAGAAAACAGATCCATAGTATTCTCCGGAAAGCTTTGTAGAAATGAAGCACTCGTCATTACCCAACTGGTTTACAATCATAACACAATTCTGTCCAGTAGTATCGTAATGTTTTATTGAGACTTCACCTGAGACATTTCCTGCAGAGACCCGGTCTCTGGAAGTGACTGTGTGTTTCCTGTCTGTCAGTGTGGCAGAAAAAAATGTCCCGAAGAGGAAGTTTGCTGGTCAGGGCTTCTGCGTGGCAACGTGAATCACATGCTCAAGTATTAAGGAAAGAGTCAAAGCTTTCCATCAGTACAGCAGTCTCCAGAGAGGAACAGTAATGGTAACTTTAAACATAGTTATCTATGAGGCTGATCCTCTAGTGCAGGGGTGGGCAATCTTATCCGGAAAGGGCCGGTGTGGGTGCAGGTTTTCATTCCAACCAAGCAGGAGGCACACCTGATTCCACCTGTTTAATCAGTTGATTTTGGCTTTCAATAGATTCAGGTGTGGCTTCTGCTTGGTTGAATAATCCAAAGTCACTGGCATTGTATGAATCCACCAGGTCCATCACCAGGGCCTAAAACTTTGTCATGAGATTTTAGGGAGCAAAAAACCATGCTCAACTAGAAGTCCATCCATCCATCCATTTTCCATACTGCTTATCCTACACAGGGTCATGGGGGAACCTGGAGCCTGTCCCAGGGAACTCGGAGCACAGGGCGGGGGACACCCTGGACGGGGTGCCAACTCATCGTAGGGCACAATCACACACACATTCACACACTACGGACAATTTGGAAATGACAGTCAGCCTACAACTCGTGTCTTTGGACTGGGGGAGGAAACCGGAGTACCCAGAGGAAACCCTCGAAGCACGGGGAGAACATGGAACGGTTGCGGTTGCTTTTGAGGAGGCAATATCATAATTTCAGGGTTGGACAAATCACTAGCTCATGAGAAGCAGGTGTGTCCGAGAACAGTTTTTTTTTTTTTATTGTCCCAGTGGTCAAGTAGGTTTAGTATGATATAATGGTAGCCAGATATTTTTACCTACTTACTGATTTACCAACAGTAATCTGCCAACGTATCTTCTTGACACACAGTTACAACGGGATTCAGATTCACTACATGTGTATGCTCACTGCATAGGGGTATAACATTGTGCACTTTATGTTCATTAGGATGCTCTTGGACAGGGGTGTCCAATCTTATCCGGGTGCAGGTTTTCATTCCAACCAAGCAGAAGCCACACCTGAGTTGATTGAAAGACAAGATCAGCTGTTTAAACAGGTGGAATCAGGTGTGGCTCCTGCTTGGTTGGAATGAAAACCTGAACCCACACCACACCGGCCCTTTGCGGATAAGATTGGACACCCCTGCTCTTGGAGATTTGAACCCGGTAATGCCACAGCCACCCGTGGTGAGGAGTCAGGGGACTACATACTCTTTATTCACGCTCAATCACAGGCCAATTGTGGGCATTCTATGAGCTCATGTATGAGGAAGAGGGCGGATAGTGATTTCCTCCGAGTGTGTTATGCTGCCCTGTGACACAGCATGAGAAGCAGTTTGGAAACCTGCAGATGGTTGGCTTCACATGTGTAGGAAGCATTTATCAACCTAGCCCAGTTGGTAGCTGTTGTACAATAGGGGTGAGCTGGCTGGTGGTGGAAATTGGTAGATGATCAAATTAGACAGAAATGTGTACTAAAACGGAAAGGAGTAAAATTAAGAAGTGCCCCAATTAATTATAATTATGCTTTAATAATGTTACTCAGGTACATGGAGTAAATGCTGCATGTTACTAGAAACCTGGAATAATCTGAGCACTAAGGACATCTTCAGGGTCATGTGTTTTCCCTCCTGGAACATGAGACTTGTCTATTCCGAGCATTTCGTCTCCTCTGCCTAGTCTTTTGCCCAGCAGCAGTAACACAAGTCATTTGTTGACCTCATACAAGGAGGAGTGCAAAGGCAACTGGATTTTATTTCATTCTTTCCCTACATTAACTGATAATTCAGACAAGTTTTTGCATTGTTTGTTTCTATATCTTGGTATGTCAGGAGATCTTTCTACACATGGGTACGTCATCACAAATTGAGATGTCCACATATGAGATTAGAACTTCACTTTAAAAGGAAGCACGTTTGCCAGAACAATGCTCATTCTTTTTACTGACCATTTGCACACTCATTTGTGTAAATGACCCGTTTGGACCTCCCCAGAGTGCTTTGTCAAACTCTAGCGCACAGGGCAGTGTTTTTCCCTTCTTAAGTGTCTCTGTATAAATCTGTACTCTTGGAGGAGATTGTGTGTTTGGGGCTCTGGGAATGTCAGACAGGCTCTCAGACAGCATGCAGCTGCTTCCCGGCCCTCGCTTCTGTGTGGATTAACGATTTTTCTCCTCACTAGAAGACAGATGATGTTCGCCGGGTCCTGCCAGATAGCACACTGTTTGTTCTCTTGTTCAAGACGGTGTTCCTTTGTTTTGGCACCAGCTTGGGAAGAAGTGTCCAGTTTTCAGTGAGTTTATGAGACACCGGGTCTTATTTATCGATCAGATAGGGAAGTCGAATGTGTGTGAATGTTTTCGCAAGACCAAAAGCAAAGTTCCTGTTTCGGTAGCGCTGATTTTCTTCGTACTCACTTAGATTGATGAACGCCAATCAAGTGCATTCATGGCACAGATGATTTACATATAGGGACGCCAACAAACCTTGGTAGGGCAAAAAGCTCGCAGAGACAATGAAATGACAGGGCAACTGAAGAGTGTTTGCTCTGTTGTCAGGAGATTGCAAGTTCAAATCAAGAGGATGAGACAGCTATCCAGGACTGGGGAGTTAAGAGAGAAAATTTGGCTGTACTCTGGGTGTGAGGGATGACTCTTACTCTCTCCCTGTCAATCAGTGGCCACTGGGCAATCGTGGGCATCTGTGAGCTCATAAATGCAATGTAGATGGCGCTTTCCTCTGAGGATGTCTCTGAGAAAGCACATTTGCCCCACCCCTGGTTTACCCTCCCTGGTTGGTAGTTGTTGTGTGATAGTTAGCTAGTGGGAGGGAATTGGCAAGACCAAATTGGGGAGAAAATGGGGGGGAAATGACAAAATTACATAGCGAAAGAGTTCCTCCTAAGTGTGGCGTGTGCTAAATCTTCCAATAATGCAGCTCAGCCATCAGCTACTAGAGAACCACACTAACACTTCCTCCTTGTATAGGTTGCCATTTTTTTTGTTTTGACCGAATGGTAAATGGAAAATGGTCTGCACTTATATAATTGAACCGCCAACCCTACGATTAGTGGACAACCTGCTCTACCACCTGAGCCACAGCCACCCAGTTGGCTAGTTTTACTTTATGGAGTTGTTATGGATTGCTTTCTTTCATTCAAGTCATTCATATGAAATGACACAAAAATTTTCTCTAAATATGTGTCTGTAATTGAATAAACTTGTCAATGTAACCCATTTATAAAATTTGCAGTCACTCATCAATCGGTCAGTCAAGGTTCCCATTAGTGAGTTCCCTTATATTTAAATTTCCATAAACCCAGAAGCTATTGTAAGATATAAATGTTTTTCTGAATGAACTGGATTCATACCACATTTCTTGTGTAAATGCTCCTGTGAAGTATTTATGGATAAATTTCTATCCAGTTTGATAAATACATAAGACCCAATGTGAGTGAGTTTGCAGGAGTCCAGCAAGACAGTGTTTTGGGAAACAATGTTTTGTTGCTTTGCCGTGCCTTACTGAGGCGTGAACTTGTTTATCGTACGAGGGGGTGGGAGACTGAGGGGTTCCTTCCTGGTTTTCTTCCGAGTTCCCAGCAATCAACGACATTATGAGTAACCTTCAGCTCAGCATGCACACTGACATCACCGACCCTTTTGTTTTGGGCTGATAGTCGGGAAGCTCTGTCCAGCAAACACAAGTACACGTCTGGATTTTCTTCCAGCTATTGGCCTGCTCTTGGCCAGATTTCATGACGCTGGACTCTACTCTACAGTACTGCAAAAAAACACCCCCAAAGTTTCCAGAGCTAATACGAGGTCAGACTGAGTGGCCTCATTAATTCCATGACATTATTACTTCACGCTTGCCAAAATCTGAGTTATGGTGCTCTCTGTGCCAAAAAATGAAAGCCGAGCTAATTGGCTACAGCATTTTACCTCAAAAGGTTTGTCTTGAAATGAATGTGAGTGTGTTTTCACATTCTGGACAGCTTTTGTAGCTGGTATGTTGGCTGTCTTCTCTATAACATCATCCATCTCAAAAAGCATACAGAAAGCGAGCGTGCCTACGCATACCTCTTACTTTTGATGGCTTTTGATGTAGTCTTGACTCGGCTGCTCAGAACGATACATATTTCACATATCTGGAATTCCTGGACTCTGGAGAAAATGGTTATTTTGTGCGCTTGAATAGATATCACGTACTGCGCAGGATAGTGAGAACACGGACGCAGATGAAATGTTTGATGATTTCACATGTGTGATGGCCTAGTAGAACCCTTCACATGGGGGAAATCTCACATTTTCTACTATGTTAAGCTGTAAAAACAACGGGTTTTCTTAAACTGAAATGTTTCTCAACCAGAAGTAAATTTCTGGAGTTTTAAAGTCTGGTTACCTTGAAAAGTCAAACGGGAGCAAAGTGTATTTAAAGACATGCTGATTGTCTAAAACAAAGGTTCTCAAACTGCTTTTGTAGCCAGGGATCAGTAAAATAAATTTCACAGACCCCAACAGTACAGATTTATTTCATAAACCTTGATTCATGAACATGAATATTAGTGACGTACAGCTTTCGACACTTTTTCCGGACTCGGAACCCTTTGAATTCTGAGTTTGGCACGATTGGAGAATTCTGAATGCTGTTTTCAAGCAGTCCAGAGGACTGATCCCTGGCCCTCTTGAAAATAATGCTCTGCGGTTCACTTCAACCAAAGCACGAATGCACAATTGAGCCAGGATTTTGAAGGATTTCCCACAATCATTTCCCATTTTATGATCCCCGCCCCCCGAACGAGCCTAGACTTGGTCCTGAGTGCAGACTCGAGTTTTCAGACCACATGTGAAGACACCTTTTATATGTTTTTTTTGTGTTCTAGAGGTTTGGATTAAACCAGTCCAACTTGTGACCAGTCAAGCAAGCTAATAGCTATAAGAACTCAATAATAGATATAAAAAGTCTGTGGACACCTGACCATCTCACCCATATGTGGGTCTTCCCCTGACTGTTTCCACAAAGTTGGATGCATACAATTGTATAGGATGTCTTTGTGTGCTGTATCATTACAATTTCTTTTCACTGGAACTAAGAAGCCTAAACCTGTTCCACAATGCGAGGTCCATGAAGACATGGTTTGCCAAGGTTGGAGTCGAGGAACTCAAGTGGACTATATAGAGCCCTGACTTCAACCGCACTGAACACCTTTGGGAATGAACTGAAACGCAGACTCTGCACCCCAGACCTCCTCGCCTGACATCAGTGCCTGACCTCACTAATGCTCTTCTGGCTGAATGAACACAAATCCCCAAAGCCACACTCTAAAATCTATTAGAAAGCCTTCCCAGAAGAGTGGAGGTTATTATAAAAGCAAAGGGGGACTAAATCTGAAATGGGATGTTCAAAGAAAGCACATATTGATGTGATGTTCAGGTTTCCACAAATGTTTTGGCTATAAAGTGTATGTTAAATGCTTTATCAATGAGTTTACAATGGGAATGGGTGGAATCACTATGATCATCAGCAACATTCACCTCATAACCTGAGGTAAAACTCATTTGCATTTTAACTGAGCTCTGTTCATGCGAACATTACCAGAGAAATATTTGTTGATGAACTTATTGAATTCTGTTCTGTTGGTTAAATTTCCCATCATTTTTATGATGTGATTCAAACATTTAAAGACTTTGCATATTATCATTATCTGTATAGTGTGTGCATGTGCTCTTCTCTGTTTTGATGATGACAGCATGACAAGTATTGGAGATATTTTGACAGTCGGTATCTGACTGATTACAAACTGAATTGATTAGGCTTATGACCATTTGTCTAGTGCAAGTAACTCTCTTAATACTCGAGCAAAGCTTGACGATCATGAAAGCACACTTAACTAGCAAGGTTACTAGCGTGTTCGCCAAACTGGATCCCTATCCAGTCTTTACAGAAAGCCTTAGCACGATTAGAGAGTCCATAAAAAATGATTTCCACGTCATTTCTAAGAGTAGAGGTGTCAAAGCCTACAGTTATAAGCAGAAAAAAACTGATCTGAGTCATTTTTGGCTGTTTGCCAGAATTCAGCCACAGCAACATGTGGTGGGTTTTCCCAGGCTGCCACACATGCTGTATCTTTAATACCTAATACATTCTTTGGCGAAGGGGGAGGGGCGGGGAGGGGGCAGTTATCCTATAATCATTTCTAATCTTCTTCTGTGATGTTTTGCTCTCAGATCAAAAAGAACTTCTGATGGGATAATCTGATAAAGTTTTTAACGCTACCCCAGCACAGTTGCTTCCCTTTATAAACAGAAAGGGTTACCAAAGCCATCCTTTACTCTGCAGCCAGCTCTTTCTTTGATCTCCACTCCTCTGTGTATGAGTATTTGAGCCCGTGTGTGTGTGTGTGTGCCTTTCCGGTGTCCCGCGGGCCGCTGCTGTCTGCCCGCGACGGCCCTTTCCATTCCGTCACATGGTGAAATCACGGTGTTTAAGCTAACAGAATGCTGCTTCAGCTCAAAGGGCAATCTGTGAGGACAGTGTGTTCTTGCTACCGTTTCATTAACCCATGCGTGCTGCCCCTGCACATGGATCTAATAGCTATTTTTAACCATCCCAGGAATGCAGACCCTGTGGTTATCATTATTATTAACACATTTTAATTTTAGTGTAGATGAAGTGATGGTGAAAATGTTTCCTATAATTAATATAACTAGCTATTAGCATTGTTTCCTGGTGGGTAAAGGGGGGTGGGGGGTGTTGGGGGTGAGGGAGAACACTAAATACTGTGTAACCTGTACAGTCATGCTTTTTGGGTGGTTGTCAGACAGTAAGAGAAGTGATGATGGCACAGAATTTGGTCAATGGGTCTTGTCATATTAATAAGTGGCAGCTTTACAGTTCTGGAGATTGAACCCTCGACTTTCCGATCAGTATCCCAGAGCCTTAACCGCCAAGCTACCACTGCCCCCTACATCATTGGCTGTTAGCTCGATGTGCTCAAAGTCTAGCTATCAGGAAATAGATCCGGATTGGTTTATTTTGTTTCTCACCAAAGCAGCTATATTTCATGCTATATTTCAGGAGGGTTCAAACCTACACCTGCTGTATACCTACTGTACACCTACACCTCTGCTCTGTGGTGCTTTAAGCAGTAATGTCTGTTCAATCAAATTTGAATGCTGGAACGAGAGAGCTGTTTATATAATTAGATGCACTGAAGGACACCGAACGAGTATAGAGTCTTTCAAAAGAGTGTAAATATTATCAGAATAGTGATCAGTGTGCAAAATTTAACTGACTGTGACCTTCCTGAGTTATCAGTGCAAACACCAGCACGCTGCTACAGTGCCTAAGGATGGAACGAGACCCGAGGGGCAGGGCCTCTAAAGCACAGCCAGTCAGAGCAAGGGTAGGGTGTGTGTCGATGTCAGACGCAGGCGTGCTGGAATGCGGAGCAGTAGCTCGCCTGTCGTTACCTCAGGGGAGTTTATTTAACACCCAAGCCACACAAGCTGACACGTCACCTCCTCAGGCGCCACCGGCTGTAAAACAGCATGAGCAGAATCTCCAGTCAGAAAGCCTAAATACTGCTGCAGCCGCAAACTGAGGAAACGGCCGCCGGGGATATTACACTTCATGTTTACTTCAGAGGTGTTAACATATTTACAGGACTGAAGATGAGATAAAATGGTGTCATAGTCAAGACAATACACAGGCTCTATGAGCAGGAGCGTGTAACAATGTGACCCTAATACAAACGGAGTACAGGCTCACTGCGTCAACTCCAGAATAAAAACAAATCCTGGACAAAACCTAAACCTCAAACCAGAACTGAAGACCAAAGACTGGGTTTTTAAATGATTATTAGTTTAGTACTTTTGCATTATTTCATATAGTGTGTATTGATTTTATTAGTTTCTATTATGTTTCTGACAAATTGGAAAGAAAGACAGAAAGAGACCGAAGGAGAGAAGGAAGAAGAAAGAAACAAAGTGTAGAAAAATGTAAGAAAAAAAAGTAATGCAGAGAAAATAGAAAGAATGAAAGACAGAAAGAAAGAAATGGAGGGAAGGAGGTATGGAGGGAAAGAAAAAAGAAGACAAATTAGGAAAATGTAAGAAAAAGGTAAAGAAGCAAATGGATGGAAAGAACAAAAGTAAGTGAGGGAGGGAGGGAAGGAGGGACAGTGGAAAGGAAGATAAAGGAAGAAAAGAAGAAAAATGGAAAAAAGGTGAAGACGCAAATGGAAAGAAAGAAAGGGGTGGAGGATGGAAGGGAATAAGAAGAAAAGTGAAGAAAATGTAAGAAAAGGTAAAGAAGCAAATGGATAGCACGAAAGAAAGAAGGACAGAATTAAGGAAAAAAAAGTAAAGGAGAGAAAATGAAAAAGAAAGAAAGAAAGTATGATTCAGAACCGACCACCTATAAATGTTTGAAAGTGTTAATGTGTAAGTGTGTTTGTGTGTGTTTGTGTGTGTGTGTGTGTGTGCGTGTGATGTATGTGTATGTGTGTGTATGTTCCAGTGATCTACAAGCCTATTGTGTCTACACCCAAGCCTTTTCCACAGTGTATTTGCTGAGACGCAGCACAGAGAGAATGTATAGAGTGCACAGCCACACAGCACGCTCTCCAGGAATTCTCCAGATCTAATGTAATGCATGTAGATCAGATTCTAATTCCCTTTCTGATATTCAGACTGGTGTTATGTGAGAGTTTTGTGGTTTGTGAGTATCATTTCTTCAGAGGTGAAGTTCGGTCACGATCCTGAATCATAGCGCTGCTTTCCATGATTACGCCGACGGTGTCCCTCTAACCCTAGCGCGCTCTCATCATCTGCTCAGTTTCTCCTGATTCAACCCCGTCTCTTCAAACACTCCATTTATCAACCTGCACTATTTCATACCTTGTCATCTCTCCTTAGTGTGTATGTGTGTGTGTGTGTGTGTGTGTGTGTGTGTGTTATCTTTGGTAAGTGGAAAGGCTTTGAAATCTAAGAAGAGGCTGAACTAAAAATACACATTGGAAGGGCATGTTAGCACAGAACTGAGGTGTCCCTGTGTGTCCAAAAAAAATGCGCCCTGTCCTGTTCTTATACAAACCGCAAGACAAACGGTATTTTTCTGTTCGGCACAATGAGGAGTCTCTTTCTCTCTCGCTCTCTCTCTCTCTCTCTCTCTCTCTCTCTCTCTCTCTCTCTCTTACATGCTCTCTCTCGCATGGTCTCTCTCTCTCTCTCTCACACTCAGTCTCTCTCTTGCTCTCTCTCTCACTCTCACTCTCTCTCTCTCTCATATCAGGTGTTATCTCCAGCAGTGCAATGAAGACTAAATTGATGGACCCTGCACGTCTGATAGTACTGTTTACTAGAGACTAATCGTTAGACGCTGACACTGGACACAAACATTTCGCAAATTTGCAAATCTCCCCTACTCCCACATTCCAAAGGTGCTCTAGTGGACTCCGAAATGGTGACTGACGAGGCCACTGAAGTCCACTGAGCACGTGTTCATGGAACCAGTCTGAGATGGTTTATGTGATATGACGTGTTATCATGCTGGAATTAGCCATTATTATATGGGACAAATTGTCAGCAACAGTGCTTGAAGAGGCTGTGACATGGTTCTGATAAAGGATGCTCGATTGCCAGGGGCCCATTGTGTGCCAAGTAACATTCCCCACACCCTGACCCCACCACCACTAGCCTGAACTGTTCATACATGGGTTCCTACAGTGGGCACCAAATTCTGACCTACAACGTTGCCGCAAAATACCGATTCAGCTGTCCATTTTTGGTGAGGCTGCACCCACTGTAACCGTGTTTCATCTTTCAGAATTGCTGCTCACTCTGGAGACCGTTGTTTGTGAAAATTCCAGGAAATCAGCAGTTTCTGAAATACTCAAATCAGCTCGTCCGGCACTAACAACTATGCCACACTTGCCAAAGTGACTGAGATCTCATTTTCCCCATTCCCCTCATTGCTTCTCACTTAGCAATGAACTCCTCGTGTTGAGTTTGATGTTTAAGTTGTTTTACTTCTATTGTAAGAAGGTGCTGTAGTTCCTCCTCTTTATATTTTTGCCGAGCACACTTTGCAGTCTGCTTTGCTTTGATTGCATTAATTACGAAGTAAATCCAGATCATTGTTGTTTCGTTACTTAAGCATCGCATAGTATCAGATGTTGGTACCGGAGCATTACCAGTACCAGCTTTGGTATCGATGGATCGTTCATTTTTACTAAAGATTTAAAAAAGGTATTTGAATGAAAGATTCTTTAGGGAGGCATGGTGGCCTAGTGGTTAGCATGTTTGCCTCGCTCCTCTGGGGTTGGGGGTTCAAATCCTGCCTTTAGAGTCCTTCAGGGGTTTCCTCCGGGTACTCCGGCTTCCTCCTCCAGTCCAAAGATATGCGTTGTAGGCTAAATGGCATTTCCAAATTGTCTGTAGTGTGTGAATGTGTGTGTGATTGTGCGCTATGGTGGGTTGGCACCCTGTCCAGAGTGTCCCCTGCCTCGTGCCTCGAGTTCCCTGGGATAGGCTTCAGGCTCCCCCGTGACCCTGTGTATGATAAGTAGATGGATGGCTGGTTCTTGGGGTTTTCCAGGGATGAGCAAGACAACAATATCATATCGACTGAATTATAGTATAATAATGTCATCATGTTAACTAACTGAAGGTTAAAATCTATTTTTGTACCAGTCATTTCATTTTCTCTTCCTTTTTCTTACATCTAACCATGGTTAATGCCTTTGCCTCGCACCTCCAGGGTTGGGGGATCGATTCCTGTTTCCGCCCTTTGTTCGTGGAGCTTGCATGTTCTCCCTGTGCTTCAGGGGTTTCCTCTGGGTACTCTGGTTTCCTCCCCCAGTCCAAAGACATATGTTGTAGGCTGATTGGCATTTCCAAACTGTCCGTAGTGTATGAATGGGTGTGTGAGTGTGTGCCTTGTGATTGTGCCCTACAATGGATTGGCACCCCTTCCAGGGTGTCCCCCGCCTTGTGCCCTGAGTCCCCTGGGATATGCTCCAGAATCCCCACGACCCTGTATAGGATAAGCGGTACAGAATATGGATGGATGGATGGATGGATGGATGGAAAACCCAACCATTGTTGTCTAAAATACAGAGTGAAAACATATTAATCATGATTTCTGCTCTCCTCAGATAGCCCAGGGCTTCGGATCCAGGGTTTAGCACGAGCTCTCCACCAAGAGAGCAGAAGAAGAGCAGCACCTGAGAGGCAGAAAGAGAGGGCGAGAGAGATCAGTGAGCCAGTGTCTTCACTCGCACAGAGGGAAGGATGGGAGAGATGGACGATGAGAAGGGCCAGGCAGGGAGGATGTTTGAGACCTTCGTCCAGACGTCCACCTGTAAGTCCACCCTGCAGGCCTTTAACATCATGTGCACATACCTGGAGCTGGATCCTCTGGAGCATGAGTCCTTCTACAGCAGCCTGAAGAGTAGACTGACCTGCTGGAAGGCCAAAGCGCTGTGGAGCAAACTGGACAAGAGAGCCAGTCACAAGGAGTACAAGAAAGGCAAAGCCTGTGTAGGCACAAAGGTAGGTGTGCTGAGAGCGGGCCTGTACCTTACTCACAGTGAGCGCTGTACATCATAGGAACATTAAACCTCAGGACTTGGGGAACTTTAGTAAGTGTGAGTGAAGATTAGCAGACAGTCTTTCTCAGTAAAAGTGCACATGACCCTGATCTGAATACTCAGGATGTCTGCTCCCTTATAAAGGCTGCTGGACGACTCACGTGGAAGGATATCATTCAATAAAATTATATGAAAGAAGGAAAGGAAGGGAATGAAAGGACTTGACACAAAAGAAAAGGTGGATTTTTGTTGCTAGACAAGAAAAGAAAGCACTCACTGTACATGAGAGAGGCATTTTCTTTAAAAATGGTTTTTGTCAAAATACTTTTTTCCCCCCTCAATCATCTCAACGCGTGAAAAAAGAAAGAAAGAAGTGAAGAAAATGTAAGAAATAAGTAGAGTGAAAGAAAGAAAGAAAGAACTAAACAGAAATGTAAGAAATTGTTTGAAAGAAACAAACACAGAAATGTTAAAAGGGAAATGGAGAGAAAACAAAAGAGAAAAGATGAAATGAAGAGAGAAAGAAAGAAGAAAACAAATAATCAAAGTGTAGAAATGTAAAAAAAAGTAGAGTTAAATGTTAAGAAAGAAATGAGGAACGAAAGAAACTGAAAGAAAGAAAGAAATGAAGAAAAATAAACGAATAAAGAAAGATAGTAAGAAAGAAATGAAGAAAGAAATATAGAAAGAAAGAAAGGCATGAAGAAAGAAGGAAACAGAAAGAAAGAAAAAGAAAGAAATGAACAAAGATAGAAAAAAAAGGCATAAAGAAAGAAGGAAACAGAAAGAGAAAGAAATGAAGAAAGATAGAAAGAAAGAAATGAAGAAATATAGAAAGAAAGAAAGGCATAAAGAAAGAAGGAAACAGAAAGAAAGAAATGAAAGAAAGATAGAAAGAAAGAAAGAAAAATAGAAGGAAAGAGGCATAAAGAAAGAAGGAAACAGGAAGAAAGAAATGAAAGAAAGATAGAAAGAAAGAAAGAAAGAAAGAAAATGGAGTGAAATCTGAAAATGTTTAGTTGGAATATTTAAAAGCTGGAGCTGTGTGAAAGTGTTCAGTGTTCAAGTGTCTCTTGGTGTCATTTAGCACAACATAGAGAATAGTACTTACGCATTAGAAAGGTGGAAAAAAGGGACATTTGGGAAAAGGGCTTGGCCACTGGTACACACACACTCACACTCACACACACACTCACACGCGCACGCACACACACACATTCACATGCGCATGCGCACACACACACACATTCACATGCGCA
>JANDJT010000002.1:6678235-6694147 GCA_024331685.1 Stegophilus panzeri
ACACACACACTCACACGCGCACGCACACACACACATTCACATGCGCATGCGCACACACACACACATTCACATGCGCACGCGCGCACACACACACATGTGCAGACAGCTTCACTCAGCAGATAAGATGATTTGAGGTGGTGTGACTGCAGACTGCTTCTTTATAGGTCTCCAGAACAATAAAGTCCTGAATGGCTCAGCGCCCAGACTCTTATTAACGTGTGTGAAACGTTTCATGCCTAGAATTTAACAAGTCTCATTTGATAGCAGCTGTAAATGCCCCAGTGACTTTGTTGATGTGAATGAGATCAGTTATGCCCTGTGTTAGAGGTTATAATTTACCTCACATTCCTAAAACGCCACTAATTATACACAATGCTTCTTTTTCAATCCTTTCTCACTTTGATGAGGCGCAGTGCAGCATACTTTAATGACACTTTGGCACAAACACACCAGATGTGCTGTGACTGTACTATGAATCAGTATCAGTATTTACATAGCAACAAGCAGGAGCTGGGGTTGAAATTATTGTAGATATATACGATTCTAACATTTCTCTAGTCTTCGCATGTAAAACTCACTGAAACTGAATACTGCTGCGGACACGAATAGAGGAATTCACCAGAGGGGATATTACACGTTTCCTTCAGAAGTGTTCAGATGTTTACATGCTATCAAAGCCAAGACAATACACAGGCTCTAGAAGCAGAATCGCAAATAGCGCAACATGTATGTACTACAAGTACATCTAGTTTTCAGTAAGAGAAACAGAGTTCAGCCTCACGCCATTATCTCCTACATACGGCAAAAATTCAGTTCCTGGCCAAATCCAAGACTTGATATCTGAGCTGAAGACCAAGTACTGGATTCTTTAATTATTATGAATTAGATTATTGTAGAATTGATCTTGCTTATTATATTTTCAAAAACTAAAAAAATTATTTTAAATGTTTATTAAATGGTCATTTTCAGTAAAAAGAAAAATATACAAATAAAAATATACAAAGTGAAAAGGAAACAGAAAGAAAGAGAGATCTGACCATCTAACAAATGATAACTTTTTGCATTTTACTGTTAAATGAAAGAAAGAAAGAAAGAAAGAAAGAGAGAAAGAAAATGAACAGAAAAAAGACAACACAATGTATAGGAATCTATAGGAAAATGTATGAAAGAAAGTACATAAAAAAAGTGGAAAGGGAAATGATGGAAAGAGAAAGAAAGAAGAAAAAAGTATAGTGGGAAAATTAGAGTGAAAAAGAAATGGAAAGAATGAAAGGAAGAAACAATCAAAAAAGAGAGAAAGTAATGGGTTCAACGAAAGAAAGTATATAAAATGTATTGAGAAGGTACAGTGAAAGGGAATTGGAAAGAATGAAACAAAAAAAGAAAGGAAGGACTGAAGAAAGAAAGAAAGAAACAAAGAAAGAAACAAAGTATAGAAAATATACTGAAAAGCTAAAGTGAAAGGGAAATGGAAAGAATGAAACAAACAAGCAAAAAAGAAAGGAAGGACTGAAGAAAGAAAGAAAGAAAAGAAAGAAATAAAGAAAAAGAAAGAAAGTAAGAAAATTAAAACAAAAAAAAACAAGGTGTTGAAAATATACTAAAAAGCTAAAGTGAAAGGGAAATGGAAAGAATGAAACAAACAAACAAAAAAGAAAGGAAGGACTGAAGAAAGAAAGAAAGAAAGAAAAGAAAGAAATAAAGAAAAAGAAAGAAAGTAAGAAAATTAAAACAAAAAAACAAGGTGTTGAAAATATACTAAAAAGCAGAGCGGAAGGGAAATAGAAAGAATGAAAGAATCCAAAAAATGAAGATAGTGATGGGTAGAAGAAAGTAAGAAAAAAGAGAAAAGGAGGTGAAAGAAAGGAAGAGAGGAAGTCCACCATCTGGAAACTGTAGATACACTGTACATGTAAGAAGAAGAAAAGAGTGATTGATGTGAGATTGAGAGTTGATGTCGGCACGTGATGACGCACGGTGCAGCACATCTGTCTCCCTCACTTCACCATGACGTGTTGTTGTAAGACGTGCGTGACGTGACTGATGTCTGTGAACTGGAAAGGTGCGCTTTCACATACTGTCATGATGTCTCTCTTCACTCAGACTCCACATGCTGTGCCAAATCTCAACCTGCCCAGGATATGAGGTCATGCTCATGTTATCAACCTTCCCAGCATGACCGAATGCTTGTTATTTTTCTATTGTTTGTTGCCGTCGTTTCTGTTGCTATGACTGCCAATCAGATGCTTTATTCTGCAGCTTGCTCAGGCACTACAAATAGCCAGCATGGCAAAATTGGGGATTTTGGGATGTGGGTAGGGATTATAGGGATTATAAATAACATCAATTTTGATCCTGCATTGCCTTTTATACTCATAAGCAGCTGAAAGGCAGAAATGTTTCCTCACTTTTTTTTTAAAATGCTATTGATGGCACCAAAATTGGTGGAAAATATTTGGACTGGTTGGCAGTTTGAAATGTAACATTTGACCCAGACGTGTCTGTCAGCATTCGAAAAAAAAAGTTGAATCCCAATTTTCCACATTATTTCTATTTCTGTAAGTGTAAAATGGCCATATTTTGGATGTGCTGACAGCCACGACTTTGTGAGACATTACTTCATTTTTTTTTTTTTTTTTAATTATGGTCTGCTCAGTGTGTGGATATGGACCACATAACCACTGGCTTCGACGGCACAGTTTCACCTCGTCTCAGAAACGTTGGCATACTTTCCGCTGAGATCTTCTGCTGGCTCGCACAGACTTCCTCCATTTTGTGGTCTCTGTGCTTTAATAATTCCAGTGCAGGGCCAAATGTCTGTCTGTCTATCTGGCTGTCTCTCTGTCTGTCTGTCTGGAATGCCAGCTTGTGCTCTTGTTGCCCTGCTGGTGATATGCCACACTTGATTGAGTGCCTTGGCCTGATGGTATGAAGCCTTAATTGTTTTTAGGCAGCAAAGTTACAGTCCCCTCCAAAAGTATTGGAACAGAGAACATGGTAATGATTGAGTCTTTATTGATCACATATACATTACAGCACAGTGAAACTCTTTTCTTCACATACCCCAGCATGTCAGGAGGCTGGGGTCAGAGCGCAGGGTACAGCGCCCCTGGAGTAGAGAGGATTAAGGGCCTTGCTCAAGGGCCCAACAGTGCCAGCTTGCCCCTTTTCTGATCACCACGGTTGTAAAGAGTGGTTATTTGAGTTAGCCTTCCTATCAGCTCGAAATAGCCTGGGCATTCTCCTCTGACATTTTCCTCTCACTAGATGTCAATTTATTTTCTCCTGATTAATAATCTTTCACCTCTAGTTCACACTGTGGAGCGAAGCCAGAAATTTGGTCCCAAATGTAGTGAACACAACAGAAAAATCACATACTATTTGTGTGTGTGTGTGTGTGTGTGTGTGTGTGTGTGTGTTGTAGGGAGTTGTCCTGAACTTACTTATTTATGTGTGAAGTGGCTCTGGGTCCAACTGGGCACCACAGCTTTCATCAGGAAGTAGTCACATCTGGCAGGTCATGCATGCTGCTTCCTGTTCTGCAGACTTTTCCATGTGATAAGAGATATTTGGCTGGACTGTGGTGCCATAGTGCTACATTGATGCTATCCTTGAATTTGTGGATCTCCAAGGGAAAGCTGAATAAATCACAGACCCTCTGATGATGATGTTGATTCCAGTGTCCTCTTTTTTTCTTTATGGGTCACAAGAGGAGGGTTTCTCACTCAACTTGTGTATCCTCACACCTTATATCTCAGTGCATGAGACAGGCTTAAACTGGGATGAGATCTGTACATATCAGACAGGAAACAGATCTGCACTGATTTAGAAGGAAATACCACACCTCTTCTGTCTTACCCAGTTCAGGATGAGCCAAAACACAGGAACCTGTTGCTATGTTAGCATCTTTTCTGACAACCAGTTCTTACAGACAGCACTGAAAAGAGAAGCATTGTTTCTGCTCTGTGGCTTCTCTCTAAAGGTTTGCTCACACCTAAAGCATTTTCTCTCGAGTGGGAGGATGCCATTCTCTCTCTCTCTCTCTCTCTCTATCTCTTTCTTTCTCTTTCTCTTTTTACCTTGTCAATCAAACAACACTAGTCAGTTGTTGGCATCTGTTAGGTGTTGTATGTGGAAGAGGGCAGATTGTGCATTCCACTGCCCTATTCCTGACTCAGCCACAGTAACTATCCTTTTCTAAGAAAGTGTCTGAAGTTGCACAGTTGAGTTTGCATCCTCAACGAAAAGCCAGCAAGTCATTGCCAAGTGTTTTGCTATAGGCCATGATGTTTATCCATCCATCCATCCATCCATTTTCCATACTGCTTATACTACACAGGGTCACGGAGGAACCTGGAGACTATACCAGGGAACTCGGGGCACAAGGCAGGGGACATCCTGGACGGGATGCCAACCAGTCACAGTGCACAATCGCACACACATTCACACACTACGGATTTGGAAATGCCATTCAGCCTACAACGCATGTCTTTGGACTGCGGGAGGAAACCGGAGGAAACCCCCGAAGCATGGGGAGAATATGCAAGCTCCGCACACACAACACGCAGAGGTGGGAGTCAAACCCAACTCCGGAGGTGCGAGACAAGCATGTGAACCACAAAGCCACCGTGCCCTCTGTGGTGTTTAAAAAAGATATTATTCCAGTCTGCATAGTTTCTTTGTTTTTCCTCGTAATGGCTAACCAAGAGATGCCTGAGTGTTGTGTTTTAATATGTTATGTGAAAATGTTTATTTAACTCAGTTTGGTCAGTCTAGCAGTGGTATTAAGAGCGAGTAGTTGCAGTTTTGATAGCAGTGTGTCGCAACATGCAAAATGCAATTTGTTTAAATCTACATACCAAATAAAAAAAGTATGCATTGAAAATGTCAATAGCGAGTAGGTTTTCAAACAAGAGACAAGGGCCTGCTAGCCTAATGAGTCTGCTTGTCCCCAGGGCAAATATGAAGGAAAAAAAAGTATGGATATGTAATCTTTGTGTCCCGGTCTACTGATTTGTCCATCCCTGATGATACCACATTGTTAAGTGAACTGTAGTCTAATTGTATTGTACAGCAGATCCATCTCATCATAACTGGCTGAGAAGTGGGCAGAAAAAAAAGCTGTCTTGATGAAAATGAAGTATGATGTTTCAACCAGTGATGGATTAGCCAAAAGATTGGTGTTTACACGTGTTTCTCCAGGGTGCAGCCATGTAAAAGAATGCATGCTTGGCCTGGTCTCTGCTGGTGATAACACGTCCCAGCTTTCGCCACTCCACGGACTAGAACAAAGGCAGACTCACTGCTCTGGTCTTCCTTTACCTCATGTCTCACTGTTTTTTTTATTGGTCAGTCTGAGCTTAGCAGGCTTTTTGATGTGATCCAGACTCCAGGAACATAAATTCCCCCATGGAGAGTGGACAGATCTGAGTGAACATCTACCCAAACACAAGGTCCACAGGAACCGAAGCCTGAATAACACAATATTGATCCCAGCGATTGTTTCTGGGAATTGCTCCTGTCATCGGGGTTCACACACATCTGAGAGGAAATACGTCCGTCTGTTCAAACATGCTGATAGTCCTCACTGCAGCCGCAGTTCTTTGGCTTGGGGTCAGTCAAGCATAGTAACGCTTGCCAAAATGGGTGGGCTGTGATGGGAGGGGAGGAAATGAACAACCCTGTAAGAAAAAAAAAATCACACTGGGTCACAGGAACGTTTGAATCAGAAGCAGGGTCAAACAGTGCATCTGGGTTTAGACAGGGGAAAAAAAACCCAGGTCTGCTGAGTGATTCAGAGCTAGATTAGTAAGAAGATGAGAAGATCTGCGTTAACCTCCTCCAGGCTTTTATCTCTGCACCCTAGGGAATGAAGTCATCCCACAGCCGGCTTTCTCAGCCACACTCTGTAAGCTGAAAACCTGACTTCCTGCATTCTTGTGACCCTGATACAGCAAGCTCGCATGCCTTTGATATGACAAGCTGTAATTAGAATTGAATGTGGAAATGATGACACTTTAGCCTCTTGCACTTTGTAGTGCTTTAGTAAACATGATCATTCCTAATATTTTTTATAGAGCAGGTATTTGATATCTTTATACAGTACAGTACATTTATAGTTTAACAACAGTGAGTAGGGTGCACAGTGGCTTAGTGGTTAGGGTTGGGGGTTCGTATGCGGAGTTTGCATGTTCTCCCCGTGCTGCGGGGGTTTCCTCCGGGTACTCCGGGTTCCTCCCCCAGACCACAGACATGCATGGTAGGCTGACTGGCATATCCAAAGTATCCCTAGTGTATGAATGGGTGTGTGAATGTGTATGTGATTGTGCCCCGTCCCCCGACGGATTGGCATCCCGTCCAGAGTGTACCCCGCCTTGTGCCCCATGCTCCCTGGGATAGGCTCCAGGTTTCCCGCGACCCAGTAGGATAAGCGGTATAGAAAATGGATGGATGGATGGATGGATATAACAGTGAGTAATGTAGTAAATAAATGTAAAGCTTTACAAAGTTAAAATACTTCCTTAAGTGAAATGCAAAAAAAAAGCAAAAAAAAAAAACTTGATAATATTTTTTTTTTTATGTCCATTGTCCTCATCTTTAATCTCTGTATTGTGGCTTTACTTTTACATTACTTTTTAGCTGCATTATTATATTATTCCACCTTTGCCCATCACTTTCTTTAGTGTTAATCTGCTGTTAATATTTGCAGTGCTTGATAATCGGAGGAGGACCCTGTGGTCTGCGTACTGCCATAGAGCTGGCCTTTCTTGGTGCCAAAGTAGTGGTGATCGAGAAGAGAGACACATTCTCCAGGAACAACGTTCTGCACCTTTGGCCCTTCACCATCCATGACCTCAGAGGCCTCGGTGCAAAGAAGTTTTACGGCAAGTTCTGTGCAGGCGCCATTGACCACATCAGTGAGTATTGAGTAATCTCTCTGTATACAGAACCCTTAGCTATTCAGGCATATGTAGAATAATATATGCTATTTTCCTAGTGCAAAAGAAGTTCATGTTTTTATGAGGAAGTAACTCCTCTCAGTTCTCTATTTGCCTTTGTTGCAAGCCCTTCCTCATCTGTGCTTGCTTTAGCAATCATTTTATCAAGGCTTTCTGATCTGTTAATGCAGAAGATAAAGACGAAGGTTTAATCGAGTCTTTCGGGTATGATTACAACAACTAGTAAAGCGTTCTTGTGCTGACTGTGTTCGCCAGGTATTCAGCAGCTCCAGCTCATGCTCCTGAAGATCGCTCTGCTTCTAGGGGTCGAGTTCCACATCAACGTGGAGTTTGTAAAGCTTCTGGAGCCTCCAGAAGACCAGGAAAACGAGGGTGAGTTCATCCCTGCTTGACCACAACGAAACCCGATGCACCTCTGTCCTGTCCAACTGGTTAAACACCATCACAGCACTTCAAAGGGCCTCTGATTGTATAGAGAAGACGTTCAACAGCTAATCTATCGACCTTGTTTTTCTGTTCTTCTGCTTTAATAAATTTCGGGACCCGCCATTTCTATTTTTTGCCCATTTTCTAAATAAAAGATGAGGTAAATTTACAAGAATTACCACACTGATGCTAATTTGATTTATTTCTCTTCTCTTTTCCATGTAACATAGCCTCCACAGACAGTAGGATCTGGATGCAGAGGTTTATTAGAGGCTTATCCAAGATTCACTGTTAAAATCCATAGCAGATCCGAACAACTAAAATCCCAGAATTATACAAATACTATGTATATGAACAAACGTTTGTGGACACCTGGCTATCACACCCATATTTTGTAAATTGTTGCCACAAAGTTGGAAGCACACAATTGTATAGAATGTCTTTGTATGTTGTAGCATTACAATTTCCATACACTGAAACTGAGAGGCACGAACCTGTTCCAGCATGACAATGCCCGTGTGCACAAAGCCAGCTCAAAGAAGACGTGGTTCACTCAGGGTGGAGTGGAAGAACTCGAATGGCCTGCACAGAGCCCTGACCTCAACCCCACTGAACACATTTGGAATGAATTGGAACGCTGACTGTGCGTGCGCCAAGCCTTCTCACTAATGCCCTTATGGCAGCCATGCTCCAATATCTATTGGAAAGCCTTCCCAGAAGAGAGGAGGCAGTTATAGCAGCAAAGCTGGGGCCAACGTCATAATAATGACTCATGGTTTTGCAGTTAGATGTTCAACAAGCACATACGGGTGTGATGGTCAGATATCCACACACTTTTGGCCAAATAGTGAACACAATGCATGTAGGGTATTGGATAGTGTGCACTGTACCTCTATTTTTTCATCTATGTACATGGGGAACAAATAAAGTGAACAGGAAGCCATTTGGGAACTGGCCTTGAAGACCAGCTTAATAGAAAGAAAGAAATTAATGCTATGGGTAAAAGAATAAACAAAATGAATCTGTGAGAAAAACAAAACTGTGATGTTGACATCAGCACTATTTTTTTTTTTCTCCACCGCAATGTCCTGTATCGGCTCACATGGCCTAGTAAAAAGCAAAAAACACGCAGGATCGTTGTCAATTTGCTGAACCGAGCAGTGTGACACCGTCAGCATAAAAGTGCTAATATTATCAGCAGTCAGGGTTAGTACAGGCAAATCTGACTTTCAAAATAAAAACAAAACAAAGAAAAAAAAACCCACAGAAATTTCACGTACAAAATAAGAAACTAAAATCTTTAATATCTTAGATTTGCACTTGTAGAATGTGACACAGTATAAATATGCTGGCTGGGACGACAACAGAACCAAACACAGATGATTCAATACAGATCCGAGGGCGTGTCCTGGGTGCCGCCAGAGCAGGTGAGCCAAATCAGGAAGGCTCAGAGCTCAGAGCACTACATTTACCGGATCACACAGTGGTCAGTTTTCCATTAGTCCCATACCTCCGTCTCACCAGACAATGGTAAGGCAAAATACAAGGCTTCCTGCTTCTCTTAAACTCTGCCATAACCGTCACTACGGCAGCCCGACCAACAGCGGCTGTTAATGTCATTTTTAATGCCTGTGGAAAATGTCTCTGTTTTTATCCAGTGGTCTCCTCCCAGTTTATTATTAGATGATAGCTGCAGAACATCTCCTGGGTCAGTGCACAGTTTTGTTCTGTTTAATGGGAACGACGGCTCATTACGTTATTAATGGATAATAATGAGCTCAACGGCATAATTAGAAACAGCATGCTTTTCGATGAAGTAATGCTTTTGTGAGATTTGAAACTGATCTTTTATGGAGTCGTGTTGCTCAGAGACTGTTGATTAGACCACACTTCTGTCTATTCATCAGAGACATGAGTCAGCTAATGAAAACAAGAGGCCTTGCTAAATTAAGAGCTTTAGCTGCTGTGGCCTTGGCCTTGAGAAGTCACGCAGATCACGTAACCTTTGGTCGATATCTATTTTTCTCATTCCCTCATATTCTGTTGGGGTTTGAGAGAGCCAAGAGTCTGTTGGACAGCGCCAAGAAAACTTCACAGCGTTGCTTTATCGGCTTGATACGTATCGAGTTTTTCTCACTGCTCATAAACATATTTGGAGTTGATAACATGAAATTTAAGCACAGTTTCTTTCCTTTGTGTTTGCGATAAAAGATGATTAAATGCAGTCGTTGGGATGTTTTATATGGCAAATTAGACCATAACTGTGCAAACTGTAAGTAGATATGGGTATGAGCATGCGTCAGTAATGATACATTGCAGTACGATGCAATAAGCACTTATTTCAGTTATTTGGTCTCTACTGGGTTTAATGTTTTTTTTTTTGTTTGTTTGTTTTTTTAAATTTGGGCTTATTTTTAATTGGTATTGTATAAGAAAAAAGTGATGATGATGATGATGATGATTTAACACGTTGATTACATTAACCTACATTTTTAAACTGCGATGTGTTTAAGATGTATAACACACATGCATGCCTTTGCGTTACAGGGCCTGGTTGGAAGGCGGAGATCCGGCCGTCAGATCACCCTGTAGCTGAATTCGATTTCGATGTTGTGATTGGGGCTGACGGGAGACGTAACACACTCGAAGGTACATTAGCGTCGAAACGATTTAGTTTTCTACAGAGAACTCCATACAAGTCATTAGAAGCCGCTTATATTAACCTCTACTACAGTAAACACACACATGGGATCTTGCATGTTTACATAGTAACCAAGTAGCTATAATTATCGTTGTTCTATAAATACAGAGGAAATGTTCCAGGGGTAACCAAAACAACTTTGAATATGATACGGGAGCATGGAAACACAAATAGCATGTCACCTTGCCTTGTTTTTGTTGACGAGTTGTGTAAACAAGCTATAGAACTCCAGGACAAAATAAAGTCTTCAGACAAAATCCATTAGACATTTCTGCCTCACGCTTCTTATCAGCCGTGGAGCTTGAACGACTCTGACTGAGAGAAACTTGGCTGTTGCTCTTGGCTGCACTCCCTTGCCATTTCAACTGGATTCTTTCATTCAAGACGGCTACAAAGCCATAAAATCAAGTCCTGCTCTGTAAAACAATAGACCATGATGTCAGAGGATTTTGCTAAACATTTTGTTATAATATGAAATCATCGGCTCACAGTCAGTTCCTGAATAGCGCCGTGGACTGAGGCTGGCTGGCCGTTGCTCAGTAGATGACGCTCGACTGTTGGATTCTTTCCCTCATACCCGTCATCTTTTTACCTATCCCCCAAACAGATGCTTATTCCTAATAAGGTCATTCTCAGGCGTTTCCAAATGATGACCCATTTTCTTTACTGCACACTTTAAGGAGGGGGAAAACATGCTTTTGAGGTTTGCCCACTGCTGTAATTGGGCTGCTTGGTCCAGTCTGGTGGAAGTTAAATATATCCTTGTCTGAGGCCTCATAGTCATGAGAGGAAAGCGCAGCTGCTTTTGGAGACAAGGGTGTGGGCGTGTGCATGGAAGGACGACGTCTCTTTTGAATTACCTTACTAGTAATGGGCGATAATTAAATGCAAACCTGGCTCACGAGCCACGTTGCAGAGCCTTGTTATTTTGGAGGACAGGAGACCAGAAACTGTTTGAGCTTTGGGGTTGCAGGTTTGTACTCCAAGTCTCATCTTTAAGGCACTAAATCACACACTGGATGCCGAAATGCAGTGGAAGTGAACAACCTGTGCTGAATCAGTTACTTCAGTCAAGCACTAGAGGAAACATGTGGTTTCCTCCACCCAGCGTTCTGTTAGATCAAGTGAGATAGCCGTGGCCACTGCGTAGCTCCACGTCGTTTGCCTTCAAACTGTTTGTGGCGAAGCCAAGCTTTCCAGAGCCTAAAATAACCAGCCTGTGATTTAGATAGCTTTTGATTTCAGTAGGATTAGCATGCCTCTGCCTGGATGGAAAGGAAAAATGCCACAACACTCACTTCCATTCTGTCTCTCTCTCTCTCTCTCTCTGCTTCTCTAAAGGAATGCTTTCACTTTACTTGTACTTCCACATTTGCACACTCACATTTGCTTTTTTCCCCCCCTGCATTTGACTTTGAAATTCTTGCTTTCCAATTAGGCTTGTTTCACAAGGACATTTTAGTAGCTGTCAGAAAAAAGCACCACATTGTGCACCTGCATCTACAGACAATACGCACCAACAACCGCAGCCGACTTGTAAGAAAAAATGCCCTGTCGTCTGTTTAAAAAGTTCTCCAGAGTTGAAAGCTGGACTGTTAACCATCCGGGAATGAGTCTGGATTCTTCTCCATCAAAAAAAAAAAAAAAAAATGTTTGAAAACATACTTCTAAATAAACTTTTTCCATGCATTTTCTTTTTTTTTGCATGTGAGGGCTAATTGCTTAAAAAAATGTGAAAGTTGAAGGAAAAAAAAAAAGAAAAGTTGGATTTATCATAAATCTTGCCCTGGGTGTTATCACTGTTTGCAGGACTACCAGATGGATTTTTTTTTTGGCTATCTAACACGAGACTAGGCTAGTTTGGTGTCACTAACCAAGGGGAGGCACAACTAATCTCTCACTGTATGGGTTTAGCCGTTACAGTGCCATGCAGAGTACGTTATCTGTCCTAATGCTCTGCTCATATCATGTTCACGTAACCTGGAACTCATATAGACACGTACACACCTTGTTTTCCTGCTCAGCATGAAACACTAAGCAGGATGTGTTTCAGTTTCGACCCCTTTACTGGTAAAATTTTTTCCCCCAACTTTAACTGTGACTGTGTGAGCTAGTGTTTGGCAGAATTGAGAGCTGTCAGCCAATAAGACACGAGTGTTTCCACGTGTCATCCTGTAAACCCTGTCCGATTGGTCTGTTCAATGATGATACAAAAATATAGCACTACCGTCTTCTTTTACTGACGTTTAGTTATGTAGTGACAAGCCGCTCTAAGTGGAGAACTATTCGGGGCTAAAGAAAAAAATTTAGTCCTCCATGGCTGTGTTTCAGACATTTTTGTTATGTACCCCCCAAAAGTTTGAGACTAAATGATATAAATGAGATTTGAATTACCTAGAATTTTCATTTTCTGCTCAAGACTTGCGTTTTAAACCACTGAACTAAATTGTACATTACTACAGGTAGCCTGCTGATAACGGTATCACATAGGTGATGGTACGAGTTCCATAGACTGTTTGGACTGTTTAGTAGTATATAGATTCACGATGAAACGTGCAACCAATCACACTCTTTTTTTTCCTTAGTAGAACTACGTTTCATACTTTATCGACAGTTTAACATATGGTCCATCATTTATTAGCAGCCTTGCTTGTGGCTGCAGGGCCGCATTAGCAGAAGCACAATTATCCACATATCCTTAAGCAGGCAGAGTCAGCTCAGGTGAAAACAACTGATCACACAGCTAAAACAATTCAGCAACCCATGTGCTTTTCAGACGAGTGCTAATCATGTCTCCTCTCGGTCAGGTTTCAGACGGAAAGAGTTCCGCGGGAAACTGGCCATCGCAATTACAGCCAACTTTATCAACAGGAACACGACAGCAGAGGCCAAAGTGGAGGAAATCAGTGGCGTGGCCTTCATCTTCAACCAGAAGTTCTTCCAGGACCTCAGACAGGAGACGGGTGAGAGAAAACACATGCCGCACCTAAACATTTACAACAGACTGGATATTTCTTAGTGCTGTGAAATGTTTCGTAACATATCCGATCATATACAGTGACAGCAACTGTTGAACTGCGTAAAAGGGGAATACAGGGGAATGTTAATGTTATCTGTTGCTATAAACGATATAATTCATAGCTCAGTTCTCTTGCTGTTACTGATATTTATATCGAAAAGTATTTATGTCTCTCCTCTGTGAGCTCTTTCCGTGGATACAGACACAGTGTATACTTGTTATGACTAGCCTTCATTAGAGCTGAATTCCTCAGTAAATCCTCTTTCATCCTTTATGATCACACTGCATCATATTTAGAAGTAATATAAAGGACAGGATTATATAATCGACGATATTATTACGAGACATCCGTTCTGCTTTGAATGACGCATCTGATGGTCGTGTCTCCGCTTCAGGCATCGACTTGGAGAACATTGTGTACTACAAAGACAACACACACTACTTCGTCATGACGGCTAAAAAGCAGAGTCTTCTGGATAAAGGAGTCATCATCCGTGTAAGTAGCGGCTGTAGCACGCTAACGAGGAAGTGGTTTAACAAAAGGTGCGGGTGGCGTAGGGTGCATAGACTTTTTTTGTTATGGTGTCCTGCCAGTTTAAGAGGCTGTGAGAACATACTGTTTTAAACATAGCAAACAGGGGCATAAACATTTGTAAGTGGAGATTTCACTACCTTATGATCTCTCTCTCTCTCTCTCTCTCTCTCTCTTTAATCATATACACACTTAAGCATTTTTATATTATTCAGACAGCTCATCTGAATAATAATAATGTCAACAGCTCATCCTTGACTTATGTACTGTTCTGATTCACCACTTAAGAAAATAACACTGAGGTCACATCACCAAGCATTGTCAGCCTAGACTGTCCAAGTTTCTCTCCAAGTGCTTTATTGAACAAAACCAAAAATATGATGAAACTCCTACTTGTGGTTTCCTGAAGAAGAAAAAAACATTCATGGGTCTTCCTCTTTTTTTTTTTTTTTTTAAGATATATGACGACTTCTGTGGTTTCACTCCAGATTTCTGTGTGGAAAATGACTAACCAAGTGACTTCCTTCTAGAGTGAAAACAGAAGCATGATAATGTGATGATGATGATGATTATGATGATTATGTGCTATAGGATTATACCGACACAGAGGCTCTGCTCAGCAGTGACAACGTCAACCAAGAGGCTCTGCTACACTACGCACAGGAGGCTGCTGACTACGCCACGCATTACCAGCTGCCCACACTGGAATATGCCATGAACCACCTCAACCAGCCTGATGTAGCCATGTTCGACTTTACCTGTATGTATGCCTCAGAAAACGCCGCACTGGTCAGAGAGCGGTTTGGACATCAGCTGCTGGTGGCGCTGGTGGGAGATAGTCTGCTGGAGGTGAGCTCATAGAATGTGTGCATTGATTTGCTTATTGGGATTTTGTTATGTTCTTTTTTTTTTTTTTCTTCTTCTTGTGTTTAATTTGGGATCTGTTTGTGGTTATAGCCTTTTTGGCCCATGGGTACAGGGTGTGCCCGTGGCTTCTTGGCAGCCTTTGATACAGCCTGGATGATCAAGAGCTGGGCACAAGGCAGAGGGCCACTGGAAGTGCTAGCTGAGAGGTTGGCATGGTTTAGAGAATATGCATACACACACACACACAGACACACACACACACACACACACACACACTAAAACACAGACGCATGCTGCAAGCCAAGCCCAGAAAGATGTTTATCTTATATTCAAAGACTTTACTCTGCTGCTTTGGTTGTCTTGGGTTTCTGCCCTCAGGGAGAGTCTTTACCGACTGCTACCTCAAACAACACCTGAAAATATCGCCAAGAACTTTGATCAGTACACCATAGATCCTGGAACACGTTATCCCAACCTCAACTCCAACTGTGTCAGACCACACCAGGTGCAGTGGACTCTTGTTTTATTACTTAAGGGGCGTTCATAGGGCTACATGATGCCTGCATAAACCCTTCATGACAACTGGCTTTTATTTTATTTATAAAAGTATTGTTTTTACAAAAATATCTGTACATGAAGACCTGTGCAGGCATTAAAGGTCATAAAGACAGCTCTCAATGTCAGTTTCAGTGTCGGTTTGACATAACACCAGAGTCAAGTGATATAGATACTTTAGTACAATTACACTCATTTTACTAATTTTTTACACTTCACTACTTTACTACAATTACATTCAACTTATTGCTCTACTACACTTAACTACTTTATTAAAATTAAACTCAGAATGACGTTTTTGGTTTTTTTTTTACAATGTAACTGCACTATACTACTTCATTACACATTATTAAACTTTCACTTACTTTACTACTTGACTACACTTCACTACTTTAGTACAATTAAACTAACTTTACTAATTTACTATACTTTATTACTATTCTCACTTTACTGTTTTACCCCACTTTGCTACTTTACCAGTTAAACTCCCTTTACTACTTTACTACACTTCACTATTTTACTATAATTAAACTCCCTTTATTACTGTACTACACCACTATTTTACTATAATTAAACTCCCTTTATTACTGTACTACACTTCACTATTTTACTATAATTAAACTCTCTTTACTATTTTATGACACTTTACTGCTTTACTATAATTAAACTCCCTTTACTACTTTACTATAATTAAACTCCCTTTACTACTTTACTATAATTAAACTCTCTTTACTTTACTATAATTAAACTCTCTTTACTACTTTATTACACTTTACTACTTTACTATAATTAAACTCTCTTTACTACTTTATTACACTTTACTACTTTACTATAATTAAACTCTCTTTACTAC
>JANDJT010000002.1:6694547-6717753 GCA_024331685.1 Stegophilus panzeri
TACTACTTTACTAAACTTTACTACTTTACTATAATTAAACTCCCTTTACTACTTTACTAAACTTTACTACTTTACTACTTTACTATAATTAAACTCCCTTTACTACTTTACTATAATTAAACTCCCTTTACTACTTTACTACACTTTACTACTTTACTAGACTTCACTACTTGACTACACTTTACGACTCTACTATACTTCACTAATTTAATTACACACACTGTTGCATTACACTTCACTATTTTACTACAGTTAAACCCATTACTACTTTACTGTACTACTACTTTACTACAATTACCCTGACTGTAATTCTGTAATAATATTTACTTCTCAAGGTCCAGAGAAGATATACAAAACTGCATAATTTCAAGGTCATGACATTGCCTCATTTGATTTGAGGGCCAGGGCAAACATACTGTATATAACACTGTCATTAGTTATGTATCTTTGGGAAGTGTCAACTTTGTTCTCACGTATTCATATTTCTTCCATGGTAAGTAACGTCACATCATCACCCTTATGACTGACAAAGCAGAAGTGCACTGAGCTACAAAGTCAGTTGTCCTGAGGGCATAACATAAACTTGTAAGTGTGATAACACATTAGATCATTTTGACATCAGAATTGAAGAATACAGGCTTCATGGTAGTTAACACCTGTTAGATGCCAGTTGTCATGAAGGCTTTATGTAGGTGCTATGTATCCCTGCATCGTAAGTAAAGAATATTTAGGCTGAATTGACACTTGTTCTTTTCACGCACAGGTCCGTAACTACTACATGTGTGGTGAACTGAAGCCCTGCTCCTTGGAACGAGCTGCTACTATACGGCGCCCAGTTAATCTGGCACGACGAGGTCAGCTTAATCACTGTGCACTCTGACCATTCTACATTTGTGTCAGACCTAAACAGAGACATGTTTGACAGCTCTAAAGGTCAAAGGTGAAATCCTCTAGAGTGAAATTCGTTTCTGCAGCACATTCCTGGTTTAAAACCCCTCTGAGAACAGCAGCATGGGTGTGAGTCTGTGCTTCTCCATTGTGTGGGAGACTAAGGATTGTTTTCATTAGCGGAGTCACGTAGAGAGGAGGGTTTCATAGTTGGTGGTCTGTGTGTGGACAGAGTAAAGTTAACAGAAATGTGTAATTGTGGCCTTCTATACTGCTGTGAATCTACAGCACTGTTAAAATTTTCTCTGTGCTAACAAACCAGATTCAAGTCATTAGTCACTTTCTACCTAGCTAGGGTTTTAGATTTCATTTTCAGTTGTAGGTATTTTTTATTCTAAGAGTGTTCAATCTGTCAGTTTGTTCTGGGTTTACTGAGAGCATTTCTTTATTACATTACAAATAAGAAGTTACAAAATAAGAATACACAATCCTGGGACTCAAATTAGTCTAGATTTGGGGTGTAGCACAATGCCACTAACATTGTGTCAGTATCAGTATCTGTTTAGTGCTTGAAATATCCATCGAATCCAATATGACCCAGGAAACAGTGGAAAGAGGTGGAAATACAAGCACTGTTAGCATGGTGTGTGAATTCTGACTCGGATAAATAATAATAATAATAATTCCTTAGATTTACATAGCACTTTTCTAAGCATTCAAAGTGCTTTACATTGTATTGGGGGTTGGAAGGATCTCCTCAACCACCACTAGTGTGTAGCATCCACCTGGATGATGCGACTGCAGCCATAATGCGCCAGAACGCCCACCACACACCAGCTATTAGTGGAGAGGAGAGGAGAATGATGTAGCCAATTCAGGGATGGAGATGATTAGGGTTACTAGCGGTAGCAGTGGTAGATCAGTGGTTAAGACATTGGGCTACTAATTGGAACGGCATAAGTTCAAACCCCAGCACTCCCAAGCTGCCACTGTTGTGCCCTTTAACAAGGCCCTCAACTGCTCAGATGTATAAATGAGATAAATATAAGTCGCTCTGGATAAGGGTGTCTGCCAAATGCCCTAAATGGAAATGAGAGGATAGTTCTACATCACTCCAGGTCATAATTGGTCTCAACTAGAGATGTACTGTACTTAGGCTTTTTTAATCCAGCTTGTGCAGTCATATTTGTCTGTACCTGCTCACAATATTTTGTGAGGAATTTAATTGGTGCTATTTCCTAAAATATATATATAAAGTAAGCTCATTTAAACCACTGTGACTCTGACCAGGCCGTTAATAAGGTTTGCTGAACATTTTGTTTGTCCCACGCCTGCATCGCGTGAACTGAAAGTAAAACCCTCTCCTTCATGCAAATTTTTGTTGCATCCTGCGAGATTCCTGTTCTGATGGGATCTACAGTACAGTGCAAAAGTCTTAGGCACCCTATTTTTTAAAAAAAAATTTTGTACAAACTTTGTTATAGATTTTTATTTGATGACATCAACATTATCAAGTCAGTACAAAAAACATTTTAGATTTCAAAACATTCGTTTTTAGCACAAAATGAAATGTTACAGAAAAATGCTTGTATGTCAGTAAAGAAAGCTGCGTATTACGTACAAAACGCAATGAAGACTGCTGCGTTTTGCTGCAAAAATGCGACAGTCAAAGAACTGTGACTGGTTCTGCAAAATGCTCAATAAAACTTACAGCTCATTTCCTTATAAAACTGTAGAAAGTGTACCTGAGACTACTCACTACCTGAGACTGCTCTTTTTTTTTCTTTCTTTTTTTCTTTTTTTTTTAAAGCAAAGTATCGTCAAACTAAATAGTGACTTTGTTTCATTTATAACTGTTTATTACTGCACTTTATAGGTATTATTTTTTAAATGTACAAACATCTAATGTCTTTATTTTTGAAGGCATCTTTACTGTACAGCATTTCTTTGCATGTGCCTAAGACTTTTGCACAGTCCTGTAGTTTTAAATAGATGCTCTTTCTGATAAGCTTCTAATAAAATAGTGACTAGAATAATTCTATTCATATCTGTATTCATATCTGTATACATATTTATTACACCTTAGAAGCCCTTATCTGTTCAATATTCATATTCGGTTACTCTGTTAGACTAAATAAGTTAGGAGAGTCAAAATGAAACTGCTACATTGCTGTGTTAACACTATATCTGAAGGATCAGTAGTACATGTCCAGGCTCCTCACTGAGAATAGTTCTAATCCCTGCTTTTATCTGACTGTTTTCATGTAATGACACAGGGCAGTTCTGTAGTCTCATAGACTTTTGTGTGTGTGTGTGTTTGTGTGTGTACACAGTATCTGAGATCAGGCCCAGCAGGTTGCTGACGTGGTGTCAGAAGCAGACAGAGGGTTATCGAGGCGTCAGTGTGACTGACCTGAGCTTATCATGGACCAGCGGCCTGGCATTCTGCTCTCTTATCCACCGCTTCAGAGCAGACCTCATGTAAGACTGCACCACCTTTAGCATCACAGCAACTGATATGGCTCCTAAGTTATTACCTTATGGTTTCATAATATTGAGTTAAATATTATCAGGGGAGAAGTGAAGTATTCATGTGTAGATATCAGAGATATAAATGGCAAAAACAATGCATCTGAGCAACTAGAGTTTGGGTGGTGGTGGGGGAGGGGCGGAGGGGGGAACTGGTCCAAGACCACCTGAAAGAGATAAGTAGCATTGTGTCACTTGTCATTATGAACTTCACTGGTTCTCCGACACACATTAGAATTTCATCAGAAGATGGTTGTTAACATGTCTAAGAAAAGCTTTACTACTGAGATGCTCATAAATTCCCGTCTGTCATGGACGACGCGGTGCCTAATATCGCTCGTATCACTTTACGAGCTCTTGACACATGACATTTTGCTATCGTGCGAATCTCAAACATGAGACGTGATAAATGTTTTGGCCTCTACAGTGAAGGGTCTCTCTCTGTCCATGACGGGGATCAGATCTGGGGCAGTTTGGACAGCGTATCCATGAGCCATGTGTTTTTATCAAAGGCCGGTTCTGTGTGTGCCTCAAAACCTGATCTGTCAAGAGCTGACAGAGATAACACAAAACAGTTTCTTAGCTAGTTTGACTCTTGAAATTCTATGATGACCATTTTGCTTAAAAAATGGAATTATTTGGCATAGCGACATATATGTCGTATTGCATTAATCTGTGAGAAAACAGGAAAATCACTATTGATATAATCCGCTTAACTATCAAAAGCTATTTTTATGTTAGTTGGTTATAATTATAAACCAGTATTCTTTAATTTCTGCTGAAGAATTTTTTTTTTAACTACATAAGTATTTCAAATGGGGGCAATTTAATTGATTTAAACCTAGACCTAAACCTGAAACCCATCTTTATGCTGCATTTCTTCTGTATGTGTATCCCTTATTAGTGATTATGATTCCCTGAATGAAGAAGACTCTGCTAAAAATGTCCAGCTGGCATTTGACACAGTGGAAAAGGAGTTTGGCATCAAGCCGTTCACTACGGGCAAGGAGCTAGCATCCGGCCAAGAGCCAGACAAGAACAGCATGGTGACCTATCTGTCCAAGTTCTACGAGCTCTTCAGGGGAACGCCTCTGCCATCCTCAGGTACACACTGTTATCTCTTATGAACAGATTATTCACATACAAGGTCAAAATGGTGACCTTTGTCCTCCAGTGGGTGGGATACATTAAGAGATACGTGTATCTCACAACTGGGTCCCTTCTCCTGGTTCATGCTTGATTAAGGTGCATATATCATACCTTATGTACACACTAGTGAGCAACAAAGCAATAGGCTAAACATTTCTTAGACCAATCCAAGAATCAAGAGCCATGAATTCCTGCTGTTATACAAATGGTACACCTTCTGACCAGAACTGATTGTTCACCAACGCTGTGGTATAAACAAACCATAAAACAGCGGTGGTGGGAATTGTAGAGACTGTACACATTTTAACTACCCAACTTATAGAGCTTAAAACAGAAGGACAGGCCACGCCTAGAAGCAACAACACCAGTAGTTGCCACACATCTAGAAGAAAAAAACTGGAAGTGGCATTGTCATGCGATCACAGGATTAAAACTAATGAGGTGTTTTTGTATAGAGAGCTGTAAATGGAATGTTTGTCACGTAGTCTGTTGTGAGAGGAATGCACCTTCACCACCGTCCAGGTTACTTCACTAGAGATAAGGAGAATAAATATCTATGGAGATGATCTGTGCTTCAGTGTAAGTCAGATATTTACTCACACTCCCCGTTGTTGGAAATCTACCAGCTCAGATGACGCACTTCTCCAGTATCACTGTAATATTGTAATGCATGCGTTTAGTTGACATAGTATCACTGGTTCCATTAAAGCTTGCCAGGAAAAAAAAAAGAAAGTAAAAACGTATTTATTAGTGGGCAATTAAAGAGAAAAGCAGATGTGCTCACCCCTGCATTTTTTTGCTTTCCATTCAGTAGGCTAACGTTTCAGTAAATTCGATTAAGTAAAGGCTCAGTCCATTTGCTGTTAACTGTCTGTGTCTTACTAAAACTTGGAAATATTTTTGTCGTTTTTATTTCAGATTCGAGAAGAGAAACCGGAGGAAATAATGAGGAATGCACTGAAAGTCCTTCCCAACATGTTTACAGATCAATGAGCTTCACACAGCCTCGAAAACGGATCCCAAAGGTAGGACACATCAGCGTCACCGGCTTCATCTCCCTTCAAACACATTTCGTTCCAGTTTACTTTGGGCTAGACCTCACAGCTCCGTCCATCTCCATCCAGCTCACCAGATGATGTCCTTTGAAGATAGTAAAGCAGTTGTTTTTTTTTTTATCAGTGTTTCAATGCTTTTCCTTCCTTTTTATATTTCAGGATGACAAAAAGGTAGAAGATAATGATTCTTTTTACAAACGAAGACGGAGGACAGTGTGCAGTTTTTTGGAACAGGTAAATATTGTACAGTATTTTAAAAGTTGAAATACACATACCTTGTGTCGTTCATCTTGTATTCACTCCATTAGAGACTCATGTTGCACAAATTGCTGTTTTGGTCACTAGTGGCCATTCATATCTAGAACTGGTTGTTGCCAGTTGCCATGGTTTCACTGGTAGTGCATAGCTAGTGCAAAAACAACTTAGCTAGTTACAGAAGGTAAACAAAATCACCTATTTGACCCCTGCTTTTTTCTATGGAATTAAATTTGTGCCAAAACCAGTCCGTACAGGACTTCACAGAGTTGTTTGGTGATTGTTGCGGCCAAAAATGCTTGGCCGCAACAAATGGAGGGGGAAAAAAAACTTTTTTAGTTTTTTGTACTTTTTTTGCGGAAAATTGCTTGAATTGGCGAAATGAAATTGTTTTGCACGGTCTTACGCAGTGATATTTGTTGGTAAATGAGACTTTTTAGCTGTACTCGTGTTCAAATGCGCAAATCATTCGTGTGGGTGGGGCTTAGTGGTGATTTACTCTCATTGGCTAGTGAGATTTGGATCGACAGCTCCATGACCTGGAAGTAGAGACTTCAGTGGCACGAATTGTGGAGAGCGTTCTGTATGCAGTTCTCTGTATAATTATAGTGTTTGTACTTTGTAGTGGAAATTACTTACTTAGTCAGTACATTAGTCCGTAATTAATATTTGATGTTTGGGTAGTCTCATACAAAATTTTTTCGAGATGAGCTCTCAGGATCATCGTCGTCATCATCATCATCGACTTCTTCCTCAAAGCAAGCTAACAGTACTGCCTACAAACACTTAAAACGGGCATCAACGAGCTCTGCTACTTCATTCCAAGCTTTATATTTCTTCGTGATGAAATATACACATTTATTGAGATATAGTATATGACAAGATAAAATGCAACCACTGTTAATCGAAGCAAATGTTCTTTTGTCCCTTGTTGCTGAAATCGCAGTACCATGTCTTGCACATATACATAGAAAACACCTAATGGGAACATAGGGTCACTCCAGTGTGTACTTGCCACATTGCTTTGCTTCTCATTTGCATAATGTTAAACTCCACCCACGTTGCATCGCCAAACATCACTGCAAAACATCAAGTCTCACTGAAAATGAATCTCTTCCAGCTTCTTCCAGCATTGTTAATACAGGGTTAGTGATGAAGTTGACAGTAATTGGTTTACCCCAGAGCTTATTGTTGTTTTGTCCCTTTTTTGGTCAGCCAAACAACCTCTCCAGTCAAAACACAGCATCTGAGAGGCAGGAGATGAAAGAGAATAAAGTCAAATTCATGGCTTCTCAGCTACTGGCAAAGTTTGAGGAGAGCACTCCAAGCTGCACACTGCGTAGGCAGGTAAAGTCCAACTATCACTCGTGAATCCACTTTTTCAATATAACTATTCTTTTAAGTAACCCAAGGTTATTCAGGTGAAATTTTGGAAGGGTTTGGTTACATAAAATTCCTCAGTGTGAAAGGTCCGGATCAGCAACTAACATGACTGAATGGTGACAATTATCATTTAATGCACAACCATTAGTGGTTAATCTATGGCTATAAATAAGACAATACTAAGTATTTTGTGTCATGGTGGCACTTCATTTCACCAGGTTTGGTGCCATGGTTTTGTATTTGACGTATATACTATATCTTTCTCTATACAATCTTTAAACTCTCTGTAGTCGTTGAACTACAGCCAGTTTTATTGCCTCTGATATGGTATTTCAAATACTCTGAAATATTTTTCTGTGTCCGGTCCACCAATTGATGACCCTTGAACTAAAGATTTTGCGCACTTGCCCTGGAAAACCACTTTGCCTTTGTTTTATCTCCAACTGTGAAGCTGTGCTCTCTTCTGTAGTAAATTCCTCTCCAGTAACGTTTCTTTTCACCTGTTAACCACATTGGCTTTCTCTTTTTGACACCGCCTCTCAATGAACAATCTCAGCTTACCGCAAATTTTCTGAGCCTTCCGAGACCTCCATCACTTGATCCGACAGCTCTCCCACTCTTCGTAAAACCCAGGAAGAAAACCCCACCACCTCCACCTCCTAAAAAACAGGTAGATCTTCAAAAATCAGTCATACAGCCGGCTCCAAAAAGTCTGAGGGCATTAGTGAAAACGCTTCGTTTTGCATTCTTTTCTAATTTAATAGAACAATTTGCATTACATATTATATTTTTGACAATACTTTGAGTAAAAAGTAGAATCTTTGAAATATTTGCATGAATTTCCGAGTTTCGTAGTATTTGTTTTGTCCCCTTTTTGCATTAATGACAGTGTGCACTCGAGCTGGCGTAGACTCCACACGTTTTTGCAAAACCTTATGATCCGTTTTAGATCCAATCCATCGGCGTATCGTCTGAACACGTGATTCAACAGAAGAGATTAGGCATAAGGTAAATCTGACCTTTTTTACAAAGCAGTTTAAATGGTCAGTATCACACATTTAAATAGGGACCTAGAAATAGTGCAGAATCTTGAATATTAAACATTCAAGATATTTAATCTTTAATATTAAATATTCAAGATATTGAATATTTGCTTTTCTTTCAAAATTCTAAAAACTTCTGTTTATTTACAGTTTTCAATGTGGTCTCAGACTTTTGGACCCCAGTGTACATTCACAGAGTAAATGACTCACACAGATAGCTGAGCCCACCTGTGTGTTTACAGATCCAACCATCAGCCTGCTCAGCTCCTCTCCTCCCCTTTCCCTTTAACATCCCTCTGCACGATTGCCAAAGTCTCACCCACCCTCCTCACACTCCCATCTCACACTCACACTCTAAGCCTACCGACACACACAGGCAACCCACATCAGAGTCAGAGAAACCTGAAGCAGACCACGGTGCGTCCTGTCACTCTGCCATACTGACCATGAGAGCAATGCTGCAGCGTCTGCAGCGAGTGGAGGAAAAGATCATCCAGGTGATCGCCTCCACTTTCCTCTCTTTCTCTCCTCTTCTCCTCCCTTTTTTATTTTACTCTATTGCTCCGTCATGTAATATTTAACATGCTGAATGTTTCCTTCAAATTTTCTCCTTTGTTTTCCTGCCGTTCTGTTTTTCTGTCCCCGATCCGCTGCAGAGGAAAGCGCAGACAGAAAACACTAGAGAGTTTCGTAGAAAAAGTATAAAGGAGAAAGCCGTCCACTTGAGCTCTCTGTTCTCTGGTAACAACATCATACCACCTCAGGTGACTATCACATTGTTTGATGTGGCCTGTCTTCTCATTTACTCAGCCAGCCGCATGTTGCCAGTGGATGGTTTGCACAAACAATGATTAAATGGAGTTTAGAGCAAATTAATGGTTTGTTGATCTACCTTGTATTTTAGTTTTAGGTTTTTTTTTTTGTACCGCTTAACAAATCAGGGATTATAACTTGAACCTCTGGTTTAACCACAGTAGTGTTTATCTAACCTCGGAGGTCTTTGATGCATACATAAGTAATGAAGCAATAGGTTTAATTCTAATTTGGCAATAAAATGAATAAGTATAATTAATTTACAACTTAATTGTGATCAATCAGGTTTTTTTTTTTTAAATAACAAGAATAAAATTGGGTACATCTGAAGGTAATAGATCAATCTAGATTCATGATTTAAGATTAATCTTTGTTGGTGCAACCCGGTCTGTGTTTTTCTCATGGACACATGCATGTCGGTCAACTAAGGACATGATGTTCACTCATTTTTAGTCTCCTGTTTTATTTTAATTGGGTAAGTAAATAAATGCCCGTGCACGTCACCGCTTGCATGTTCCTTTCAACAGCATCATGCCCTGTTTTTATTAGAAATCATTAAAATAAATGCGCTCGGCTTGTTCCATTATGTGCTTTATTGGGCCCAGTGAGAAGAACCTGGAAAAGCAGATAAAATTCCCTTAGCAAATTGGGTGTTGTAAAGTCTGAGCACTCAGAGACCCTTTTTGGCTTCAGGCGTCACCCATGATGGAAGCGCTGACTCCACTGCCTCTGCTATCGGGCTTTACTGTTTTATTACACACATGAGGGAAAGACATTAATGTCCATGACTGAATCAGACAAAGGCTTTCAGGGCAGGAGTGGGGTGTTATATTGCTACAGTATTAATATTTCAATTTTGTACATAAAATATGCTTTTTCCAATTTTTTAACTTTTTCCAATCGTACTTCTGTTAGAACAGCTGGTGATGATATGGCCCCGAATGTTTGTGATCTGATTCAAACATCTTGAAGCCTGTGGTCTTGGGGTGTATCACAAGTGCTCCAAATATTTGTGTGTGTGTGTGTATATATATCTCGGTTTCTCTATTTGGATTTAAATTTAAAGTGGGTGTGGCCACATTTAAAAAAAAAAAAAAAAAAAAAAAAGAACCCTATGCCCCCAGAAACACTGAAAAACACTAGTTTTATATACTAGTTTTATAGTCTGTGAATTCTGGCTCTAGATCAGTTCAAAATTAGTCTCTAGAGAAGTGCAGATTTATTTAATCATGCTTGCAGAGAAATTATTTTTGTTTGTGTCTGCCTGTGATATTTTTAAAACAAATTTAGTTGGTTCTATTTCCTAAAAGATAAAACACAGTTTAATTTAAACCACTGCGACCCTGACCAGACTGTCACTAAAGACTGCAACACTTTCATGTTTTGTTTTTTGGTGGGGTTTTTTGGGGTTTTTTTTGCTACTGTATAGTTCATGTTCATGAACGTAGCCTTTGTTTGTCCCTCAAGCTTCATACTTGCACCTTTCATGCTCGCACGGCTTTCAGCTTTTTTGTTCTTTTTTGTGTGCAACTTTTTTGTATGGTCCCACGGGATCCCAGTCCCAATGCACACTACTCTCAAATAGAGAAATCCTTTCTGGCAAGCTTTCTTAAAAATGAATAGTGTGCCTTATTCGTATCTGTATTTGTATTCATTTAGAACACATTATTTGTTCAATCGTATACTTATAATCGTATACACTTACTTGTAATCCTATACATTATTCGTATTTGGTTACATTCCTACTATTATTCATGTTGTCCCTGTGATTTGGGGATATCCTTCAGGTACTCCGGTTTCCTTTGCAGTCCAAAGACATGCTGATTGATATTTCCAAATTGTCTGGAGCGTGTGAATGGGTGTGTGTGTGTGTGTGTGTGTGTATGTGTGTGATTGTGTCCTGCGATGGGTTGGCACCCCGTCCAGTGTTTCCTCCACCTCGTGCCCCAAGTCCCCTGGGATAGACTCCAGGCTCCCTGTGATACAGAAAATGGATGGATATCAGTACAACACTTCAAACATTTAAACGAAAACTACATTTTTCAACCATGAGGATTGCTTGAAGAGAATTTCACTTGAAGTAGTACAGCATTTCTAGTCTACTCTCTAAGGCCTTTCCATGGTTTTTTATATTTTGTGTTTATGTGTGGCTTTCTTGCAATTATTATAGAGGAAGTGGTTCGCGAGTGGTTGCGTGCTTTTCCAGACATTCCCATCCCAGTCTCTGTATGAGGGAAACAGCTAGTTTTGTTCATCGATCAGCCAAAAAGAAATCAAACCTATCACTACTTCAATCCTATTCTAATCTTACTAGTACTTTTACATGTCTCCTAAACACCAAGTTGCTCCTCCTAAGTTATATAACATTATATTTGCTTAATCATTTTGCTACCATACAGTAAGACCTAGGATTACCATGTAAAAAAAAAAAAAAAAAAAAAAATTAAACCATGAAGAACACGCGGTATGTGTGTCTCGGGTGTTTAAAGAAGATTCATGTTTTTAATATTTTTTGATTTACTAAGTTTGATTTTCATGTCGGATGGTGGAATTATTACAGAGTATAGCGGGAATGATTGACGATTACCTCTTACACTTTTAAATCATAGGATTTAGATTAGCAATAACAAACAGACAATCAGAGACAGCTTGTATTCTCATTATACACATAAATATACAAATTGGACAGTACAATGTAATTGTTTACCTCAAGGACACAAGAGCAATGCTGGGATTTGAATTCTCAACCTCCTGGTCAGTAGCCTGAACTGCTGAGCCACCACTGCCCTCAAACCATGCTGTCCTTTGCCCCAGGTTGACACCAAGTCTTGTATCGGATCTATTAGGTCCAAGTCTGGTATTATCAGAACGTAAATATACACTAGACATGGGTGTTGGTTTTTTTTTTTGGCATGCTTGTGTCAGGCTTTTTATGTATGGTCTGTCTTTCTCGTTCCTACTATTCATCCTACTTTCTCGGTCTCTCCATCACTGCATCCCCTCAGTCCATTCACCTTATTTTCCCAGCTCTGCTTTTATTTTTTTTTAATTATCATCGTTTCCGATGCGAATTCAAGCCTATACAGAACTGATAATGTTGCTGTTGATCATTTTTCATCACGTTCTGACTGTCTGAGTGTTTCTCTTCATTTGTGTCTGTTTTCTTTCGAAACACACGAATCGCAACAGCCTGAGGTACAGCCTTCTAATAAAGACATTCAGAGAGACTCACTGAATGGCTCACATATGGTAGGTGTACTCTAACTAAACCACAGCTCTTTTTTGCTCTTCTAATATGTATTTGATCTATTATTTATCAGGTCTAGTGGCTGCTCTTTTAACACGTAGGGCTGTATTTTCATTTCAAGTATAATTAGCTGCTTAACATCAGCTTGTCATTATTTTTATTTAGTATTTGTGCACAAGTCATTTTTTTCCCTGTTTGTGCTGAGTTACAATATTCATGGTCGTGAATAAAAATAAAGCAATTGTGACATTTAAAATCCAAGGTTCAATGGTATTTATGGGATTTTTTTTTCTGTCTACAAGCACTACAATTCCAGACTCGTTTTTAAAACCCAGGTTTCCTGTCTTGGTTACTCGTAACACAGGAGCAAACCACTCAGTCAGACTATATTTCTGTAAAGCCTTTTAATTACAGAAGAAAAAACTAGGACGTGCTGTTATAGGACAAAAAACAACAACGACAGGGGTGGTGTACTCCATTACCAAAGTGTTTTATTCCTCTTATACCACAGAAATTTGGTGACAGTCACAGTCTTCAAATGTATTAATGAACGACACATACTTTTTAACAGATTATAGTTGCATTTCTGGACATTTTGGAAATTACTACTGTAAACGGTCGTTCCCTGACCAGCCTCTCTTTTTTCTGTGTCTTAAAGTTAATAAGAGAAAAAACTGCATCTTGTCTAACTACCTAGAAACCACAAATTGCAACGACTTTCCTTGTGTTGGAAAAGAGCTTTACATTTGACTGTTACAAAGCACGGACACGGGTGATTCCTTTCCTCAACCTTAAATAAAGCTTGACCATATCAACAATTATACGTTTTTATTTGATTAAAGAACAGCACATATTTTAACGTTTATTATTCGGCATCCATTATACAAGTGAACAAATTGTTACTATAGAAACGATAACGCATTGCAAGCACATTACTAGAAACCTGTGTTTTGAAGGATACAGTAGCTGGCATTGAGAATTCAACACCGCTGTGGTGTAATCTCTCGTAACTTGTTTATGCTTTGATTTGTGTCCTTCAAGTGGCTGAGAGGAGATGATTTGATTGGATATCACAGCAACACATGTAATCTTGATAATGTATTCATTTGAACCCAGAAGATTTTTTTTACAACTGCGATGCCCTGTAACACATTACCACCTGCCTTATGCCTTATTTTTGCGCATGTGCCCTGATTATGAAAACAATATAAAAATGTATTCATTTATGCATGATCGCATGAGCTGCATTATTATTGTATGGAAGATTTGCTGATTTAAAAAACGTCACTGTTTCCATACTGAATTTTCTTTTCATTTGTGGTTACAGTTAAGTAGTAATAGGAGCACTTCGAATCTCGGAAAAGAAACAGAGATGCCTCAGTTGAAAGGAGATAAAAATATTAAGACTTTTAAGAAGGTATCATTTTATCTTTCTGTGTGTGTGGTTCTTTGGTTTATTTATTTATTTATTTATTTATTTATTTATAAAATTATTGTTTACTATAATGACTTGAAATGAGTCCCTTTTTTTCGTCAAATAATCAGCCTTGCTAATAAATACTGAACAGTGCCTGGCCTTTATTATAAATATTAAATAATGCACTAGCGTTTAAAACAAAAAAGACATCCACTAGATCAGTAAATAATCTTTAACTTCACTCTGCTTTCTCTGCTTACTTCTCTATCTGCAATCTGCTTTTAACAGACCGCAATCAATCTTCCTCATTCCAGTTCGCTTTTACCTCCATCACAATGTTCTGCTACTTCCTCCTGTTCATTCCCATCCAGGTAGTTTCTCTGTTCTCCATCATCAATGTTTCACATTGTGTGTCCTTTCTCTCTGTAATAACATTTGAATCAAATCTTTTATTAACATGGTTTCATTAACCGTTTCCATTTCGCCTTTGGACTTCTTTTGTCATTTGTCTTTTTCTAAAAACAGCAAACCTCAGCACTTAGGGATGCTGCTTTCTAAAAGAAATACTAAAGGAGAAACACAGAATAACTCGCACGTGGTGAGTTTTTACAGGTTATAGCGTAGATTAAGACTGATATATTGTTGATATTGTATCTTGTAAGACAATATATAAAAGGTAAAAGTGTAAATACATTGAATTAAATGATTTCGGAAGAGGGCATACAGGAGAAACTGTATGCTACTGTATATAGGATTTACAATATCTAGACTTTTAGTTTAGCATCACCAGAGTTATGACTCATTTTGATGGACAGAAGAAAACAAAACAAGTGCCACAGTCTAAGCAGGTACACCATATGGCCAAACTGTTGCCACAAAGATGGAAGCACACAATTGATGTCTTTGTATGCTGTAGCATTATGATTTCCCTTCACTGGAACTAAGAAGCCCGAACCTGTTCTAGCATGACAATGCCCCTGTGCACAAAGCGAGCTCCATGAAGACATGGTTTGCCAAGGTTGGTGTAGAAGAACTTGAGTGGCCTGCACAGAGCCCTGACCTCAACCCCAATGAACACCTTTGGAAAGCTGACTGCGCCCCCCTCCTCAGTCAACATCAGTGCCTGACCTCACTAATGCTCTTGTAGCTGAATGAGTACATACCTACTGCCATGCTCCAAAATCTAGTGGAAAGCCTTCCCAGAAGAATGGGCTTTTATAACATCAAAGCAGAACTGTTCAATAAGCACACATGAGTGTGATGGTCAGATGCCCATAACCTTTTGGCCATATAGTGTATCTGAAGATGCCTGTTTTTCCATATCCTCAAGTGCATGTTAATCAGTGGCTATGCTTGGTTTGGTGCTTATTGTGCATGGTTTTGTGTTATTGAGGTGACTCCTGGCTCTGGTGGCTCTCTATTGTGGGACAGTCTGCTCCACCCTTGTAGTTTGGGTAATTAGACCAAACCAGAGGAGCACACAGCAGGCTCTGAAACATTTGGCTGACCGCAATGAGAACGGAGAACACATTTCTCACAGTCCACTCCTCCCCTACCAGATGTCTGACCTGAAATGCTTTTCATTTCCTAAAGAAGCCTGTTTTATCTTTCGGCCTGCTGGGAGATTCAACTGCCGTACAAAATTGAGGTGCTCATTACATAACTGTCCCTCAGTAAAGAAAATTCTGCTGTGAAATACTCCAAATATTCCAAATACTACAGGAATGCTGTAGTAAGTCTGTCTTTTTGAAAGTCTGTCTTTTTGGAAGCCTGTACCACATAAATATGCAACTTTCAAACATTGCATGGTACAAATACAGAACAAGTGATGTTTATTGTCCGGTGTGGGGTTTTTTTTTTTTTTTGCCCTCACATTTCTTCCACCTTCTTCAAATATCTTTCTTTCTTCCCACTGTCAATTTTTTTCTCCTGCCTTTTCCTGCCATGTGCCTGTTAGCACACTGTTGGCAAGGTGTCTCTGGTGGTAGAAGCTCGGGCCGAGACGTTGCTTAATCTCTATGAGAACGATCACAGGCCCAAAGACGCCTGTTTAACCTCACCGGTAAGACACATAGTGTACAGAGCTAATATCTCAGAGCTTATAGTTATAGAGTAAAAAATTGACTGCAAAAATATATTAATTTACAGTATACAGTAATTTACTGTTTATGTACAGTATATAAAGTAATACCGAAGACCTTGGAGGATGCTATTTTGTTCTATTTGTATACTCATATATGGCTTGAATGATGTTAAAGCTCTCTACTTTAATATATAATTACAATGATTTACTAAATATCCAAATACAGATGTATTTCTTATATGCAGGTTAACTGTGTTTTTTTTTTTGTTTTTTTTTAAATTATTCAGTATACACATATAAGATGAGGGCTCATTGAATCGTTTCTCGAGCGAGATGATGTAAATCATATGCCATCACACTCATTATAACACCAACTGAGGCAATATCTTTTGGAAAAATGATGTTCATTGTTCCTGTACTGTTCCACAGACTAGAATCGAGGCATATTGACGTTGTTCTGGTGACTCAACACCTTATTAAGATTAACAGTATTGTCTTTTTCTTTTTTCTATTTTTTTTTTTTTTTTTGCTCAGACACAAACGTTATCAACTATTTGGCCGCGATGTTGACAGTTTGACATTCCGTGAGCCATCTGTCATGTGTCTGTAATGGCTAGTGAGGTTATCAGTTTATCCAAAAACCACAAAATGGTGCAGAACAATAATGATGTCTCATTTCATTATGGCAGTGATAGTCTATGTGCGTATAGTGTTTATCCATTGTATAAACTATTTTTGTTTAATGTGACTCAGTGGCTAAACTTTGTCACATGGATCCTGTGCAAGAATTACTTTTGGGCCGTACTACGTGGACTTTCTAAACAAAGTATTTGCATGTGCATACTCCCACACCCTTAAACTTTCATCAGTATACCAGTCCGTAATCTGGATGTGAGTTATGGCCAATAGCGCTGTCTCCTCCTGCTTAACATCCAGCACTATCATAGCAAAACAGAAAACAATCATGGCTACTAAGCAACAGATCATGCAAACAAAAACACATAAGCCCTTATTTGCATTCACTGCACTATTTTGGCATGGGAACACTGTGAACTTACTGTAATAACACAGAAATACAGTTTCCATCAAATCATTTTGGCTGAAACTAGCCTCACTAGACAACCACCCTGCCAAGGATAAAGCAGTTACTGAAAAGTGAGTGAGAGTGAAGAGCCTCACTAGCCATCTCAAAGACCACAATATTATAATATACAATATACAAATGATAGCTGCTATAATACTAGTCCTGAACAAGCTATGAGTGACGTTGCTAAACAAACAGTGCATTTAAATATGCTAGTGCACCAGCTGCACGGTGGGTGTGAATAGGTCACGGTATCACATATCTATAATGTATAGACATATAACTTGGAACCCACTAATCTTCTATTTTTGGTACTCTGCATTCAGGATGTAACCGAATATGAATACATTACTCAGATTGAACAGATCTTTTTTTTTTCTTTTTTTTCTGAAAGCTTGCCAGAAAGGTTCACAAAGCATCTGGTTAAACTCTTTATCGGGACTAGGGTTAGCATGAATAGCCTTAGTAACTGCCTAGTGGTTTAAATGAGGCTGCTAGTCTGTTCATAATTTCCGAAAAAGAACCAGTTCAATTTGTTAGAATATATCACAGGCAGGAACGAACAAAAATATTAACCGCATCAGAAAAAAAACAATTATGAACTTGATTAATGAGGTGAGGAGAATTCTGACAGTGCTGGCATTTCTACCTCTGGAGGTTTTCTAGTGTTTTGCATTGTTTCCTGGGGCATAGTGATAGGGTTCATATTTAATAATTCGGGCGGCTGTGGCTCAGGTGGTAGAGCAGGTTGTCCACTAATTGTAGGGTTGGCGGTTCGATTCCCGCCCTGCATGACTCCACATGCCGAGACACTGAACCCCAAGTTGCTCCTGATGGCGAGTTAGCGCCTTGCATGGCAGCTCTGCTACCATTGGTGTGTATATGTGTGTGAATGGGTGAATGAGAACCAGTGTAAAGCGCTTTGTAGAACCGCTAAGGTTAAAAAAGCGCTATATAAGTGCAGACCATTTAATAAAAACCTTCAAGTTTAGACCACGTCCACTTCAGGTTTAGTCTACATACAGATACAAGACAGTGGCATTACACTACACTCGTACCATACACGATACTGACATTGTAGAAACTGAGCCAACGTTCTGTTGCCAACTTAAGATGGTAGTGTGCTATAAGAAAGGATGTGCCCTAAATCAGATTGGAAAACATCTCAAATCTGATTCGGTCCAGCATTTCTGATACATATACTCAGTCTTGAATTTGTCCACCAAGCTTGCACAGATTGGCCAAATGAATGTTGAATGAGATTGCTCTCAGAATCTAGTCACATAATGTTATAGTATTTTATCACAAAGTATGAGATTCTGAGAAGAATAAAATCACGTGCTGTAGAAGGACTTTTCTGGGTCATATATGCTTATGAGAAGTCTCCCTGACCTCATTATTTAAACATGTCAGTATTTCAGTTTTTATTTTTTTGTAAATAAAGTCTGAGGTCACATAATCTGTTTAACATCATTTTTCCCACAGCAGCCTACAGTCTGGACACACATACCAAATACCTGACTGATTCAGTTCTGATTTGGTTTTTTTTTTTTCTCTTCTGTTTCCCAGAATTCCTTGCGGAGGGAATTCCCCCAGCGCTCGGGTGATGTCTGTTATGCATGCAAGAAGCGGGTGTACGTGGTGGAGCGCTTGAGTGCCGAGGGGCTGTTCTTCCACAGAGAGTGTTTCCGCTGTGATACCTGTAGCACTCCTTTATGTCAGGGCGGACAGGCTTTCGACTCAGAACAGGGTACACATGACACACAGTTATCGTGTTGCGTTTGGCTTTTTTTTTAGTTCCAGATGTACACGTTCCCGATTCTATAAAGTGGTTATTTTTCCGGTCACAGGAAAGCTGTACTGCAAGCTCCATTTCTCTCAGCGTAAATGTGCTGTAAAGCGCGGCAGAATATTGGAGCCAGAGATGGTAAACGTTCTCCATGTTATTTTCCATAATGCGTTGCCTTAATTATACATGTTTAAATGATCCTGACAGCATTTTAATATTACTTGTCCTCATTCCTTAGCCATCTGAAAGCACCAGCCAGACAAGCGCATCTCCATGTCAAGCCGAGAGTGACAGCAGCTCTGCGCAGTCTCCAGGTACTTTGTCCTCTATGCTGAGGAGAAGCCTGCTCTGGCCGCTGCACGTGAGCCGGGCTGTGTGTGCCACACCACGCCGTGTTTGTAACTGGCTGGGTGGGAAAGTTCAGGCTCTGGGCCAGCACCTCAGGGAAAACGTGGATGACTACACCGTCCTGTATGAGCTTCTGAGCGTGGGGTTGCCCCTGCTCGTGGCACTCTATGAAATCCTGCTGCAGATGCATGCCGAGACCGGACCTCTCGACCTGCAGCCCCTTCAGCAGTGGCTCGAGCAGCACCTGGGCCATGGGTTCCTCACGTAGACCACTGGGTTCAAGTTTTTCGTATTTACCCTCCATTATTGAATAAATGTTGTTCCAGCTCTCTGGAAACTGATGGTTAGCTGAGAATAACAATATGCTTGACTAGGACGTGAACATTTTTGTTCACGTGACGTGCTATATGAACCTCGAGATGATTGCTGCTCATAAATTTCCTTCGCCTGAAAGCTGGGAATTGAACAGTTGGTCTTGGAACAACTTCTTTGCCGTTCTCATGTTACTAAAGTTCTCAGAATGATAGAAAAAGGAAGGGCAAAAGGGAAAAATTTGAAAACTGAACTTCAAGCACTTTAATGAGTGAGCTGCCTGGGATTGTACCCATGTAGGATTGGGAGCAATGTTTTCTGCATGTTTTGTACAATAACTTTTAATCTAAAATGATTTGTGTGTGTTTGCTGCAAGTTTACTGACACAAAACTGAACTGAATCTGCTTTTGGTCTCGTGCAATGAACCTGTCAAACCAAACAGGGTGTTGTCATCTGAACCATCCTCACATTCTACTTACTGATACTGAATGTTTACAGATTTCATCATGAGATTCAAACGTCTGGTAGATCTCTCTTAATGCCTCTTCCGCCTAGTTCATGGTTTGTGAATTTCAAGTCCTTTTCCACATTCCACTGCTGAATCTGATGAAAAAGCTAAACCCAGATAGCAAGGTTGAGGTTTGTTTGTTTGGGGGTTTTTTTGCATATCACAGACACAGGACTGTTATGTGCTCATATACTGGTACCATCTTTAATTAGCTGACTTTGAGTTTTACAGGCTAGAGGAAGTTCAGAGAGTATTGTAGATGCTTAGATTTATGAGTGTGGCATGTGGCATGCTGAAAATCACACACAGTCAAATCGAAGAGGCACATACCGTACATGTTTTTAGAGACAGATCGTTTTTGTCTTCATTACATTATATCAGGGGTGTCAAACTTCCTCACATTACCATGTCTGATGTCAAGTGGGCCAGACATAAAATAAAAAATCAGTTTAGGGGGGCACGATGGCTTAATGATTAGCACAATTGCCTCGCACCTCCATGGTTGGGGGTTTGATTCCTGCCTCCGACCCTGTGTGCTCTGAGTTTGCATGTTTTCCCTGCACTTCAGGGGTTTCTTCCAGGTACAGGATTTCCTCCCCCAGTTCAAAGACATGCACTGTGGGCTGATTGACATCTCTAAACTTGTACGCAGTGTGTGAATGGGTGTGTGTGTGTGTGTGTTTGTGCCCTGTGATGGGTTGGCACCCTGTCCAGGGAGTCCCCTGGGATAGGCTCCAGGTACAGATAATGGCTGGATAAGAGGTACAGAAAATGGCTGGATGGATATATTGGAAAAAGACCAGGCTATGCTTTTCCAATCAACCGTCCAGTTCTGGTGAGTCTGTAGCCTCAGATTCTTGCTTTTAGCTGACTGAAGTGAAACCCAATGTGGTCTTCTGCTGTTGTAGCACAATCTGCCTAAATATTCAACGTGTTTTGAGATGTTTTTCTGCTCACCACAGTTATAAAGAGTGGTTATTTGACTTACTGTAGACTTCCTGTCAGCTCAAACTGATCTTGGTTATCCTCCTCTGACTTCTCTCTCATCAACTAGGCGTTTCCATCCAAAGAACTGCTCCTTACGAATGTTTTTTGTTTATTTAATTTTTTTGCACCATTCTGTGTGATTGTTGTGTGAGAAAATCCCAGGAGATCAGCAGTTTCTAAAATGCCTATCAAACCAGACCATCACGCCACAGTCCAAATCACTGAGATCATTAAGTGAAGCGCTTGTACGTGCTTGTAAATGAAACCCAATTCACCTGGAACTGAATTGGGTTCGCAGAGAAATGCTCGACAAGGATCTCGCTAATGAGGAATGACGTACCGTTGGCACATTTTATTCTGAGTTTGTTGCTTGACCTCCCTAGTCGAAAAACAGAGCCGAGCCCTTTTTATTTCAAGTCTTCCACTCTAATTACGGTATACGATGCAATTTTAATCTACAACGCGACTCCTAAATTAATTTGCGCCGTATGTTTGACACCCCTGCATTATATAACAGTGTTAATAGACTGTTTTGTGTGCAGTCTGAACGCACTGAACATTCTACAACTCGACCTGTTTTCTATGGAGATTTGTATTTTTATACACTGGAAGGTATATTTTGTACTGTTCCGTTATGTAGCTTTCTCTTCCTTAGTTTGTGTTTTATTTCTTATAAGATGTACATTGTTTAAGACAAGGCATTGACACAAAATGCACCCAAAAAAAATGCATGTTATTAATCTCACACTGTGTAGTCTGATTTGATCTGCTTCCTAGTTCAAATTTCTTCTTTTTCCTGTTATTCACTTGTAGTCTTTCTCGACCTGTCTGCTGTGTCCACACCTGATATGCTCTGAGTCATTGATACACTCAAGGTGACCACCGACATGCTCCCATGACGCAGTGCTCAGTGGTGTGTCCATAAAGCATGACAGCATGCGCACGTGCACTATATTCATAGTGGATGTGATATCACGTGCATGGCAAATTTACCTCAGATACATCAGGTCTTAACAGCTAATTTCCTGTCTGCAGGGGTTGTTTATTGTCTGCATTTATCAGTGATTGCACAGCTGAGTTACGGAGTTGTGTTTGGATCTGCATCTGATGTGTCATAGCTGGGAAAGGCATGCTCGTAAGACATGGCACTCCCTTTTAGCTTTTGGACTTTACTACAAGTCATGACTAACAGGAATGTTCTTCCTGTGTTTTTCCACAGAGCATCTTCACTACACATTTTTATTAATTCTTCCGTTTCAAAGGCTGCTCTCATCAATGAAACCCATCAACAGATCTTTTGTGCCTCGTAACATGCGAAGGACTTTTAGTTAGAATAGCACCTTTTACCCGACATGTTGCAAAACTGTATTAACAAAACATTTTTTTGCTTTATTTATGCCAAGCCATATGCATTTAATAAATGACACGAGTGACCTGAATTTTCTCTTCATTTATAAATCCACATGGGAAAACCATGTGAATGTGTTTTCTTGCTCATTGCGAACGTATTCCTGTGAAGAAATCAAAAATGGATACCATAAATTGAAATGAATGTACATTTATGCGTGCAGATCTGATATACGTGGTTGGTACAGGAGTAAACGCTTATCATGCTTTCCATTGCAAGATGCAACTATTTTGTTTTTCGGCTGAAGAGTCTGGTATGAGAGACTGCCATCGATCTGGAGTGCTTTCACATCATTTGCGGTACTGATATGACCGGAAACACTGAGCGTACCAGGATGAGATTAGTCTTCTGTAGCTGGTAACATGCTGAACCTCAAAACCCTTAACCCTTTACTGCATTCATTTATCTCCTTTATATATATATATATATATACACACACACACACACACACAAAAATAATACAAAATTAATATTGTCATATGTAACTGGAAAAAAGTGGCTTTAACTTTCACATAACAAAACAAAAAGAGCCATGTCACATGAACAGAAAGTGCTGTTCGCACTTCCTTTTCTGCAATCACATGGCTTGGTGACGGTCATCATCGGAGGGCTCTCAAAATGTGATTAATTTTTCATTATTTAGTCAAAACTACTTAAAGGAAAAAAAATGTAAAATGTAAAATTTAAAGATAAGTTAACTTTTTTTTTGTCATTTAAACATGTTTATATATTTTGACTATTATGTTAAATGGCATCATAGACTCTATCAAATATCAACAGATATTAAATGAAAACCTGACCTCTGCCAGAAAGCTTAAAAAGGGCCGTGGTTGGATCTTCCAGCAGGACAATGATCCAAAACATCCATCAAAATCAACACAGAAATGGTTTACTGACCACAAAATCA
>JANDJT010000002.1:6733616-6741223 GCA_024331685.1 Stegophilus panzeri
CAATCTCTCTCTCTCTCTCTCTCTCTCTCTCTCTCTCTCTCTTGAAATATATATATTTTTTAAAACGCATCTTGTCATGTTTCTGAGAAACCACAAAGTGTAAATTCTTTCTAAAAGAGACTCCTTCCAAAAAATGTTAAACAAAATCTCCTTACAGAAATCTTGACCATATCAACAAATATATATTTTGTTGTTGTTAAATAACAGCACATTTTAAGCCGTTTATCATTAGGATTAATTTTCCATTAATATAGAAACGAATGAATGCATTAATATAGAACGGTGATTTGAGTTACAGCAGGAACTGTCAGAGCTGTTGTTATAGAAAATTAAACAACACCCCCTGACCAATCAGAATTCAGCGCTGTCGTATAGTCAGTTTCGTTCGATATTGTGGTATTCAACATGCACGATATTGTTATTAGAAAAGATTTGATGAGTATTTCATTTTGTTTTAATCTGTACATTTTGTCCAAGCTGTTTAGAATTTCTTTTAATATGTAAACCGTTTATAAAAGGTCTTGGAATTCATGTTCATCATGATCTGATAATGTAATAGCAGCACATGTATGGTCATAGTCATAGTCATAGCAAATCACAGCCTAACACTGGTTTCTCATAACATCACTCTCAGTCGCTCTGTGGAAGACACACCCTTTTTTCAGAAAGCCTGGCTTGAACCTTATATGGGAACGTGCTGACTGTCGACCACCACACTTACATCCTGCATTACTGCTGAATGAAATGCTTCTGCAGGCTGTGTTTTAACTTCAAAGCCTGATTGTGACCACGTCAACCACATGATACGTGAGGAAATAAGCAGGCTAAAAGGGTCTGTTTGTAATTAGCTGTCTGTATCTTTCTTCTACTAAATAAATAAATATTAAGTGCTTTTTCTAAGTAAGCCATTCCAGCTCTTCAGTACTCTGCCCACACCTGAGCCCTAACCACTCAAACCTGGGTCATGGAGGTGAACACAAATTACTTGCATTTATTTGATTCCATTGAGAGCCTCTTTGGTTCTGTATGGCAGAAATGTATTTAGTTATGAGTGCTGAGACATGCAGAATGTATCACAGAATAAGTGATGGTGGAAGAGACATTAGAGAAGCTTTTTTAGAAAGAGATGGGGAAAGAATCAGTTTATATCCAGTTTATATATAGGCATTTGGTTGTTTTTTTTTTTTTTTTGTTTTTTTTTTTTGCAATTTATTTGTTTCTAAAGAATATTACACTTTCACAATATCAAGCGACTTTTACATACACTAATAAGAGTAGAGCAGTCTTTTTCTCCTCAGTAAAACTGGATCGATATATAAATCTGGAATGATTGACGCTGGTGAAATAATATTATAATATAATATATTATATAATAATATTATAATATTAACTGACACTGCCTGGAAGCTCCGCCCCCTCCCCTCATCTCACATGCTCTTGGAGCTCTTGAAACCCATAAGGTTTGCTCTCTTTCTGTCAACTTAAAGGGAGAATGTTTTGTCTTCATTAATATGAAATAAAATCTATCAATGCCTGTGTTTTGCCTTTTTGCCGGCATGCAGCTGAGCACGGTGGTTCAGACACTTGACGTAATGGAAGAAGCAAATAAAAACAGGATGTTGATGTGTCGAGGGATCTTGATTCCTGGCGGAATTTCTCGTAGGCATGTACAGAAACATGGCTGCAGTCATTGGGCAAACAAACCAAGGATGAGTCATAAGTCATTATAGAGGTGTGATATCAGCTGCCACAGATTTCTGATACACTGTTCATGTGCTGGTTTACACTGAGGTCAGTGTACAGTCAATGTAGAGAAATTGGGAAACGGTCGTCACATTCAGACATGTAGAAATCAGGCTGCACTGGATAAAATTTGCTCAGACTCCATGAAGCTGGGTGATAATCAGTGTGATTTCTGAAAATTTGATGTGGATATTTGTTTAAGTGAAGCTGAAACATTCATTTTTTTCAAACCTTGGCAGAAGCAGATGAGTTCAAAAATACTATACTGTACTAATACATACTATTTCTCCTAGTGGTAAGCAGTAGTGTATAGTATGTGAGAATTTGGTAGCCTACACAAGCAAATTCACTTTAGTATGTTGTGTTTTCACAGTCACCCAAAAAAGAGTAATGTTTAGTGGTTAAAGCCAAAACTAATGCAATTGGATGCAAGCATTAAGCCGTTACAGCCAGTAAGAAAAAAACTTCTAAGGACAATTGAGGAAAATACATATAAATATACATATGTATATATTAGTTAATTATTTCTAGAAACAATTATATATACCATAACAAATTCATACATAAATGTACACACAGAATTAACCATGAAATAAAATTTCCTGAACAGAAAGAGAAATACTGAGATGTTTAATATTTTGTGCTGTTTTACTCTAAAAGCAAAAATGGCCATCACAACCAGCGACCTCTAAATGCAGGTCAAGATCAAGTATACAACAAAATAACATTACATTTTGTAATACTTTGAACTAAAAGGAATAAAACAGTGAAAGCTGTGGTATGTAAACGATGTTCCATTTGTATATTGTTACCTCAGGTTACATCCCATCGCTCATGCATTTGTAAATTAGCCCTCTATACAGAACCGATGGCATCGTGGGAAAGTTTTTTGCTGCTTGGCCTGTCTGTTTCTTATTAAAACGTGATACTTGGTCTTGTTTCCTTGCTGTGTCAGTGATTGTGGAACGTTGAAGTGAACTCAGCTGTGAAGTGTGTAGCCTGCTGAGGGACTAGGGAGCGATCATGAGCGCCATGACTCGCTCGCTACATTCCTTTATTCATTTTAGACATAAGTCATCGTTTGTGTAGAAATTTAATATTCTGTTCATAATATTACATTTGTTTAGGACAAAATTTTCCTCCTCACTCTCTGAAAATTCTCTGATGACATCACATGACATGTCTTGGAGAAAATCTTTTTTGAAATTTTGAAAAATTGCTCCAAATATTGTGGCGTTTGCTTGATTTTGCATTAATTTCTGCAACTGCAAAATCCTGGAGGAACTGTTTTTTTACAGTCCTACCAAAAGCAAGAATCTTTCAACCAATTGGAACAGAAAAGACACTGGGCCAGAAATGATAACGATTGGATAAGCATGACATCCAATGAAAGTACAGGGTGTCCCAAACGTCTCCATCTGTAGGGGACTACGTTTGCCAGCATCACGTCGGTTGTGCCTTTGTCAGTGAATGTTCGTGAACGTCCACTTCTCGGTCGGTCCGCAACACCTACAGCCTTTTTGAATTCGTTAATAAATTTGGCAACAGTGTCGTGTGTGAGGTGCTCGCCATATTTCCAGTGCAAATCCATCGCAAGCTTGCGACAGCTTCCTGATCCAGCCATGAGAATGATTTCAATACGGTCTTTTGTCATAGGCATTTTTAAAGACACTCGGAACAACAAAAGCACATGTATATAAACTAAATATAAAACATTTTGGAAAACATTTAGCTAAAACGTGTTGATTTCACCTATGTGTGGAGACTTTTGGGACACCCTTTTGAAAGGATGCAGGGCTTTCTACATTTTCATTTAAATAAATAGCATGATAACTATCCTAGTCAAGTGCTGTTCTGAGAAATTAACCAGTTAGAAATTCAGATTTCTGCTCACCGAACTATGCATTCGATACATTAAACATTTTCTCAAATTATGTACATTATGTACAGAAGGACAGAATTTTATTATTAATACAAACAGAAATGGATATTAAAGTGACACTGTAGACATTTTTCAGAATTATTTTCATGCACTCATTTTTGAGGTATTTTGCTAAAATATGTGTGTATTGTAATTTAAAAAAAAAAAAAAAAAATCCATATCGCTCCATTTTATAAACTCCATATTCATATTTAGATCAAATTGCACTGTTTACAGTTAGACCACATGCAGCATTCACAAGGCTTGACACATCAATTTGAATGATAAAAAAGCCTTAAAGTGCTTCTGCATTGTGTTTGGTTGCCTGTGATACCGATTATGGAAAGATGTGCATCGATCGCAAGGCTGAATCGTAGCTCTTTTGTTAACCCAGACGTGTTCAGGCCTGAATGCATAGCATTAGATGTGGCACTCTGAGCAGCCTCCCTCTGCTAAAACCAATACCACATCACTGACCACTAATGATGAGAGGCACAGCCTAGTACAGAGCATACTGCTGCGAGATGGTGTGTCTGCTCCTCTCTATTAGCTGCCCTTATTATAATGAAACATGCAGAAACAGCATGATGTAACCATCTGTTGAAAGCTGATGAAAGCAGAATCCCAAAATGGTCAATGAAAACCCAAAGATGCGTGTGGTTTAATGTAATGTTGGGTGTTGTAATAATATTAGGAGTGTAGTCGATCCCAAAGGACAATGTCTTACCATTTATTGATGCTCTTTACAGTTTCTGAGCTCCAAGAAGAGGGCATGAATGCAATCAACCTGCCCCTGAGTCCCACACCGTTTGAGCTGGATCCTGAGGACACCATGCTGGGTAACATTTCACAGTGTCAGAGTGAAAAATCTCAGTTTCTCTCTATTTTCTCTTGCAATACCAGTACATCTTGTGGCTAAATGAACAGGTTTAATTATGCAAGTTTACTCAATTCTGAATACTACGGAGATAGCTGTCTGAAAGACACTACGTAATAAATAAAGGATGGGTTGCCAGATTGGTTTGAATGCTCGAAATGACTATAAACTGTCTAAAAAGTACAGAGTGCATCCTTTGTTTTTAAAGAGGAGAACGAAGTCCGCACGATGGTCGATCCCAACTCCAGAAATGACCCTAAACTCCAGGAGCTCATGAAGGTGCGTTGGCTTTGTTGTTGTAACAGCTAACAGCAAAATCCCCAGTGTTGATTTCACACCTAGAGTATTGATTTAACCCTTTCAGAGTTCATTTGTGTCCAATTGGACATTTATAATAAATGTAGGTGTTAATTCAACACTGGGGATTTTGCTGTGTGATAGGAACTTATAACAACTTATACCAGAGCACTTTTGAATTCTCGATTCTAATTGGTCAGAAGGTGTTGATTTGTCGTCTGTAACAGCAGCCACGTGAAGCAAGCCAAAAACGTCTTTTCAAACTGCTGCATCACAGCGTGGCATAACACACTCATGAAAGTGCTATCTACCCTTTTCTGCATACATGAGCTCTCACACACACACGATTGTCTAGTGTCTTTCTGACTGACAGGGAAGAGAGAGTATAAGTTCCCTCCCACCCAGAAAGCACGGCCAGTTTTGCTCTCTAGACTCCCGGCCACAGATGGCTGTGGCATCGCCAATCGGGATTCAAACTTGTGATCTCCTGGTGAAAGGGCGAACCATCGAGATTGTGCCATCGAGAGCATGAGAGGTTTATTTTTAGTCTCAAGTGTGAGCTACAGCTGTGACCTTAGGTTTTCCAACATAGGAAAGTTTTTTGCAAGCTTTTACTTTCCCGTTTATTTGTAAGCTGACAAACATTTCTTGTCTTATTAACGTCAAGAAAGTGATAAACAAGTCTTTAATAGATAAACACATGTAATCGTTGGCAATTTTCCGTGGTATTACAGGAATTTTTTTAAAAAAACTTTGCAACTTAGCACACATCTTTGTGTTTTATTCTTTACATAATGTGAATTATGTCATTACTGAGAATTAACCACATGGATTGAATGGCTGTGAAGCTAACACACGTGACCTCTGATGCAGGTGCTCATCGACTGGATCAATGATGTTTTAGTAGGAGAACGGATCATCGTCAAGGATCTAGCCGAGGACCTTTATGATGGACAGGTTCTTCAGAAGCTCTTTGGTAAAAATCATTCTTTGGTGCAGCACTCCAAAAAAACCAAAAAACAACCCTCTTATGTTCACCTCTCTTTGAGATGTGAAAGGAAGCCTGTTGTTTTGTTATTGTTTGTTTAGAGAAGCTGGAAGGAGAGAAGCTTAATGTCGCTGAGGTTACACAATCCGAAATTGCCCAGAAGCAGAAGCTTCAGACTGTCCTGGATAAGATCAATGACACCCTCAAAGTGTCCTCCAGGAACATCAAATGGAACATTGACTGTAAATAGATTCATGTTTTGGATTAATGAGTTGCAGCATGTCATGTCTACTCAGGCTTTTGTCTGGTTTAATATTGGAAGACCAACACTGTGTGTAAAAACTGCCGTTTTTAAGCCTTTATAATATAACATTGCCACCATCTTTACTGTGTTTCTCAGCAATACATGCCAAGAGCATAGTCGCCATACTTCACTTGTTGGTGGCTCTGTCTCAGCACTTCCGTGCTCCAATCCGACTCCCAGACCATGTGTCTATACAAGTAGTTGTGGTTCAGGTACTCGTTTGGCTTTTCTTATATGATTTCTTAAATGCCTTGATAAAAGTTTTGCAGCACCTTGGCACATTAAAGATGCTAATGGGAATCTATTTTCATTGATTTTCTCATTATTTACTCACGTTTTGTCTTTTCCCAGAAACGTGAGGGCATCCTTCAGTCTCAGCAGGTCCTAGAGGAAATTACTGGCAACACGGAGTATGTCATTACTGTTATATATTTTTTTCCTCTCAGTAACTGGCCACAGCTGTGCAAGTGAAACTGGATCTGCTGATATCTTCCAGAAAGACAAATTAGATTCTTCAGGGGGAGAAAAAAATGATGGGTAGCGAAAGATTGAGAAACGAGTGACAAACGGCTGAACGTAGCAATATCTCCCTCAAATTAATATTTATTGCTAATTTTTGGAAATGGTGGGAAATCAGCTTGTCTGATTGTTGGAACCTGAAAGTGTCTACAGAGTTGAAAAGTGAGAAACACGCAGTGACATGCCAGACCCTGGGGAAGGAGCAGGGGTGGTGTGGAGCTGGATCTCCTTGCTGATGAGCAGCTTTGTGGCGAGATGGGCCAGAGCACCAGTGCTCTGCTCCTGCCAGCTCTCCACTGCTGCCGAGCTGTGATTAATAGCGCTCCAGTGGGCACAAATCAACTGCCCAGATAGGGGCAGGCTTAGGGCTTTTGGCTGCTGCCTGGCATGTGGGCAGCAGCTGCCGTGGCATGCCTCTGCCCGGGCAGATTTGAGCGTGAAGACGAGGCTCTGGTAGGCAGATGTCCACCAGGCCAGAATCCTCAAAACTAGCTTTGTTTGATTGTCCCTTTACTTGGTTAACCTTTTTTTGTGCCTTTTTTGGTTCTCCCTTACTTTCAAATTATATTCTGCCATATAATAAGGTCCTTACATTTCCCTGAATGTTTTCATCTTAATCTGTCACTGTTCGATCATCTCCTTTTAAACTGAAATGTTTCTTTGTTTTCTTTCAGGGCACTTTCTGGAAGGCATGGTCTGTATCACACATGATAACAGGAACATCTCATTGGGCTGTATTCAGAGTCGACTATTTAAGTCCCAAAGTTAGATAAATATTTAACGCAGAGAATGTATTCAGCCTTGGGTTACACATCCGCTTAAATCGATTTTCTGTATGTAGTTCACGCCTCCCAGGACGAATTTGGTTTAATTTAACAGTATGGCTTACACCCCCCAATATTTGGCAGCTTATAAAATAGCACTTGATCCAGCACAGCCTATTATTTAGCATTTTTTA
>JANDJT010000002.1:6741323-6752463 GCA_024331685.1 Stegophilus panzeri
ATGAAGGGTGCAAATAATGCTAGAGGGCACTGTATGTGAAAGTTTCAAGATTTGAGATGCCGTTGTAACATTGACATGGCCGGGAGACTTGGAAATTGCCAAATACCAAATTGCCACACAGCATACACAGGCTATTGCTTTGCTATGTTTATTTAACACCTAAGAAGATTTAAAAATTGTTTTGTAGGTCTAATAGGTAAACAGAAACTATGGTGCCCAAGAAGGCCTACATGTGAAATTCTAAACCATGGTCCATGGTTCAGTATTGACTAGTTACTTCTGAGCATTGCTGAGTCATTTGATGTTGCTAGCCTGAACCAGTCAGCTTTAAAAACCCCTCACCATGCTGACGGAATGTGTGCAGTGATGTAAGATATAAAGAGCTGAGCTCAACACAGAAGTGGGAGATAAGTTAACGGTGAGTTAAAGGTGCAATAGGCTATTTTTGTCAAATTTCTTATTATTTCAAATAATCTGGAAAATATGTAGAATATGATAATAAAAATTGTTTCAGACAAAAAAAGTATTATGTGGCTGAGAAAACCTGTTTGTGGAACTGTGGCCCATGACAGACTGCTTGTCTGTGTTTAGATGGGCCTTCTATATGTCTTTTTACAGACACTCCCCAATGCCCCTTCACTCCACCCCATCCCAGTCTGTTCAAAAAGAAAAAATATGGTAGAAACCATTAAACGCCCAGCACAGCCAGATACTTTTACAGTAATGAATCACACTACGCCTCCAAAAAACTTAATGACACGAAACATGCAAAAACTAAAATAAAAAATTTTGGTAGTGCTTTTCCAAGGTACAGAAACTTCTTATTGGCAAAGGAAATGAAGTTGGATGCAGAATTAACAACATTGCTCCTGGACAGGTATAAATAATATGCATAAAGCATTTAAAGGGTTGAATGTCTGTTTTTACATAAAGAATCATGTAGATACTTATCACTTAGAGAGCCAGGTAAGGTATTGTTCTAAAATGTTAATACCAGCTCCAGAATGGGGCAACAGAAAAGTATTCTTTCTATTGCTGGGAGATTGTGAGCTCAAATCTCAATGATGCCACAGCCATCAGTGGCTGGGTGTCACGAGAGCAAAATTGCCTGTGCTCTCAGGGTGGTAGGGATGGCATACTCTCTTCTGTCATTCAGAGTGACACTAGCCAATCGGGGGAGTCTGTGAGCTCATGTGTGCAGAATAGGGTAGAAAGATGTGGAGGTTGGCTTCACGTGTACCGGAGAAACTGTGGTTGGTAGTTGTCGCATTATACAGAAGAGGGAGGGAATTGACCAATACCAAATTGGGGAGAAAATGGAGTTTTATATATGCAGTGGTGTGAAAAAGTATTTGTCCCAAAGATCCAAAGCATAGGAGTAAGTCTACCTTTGAATGGCTCAAAAAAAGTTAGATAAAATTTTTGTTGTGGCCTGGTCGAAGTCCTGACTTGAACCAATTGAGATGCTGTGGCAAGACCTTAAATGGGCAGTTCGTGCTTGAGAACTCTCTAATGTGACTGCGCTAAAGCAGTTCTGCTATGAAGAGTGTGCCAAAATTCCACCACAGCACTGTCTCCAGTTATCGGAAGAGTTTGGTTCCAGTTATTACTGCTAAAGTTGGAACAACCAGATTTTAAGTTTAAGGGGGCAATTAGTTTTTCACATTGGTGATAGGTGTTTGATAACTTTTTTATATATATATATATATATATGAGAGAGAGAGTGCTATGAGTATTTTTTCCATCCTGAATTCTTCTGGTTTTGTATATATGTAAAGGAAATGTAATGGCTTGCCATAAATTGCCATGTGTGTGCAATAAATAAATGACAACTGCCAAGGGGAGGGGAGTGGTGTAGTCATCTGTTGATACTTATTTTCCTTGTTATAAACAGGTATTCACTGGTAACAATGTTACCTATTTTTCTAATCTGAATAATGAAATAAGGTTAATAAACATCCTACCACATTGCTTGAAAGTCATGATAATCCTTGTAACACCAACTCTCACTGAACTAGCTTCTGAGGATGTGGCTTTGTGTACATGGGTGGGAATGGGGGCCGGTTCAAGAAGGTAATACCAATTCACCAATACCTTCACCTACTTAGCTGAAAGAAACCTAATGTTGACAAGTTTGGACTAATCTTGACTAACACACCTTTAATGAAGCCAAGAGGATAATGTGAGGGATCCATGTGTGATTCTACAAGTATTGCTACACAAGTGCCTTTCATATATATTCAAGTTGAAATTTAAGTTTTATAAAATTATTATTATAATTATTTTATATATATCTCTTGATAAGCCGTAAGATTAAAATCACCAGTGTAGGTCCCCCTTGTGCTGCCAAAACAGCTCTGACCTGTCGAGGCATGGACTCCAAAAGATCTCAGAAGATGTGCTGTGGTATCTGGTACCAAGACGTTCACAGCAGATCCTTTAAGTCCTGAAAGTTGCGAGATGGGGCCTCCATGGATCGGACTTGTTTATGCAGCACATTCCACAGATGCTTGATCACATTGAGATCTCAGGAAGTTGAAGACTTTGTCATGTTCCTCAAACCTCACAGCAAGAACTGACAAATCTGGTGCAGTCCATGAGGATGAGATGCACTGTAGTACTTAAAGCAGCCCCCCCCCTTTGTTCAGGGACTCATTATTCCATTTCTGTGAAACTTGTCCAATTTATCTCTCAGTTGCTGAATGTTTTTATGTTAATACAAATATTTACACATGTTAAGAAATTTGCTGGAAATAAAAGCAATTGAATGTGAGAGGACATTTCTTTTTTTGCTGAGTAGATAGATAGATAGGTAGATAGACACAGACACATAGAATAAAATGAACTTCCAAAAAGTTCTCTAATGTTTTATTTTAACTCAGTGTGATTTGGACTCAAATAACCCCAGTACTAAACTGATATACTATTTAAGATGTAAGTGGTGTTTCCTTCAAGTAGTCAGACGCTTACCCCATCTTTAGAAGAAAAGTATTCAAATGTGAAAGAGCAGAAGAGGAAGGCTGTGCCAAAAAGCCAAACTCCCAGCACTTCGTTTTGAAAGGGGATTCTTACATAATCTTTAGTTTTAACAAAAAAGGGGGGTTGAACTCCCTGAACTTTGTAACAGCAGATAGGGTTTCAAGCATGAATGGAGACCAGTTTTATCTGGGGTTTGCATGTTTTCAGATGTGACGCATTTGACGAAATTTTTAGAACTGCTTGAAGCAGTTCTTCATGTTCAAAGTGTGAAAGTGTCAGTATATTGTATTGCAGTGTTAATTCCTTCCATCATTTAATCTTCATTAAGCGCTTTAACCTGATCAGAGTTGTGGTGGATCCGGACCTCTGTGCCGTCATGCCCAGTTGAGGAGTGTCAGTGCAGCACACCCAGTATTCTGTTCGGCTCTTACTTTCTTTGAAAGAGGTAGTCAATCAGTTTTTTTGTTTTTTTAAACTTCATTCTGAAGTTGTTTCACTTATATTTTCAGTGCATTAATACATGTATTAGAGCAATAATAGGAACAAAACGTAATACATGAACTATTAACGTATTACATTTTGATCGTATTATTGCTCTATTACATTCATTACACTAAATCTGTCATCGTAGGTCATTCCTGTTCTTAAATTACACCTCTACAGGAATGTGGTGGATTTCTGATCGGTAAGACTTGCCCCGATTTTGGACCAATCAGAGAGATGAGCCATGCGACAGCTAGCCAATGGCAAAGACTGATCTCAAGGTTTTGGCGAAGTTCCTCATATACATCAAATCCCTGTACTCCCTATACAAGTGCATTATCAATGCTGCAAAATAACCGCTTCTGCACCCTACCTAGTGCCTCTACTTAGTCTAAAATTGAGTAATTTGGGGTTGAGTGGACATCAGTGAAACCTGAAGCCGTGGATGATATCATAGGGTTTGACTCCTTGACAGTCTGACGTCCTAGAGCCATATTACAGCTCTTAAATGGATTTGATAGGCTACTATGTCACCAAACAGGGACTTTGGACCCATACTGAGTTATACATACAAATAAAGAAAACAAAATAGTGCAGTCAAGTCCTGCTCCTGTAGCCTGTTTGATTTGAAAGAAACTTGAGAACAGTCAGCAGGCCTTTCTTTATTCGTGGGACGTATACAGAATAAACAAACTTGTTTAAAAAAAACAATGTATTTCCACAGTCACGTCAGAAAAAGACACGTGAAGCCCATTCCACACCTTCAGGGAGTGAATTAAAGAACTTCAACATCTCTGGACAATGTGATATATATATATATATATATATATATATATATATATATATATATATATATCTGAATACTGATATGCGCCATTTCTCATCACTTACTGATCTCTGAGTACGGTCCATTAATACCAATACAAATCAAATATTTAAATACCTGTTAACACCAAAGAAGAATAAAACACAGAGTGTTTGTTGCACTTTCACACACAGAGCGTGACGCATTCGACACCTTGTTCGATCATGCACCTGACAAGCTGAACGTGGTTAAAAAAGTAAGTGTGCTTAATTCATTTGAATTCATTAACAGATGTCATATCTGAAGGCTGTTTTAAACCATCTGGCCTCTCTTGCAGACTCTCTTGACATTTGTGAACAAGCACTTAAACAAGTTGAATCTGGAGGTGTCTGAGCTGGACACACAGGTAACATCCGACCAAACTCCTAGCATCCAGTGTCAGAGAATATACATACACACACACACACACACACATATATATATATAAATATATATATATATATATATATATTCATCATTTTCTCTATAATCGTCAGTTTGCTGATGGTGTATACTTGGTTTTGCTGATGGGGCTTCTGGAAGGATATTTTGTTCCTCTCTACAACTTCTTTCTCACCCCAGACAATTTTGACCATAAGGTACTGCTCTGAATTCTGTTTATTACACCAATCTGTCTGATCATGCAGTGTGCCTAAAGTGCAAGCATCTGTATGCCCATTTAAAAGTATTTCTCCTTATGTTTGGATTGTTTTAGAATTCTGTTTATTGTAGATATATTAGAAAACAGAGATACGGTTTTCTTTTTCATTTAAAAACCATGGAGTATGCCGGGCTTTTCAATCAATTGCATTACTGATGCGAAAAGGCTTGTTAAAGTGCATTAGATGTTAAACTATATAACTGTATATTCCAGAAGGGTATAAACCTTAACTAGTAAGAAGTATTTTTTGTTTTATCATTTACTACAAACTAACACCGTTTTGGCTCCTGATTGGCATGATAGAACAGCATTCACCGTATCACCGGGAGAATCATTACGATGCCACAGCTATTCATGGCCATGAGGGCATGAGAGCGTAATTGGTGCTGCTTTCCGAGTGGAAATAAACTGTGTGATAGGATCCTACATGTTTTTATTTGAATGCAATAGGGAATTCAATTACAAACACCAAATAAATATCTTCTTTTTTTTTCCTCAAAAAGATTAAAGAAATTACTTAGATAATACATCCTTATATCAAATGAATTCACCCGTATTCATGTGAAGTAAACATTAATTTAAGTTTTTTAGGTAGTAAATTTCATAGTGAACTAAAAATCTTTGGACCTTTGACACTCTGTCACTTAAAATGTATCATATTCAATAGTTTATGTATGAAACCAAGGACATCCATCCTCAGGAAAAAGCTGATGACTAGATGTAGATAGACTCAACCAATTTAGATACTGAAGGTTTGTAATCTTGTATTCTAGGTGCACAACGTTTCATTTTCCTTTGAGCTGATGCAAGATGGCGGTTTGGAGAAGCCAAAACCACGGCCAGAGGGTTGGTGTCAATGTTTTCTTACCACTATTCTATACCACTACTTACCACTATCTGTCATAACGTCGTCAAGCTAAATACATATCCGAAAACTGTGACTGGTTTAGAAGCCTGAACATGCTGTAGTTTGTTAAGCCGAGTTGCTCGATGACACGCGACCACAGTTATGGTAGTAATTATTATTACCATCTGTATCGTTTCACTGTTATGACATTCTTGAACCTGGCTCCTTTCTAATGACTGGGAAGCTAATCACTGCGTTGGCTGCAGTTATTTGGACTTCACCAATAAGCATTTATAAGCAAATATGGCTTGATTCATGATATTAAGACACTAAGGCTCTGAGTTACTAAAGATTTATGTGTATACATAATATAGATGAGGTCATAAGTTTACATACACCTTGCAGAATCTGCAAAATGTTCTTTTTTTTTTTTAATAAGAGGGATCATGAAAATAGTTTTTTTATTTAGTGCTGCCCTGAATAATCTATTTCACATAACAGATGTTTACATATAGCCCACAAGACACAATAATAACTGACACAAATGACTCAGTTCAAAAGTTTACATATGCTTCATTCTGTGTGTCGTTACCTGGATGATCAACGACTGTTTTATGTTTTGTGATAGTTGTTCATGAGTCCCTTGTTTGTCCTGAGCAGTTAAACTGCCCATTACAAAAGGTGCAAACATTCACTGATCCTCAAAAAGTCAACACACTACATTTAGAGCCAGGGGGGTATAAACGTTTGAACAGGACGATGAGTGTAAATTGTTATTATTTGTGGTCCCTCTTTAAAAATAGTATTAACATTTTACAGATTCTGCAAGGTGTATGTAAACTTCTGACCTCAACTGTATATGTAAAAACTTGATAGTGTGTGAAATAATATGATGGAAGCGCAGGTATTAAATTCTGTGCATGTTTGCATGCACCATTTGAAGACAAATTGAATATTTTTATTAAGGTTTCTTGAAATTATCTCATTTTCACAAAGTTATTATAATGTTTTCTTGTTAATGCAGTAAAGTTAGTTTCATATTAGATATTTGCCACAAATACGCACCTATAACAACAGCATTCAAAAAGTCCAGAGAAAAGGTTTTTGTTTCATCGCTTTTATCTGTATAACACCCTTGTGCAAGTATGCACAACAAGGCCAGATAGTGATGTACAATGCATTATTCACAGCAAATACTGCAGTCATACAACAATTATTCCATGTTACCTTCTTTCCTGAACACAAGTCCTACTACATGTGCAAGCTTATACAGCTTGGGACTATTGTCAGAGCTACATATGTACTGTCCTCCAAAGCTGGGAAGAGAGTGTTCTCATTTGTAATATTATGAGCATTAAGATTGCTAGCTTTGGGTTGGTTTTCATCCCTTGTGTGTTCTACTGGTCTGCACTTAACACTCTTTGATTTTTTTTTTTTTTTAAATATCAGATGGGTTAATGACCAGAAGGTTAGAGGTTCAAACCCAAGCACCTCCAAGCTGCCACTGTTGGGCCCTTGAGCAAGGCCATTAACCATATCTGCTCTAGGGGTGCCGTATCATGACTGACCCTGCACTCTGACCCCAGCTTCCTAACAAGCTGGGATATGCGAAAAAATAATTTCACTCTGTTGTAATGTATATGTGACAAATAAAGGCAGTCTTCTTCTTCTCCACCTCTATGGGTACCAGTGAGGTGAGCCCTTCTCTCTGCTGTGTTGGTAACATTGTCTGGGTTTTGTAGATATCATTTACTGTATAATTCCACTGAGATGGATCTCCCTCTGTGTTTAAGTTGCTTACATTCTTATTGCACAGAAATAGCCAGCTACATAAGCAATAGAACAACTGAGTGGTCACATACGAGCATTGTCATGCCTTGTTTACCTTGTGGTCTCGTGTGAGTTGAGCGATTCCTTATTGAGTGAGCGGTACAACACAACTCTTTTTTTTTTTTTCCCCTGCCAGCTGACCCTCCTACTGTTTTTTCTCTTTTCGATTGTTTCACATTCTTGTGGGTTCTGCTAACTGGCTCACGGAGCTTGTGGCTAATGTGCTGCTAAGCGTCAGAGTTAGAGTTGGTACTCCCACTACATACCACACTCTGTTATGTGCTGAGTCTGCTATTCTTAGCTGACTGCTAATTCTTGCTAATTCACAGCTTTTTGTTTGGGCATGGGTATTCCCTACATACAAATGTGGGTTGGATTGCCCCCAGAGTCCACATTGTACCGAGTAGACATCCACTGTTAACCATGCTACAGGATGCTTATACAAACAATGTCTTAATCTCTTGGAAAACCATGATAGGCATCAGCTATTTACCCACTGTTTTAGTATTGACCATCTTAAGGAAGCTGTGTCTGATTCAGACATCCATTCAGACAACTCCTGTGTTGACAGCGTAATGATGTCAGTGCAGACACAACATGCTTGGCTGGCAGTTTCGAATCTTGGCTCAGAGCTGAATCTGGCCCAAACACCTCAGTCTAAACAGGCTGTTGGTTTTAAACGCCCAGGCCCGGTGACAACTGATAAGCATTGAAGCCCAGAAAGCAGTCTGAGTTGCTCTCTAAACAAATGACTATCATGGCAGCAGAAATGGTTCAGCTGAAATCAATGATCCAACAGCTGAGACCATGTAACTCAGAGGCTTGCATTCTTCAGCATAGCCCTCATTATAACTCAGTGGCCAGTTTCGTGTGATGAAGCTAAGTCTACAGCTGTATCTGGAAGGTTCCTTCAGGCTGATGATGACCTAACAGGTAAAGTCATCAGTTTCAATGCCTCTAGTCTCTGCAGCATCTGGGATAGGATTCTGGTTCTTTCCCTGCCAGCTTGCGTGCACCTATGGAAGGCTGAAACGAAGTTGTGGCATCCACCCTGAAGATCACCATGGCTTGAATAGGGTTGGATGGTGCACCTCAACCCACAAGATCAAATGCACTTTTTTGCACTTTTACCTTCGACCACAGGGCTTCCCATACCACAGTGCAAAGACCTGCTTACTCTATGGAGGATTCAGCAACTAGGCTACAAAGTCCTACTTCTGGCCTCAAGATGGTTGTCAGGACCTTGGTTTCCACTGCTGCTTTTGTTGCAAGAATATCCTGTCTGCTTCCTCCACAAGCAGATCTGTTGTCCCAGATGGATGATCTGTGTGTTTGGCCCCTCTGAATGAATTGCTGAGGACTGAGATGTAGCAATCCAGGAAACAGTTCTGAATGCAAGTGCCCCTAACACATAGGCCTGTATTTCCTTAAGTGGAAATTGTTCTGCAAATGGTGTTTACTTTACCACCAGTTCCCACTTCCTAGGTTCCATCTTCCCTGAAGGTGTCTGGGGAAGAGATCGGAGCTCACCACAACTCCATGGATGGCATAACTCTCTGGGGTCCCTCAGGCTTATTACTAACATTAGAACAGGGGTGAGGTACTGCCATCTGCCATGGTCTTCTATGAGCCTCCCATGGCACTTCCCTCTTTGTGTTGGTGTTTATTAAAGCCTCCTTGAAGTTGGCTTGTCCTGTGCATGCCTTGTGATGTCTTTTAGATAGCCATGCTGTCCTCACACCAACTTTTTAATGTCTAAGACACTCCATTGGGTGTTGGACCTATAGGTGGCCCCTATAGGAACCTGCCACTGTACAAGAAGCATCTCCTCTAAATGGGCCTCCTCCAGTAGGTCTGTACTGCTGCTACCTGGGTGTCACCAGATTTGGCACATTCTTCAGATTTTACAAGGTACACATTGTCAGGGCAGTCCTAGGATGTTCCTAGGATGAGTTCTCTTGTTGATGAGATTGTTGGCAGAATTTATCCAGGGGTTATATACCACATCTGGTGGTTCAAATGTATCAAATAAAACACTATTTACATACAGTATGTAACTGTGATTTTATGAACTCTGTATAATCGCCAGAATTCCTTGGTGGAAGCTGCGATGGTATTGGCAAGAATGTTCTTGGTCTTGTTGATTGTTGTATGATAGTGGTATTTGTTGTCACTATGTGAGCTTGTTGGTATTTCTTTGCATGCGTGCATATCCTCTCTTTTGATTATTTAAACATTATTCGCCACCCCAGGGTTCAGAGATCTATAGTTACGTATGCAACTAGCATTTTCTTTTAATGTATATACATCAAGAACAGAATGGCAGCTACACGGTTTTCATTCAAGTTTATATTGTATTTTGAACTGTATTTTCAATGCACCTTACCGCATTTAATCTGTTTGAGATCCAAATTCACCGTGGCTTTCGAGAACATTTAGTAAAAAAACTAATTTAAATACTGTTTTGGGCAGTAGTGGGCTGTTTGTGGGCAATAGTGCGCTGTTTTGTGCAGTAGTGGCCTCTTTTGGGCACTAGTGGCATGTTTTTGGGCAGTAGTGGGCTGTTTTTGGGCAGTAGTGGCCTGTTTTTGGGCACTAGTAGCGTGTTTTTGGCAGTAGTGGCCTGTTTTTGGGCGGTAGTGGGCTGTTTTGGGCAGTAGTGGCGTGTTTTGGGCACTAGTGGTGTGTTTTGAGCAGTAGTGGGCTGTTTTGGGCAGTAGTGGCCTGTTTTGGGCACTAGTAGCGTGTTTTGGGCAGTAGTGGCCTGTTTTGGGCACTAGTAGCATGTTTTGAGCAGTAGTGGGCTGTTTTGGGCAGTAGTGGCGTGTTTTGAGCAGTAGTGGGCTGTTTTGGGCAGTAGTGGCGTGTTTTGAGCAGTAGTGGTCTGTTTTGGGCAGTAGTGGCGTGTTTTGAGCAGTAGTGGGCTGTTTTTGAGCAGTAGTGGGCTGTTTTGGGCAGTAGTGGCGTGTTTTGAGCAGTAGTGGGCTGTTTTTGGGCAGTAGTGGTCTGTTTTGAGCAGTAGTGGGCTGTTTTGGGCAGTAGTGGCGTGTTTTGAGCAGTAGTGGGCTGTTTTGGGCAGCAGTGGGCTGTTTTGGGCAGTAGTGGCGTGTTTTGAGCAGTAGTGGGCTGTTTTGGGCAGTAGTGGTGTGTTTTGAGCAGTAGTGGGCTGTTTTTGGGCAGTAGTGGTCTGTTTTGGGCAGTAGTGGGCTGTTTTGTGCAGTAGTGGTCTGTTTTGGGCAGTAGTGGTCTGTTTTGGGCAGTAGTGGGCTGTTTTTGGGCAGTAGTGGGCTGTTTTGGGCAGTAGTGGGCTGTTTTGTGCAGTAGTGGCCTGTTTTGGGCAGTAGTGGGTTGTTTTTGGGCAGTAGTGGTGTGTTTTGTGCAGTAGTGGTCTGTTTTGGGCAGTAGTGGGTTGTTTTTGGGCAGTAGTGGTCTGTTTTGGGCAGTAGTGGTCTGTTTTGGGCAGTAGTGGGCTGTTTTTGGGCAGTAGTGGGCTGTT
>JANDJT010000002.1:6757516-6773222 GCA_024331685.1 Stegophilus panzeri
CTCTCTATATATATATATATATATATATATATATATATATACACATTTACAGCTTTATTTATAGCTGGGCCGCCCGCAGTGTGGGATTGTTCCAACCACATGCCTGTGAGTGCCAGGACGACCATCAAAGGCAACAGAGATCCATATCTTCAAACACTGCATTACAGAATTGAGTTAAAGAGACATTTAGAGCACAAACATTTGGACATCAAAACCCTCGCTTGTTGCCTGGAGACTACTGTTCTTCCTGGGTTTTGGGTAAAGTGCAGCGATGGGTGCTTTCAGTAACCTGGTTCCATGCTGATTTCTAAGATAATTTCACATTTGTAAAGAAAAAGACTTTCGTTCTGTGTTCACACTGTCAGGTCAGCACGCTGTTTGCTTCAAATTTATTCATTATGCGCTTAGTGAAAAGGAGAAGAAGACAAAAAGCAACACTGAGGTTTCTTGCATTTCCCTAAATTTAAATAAACCCGACATCACAGGCATGCTGCCCAGATATTCTAATCAGTTTTAATTAAATTTTGTTAACTGCATTGCTTTAGCGTATTGGTGCCAGTTGTGTGCCTTTTATCTTTCAGACTCTGAAGAGAAGAATGTCATTAAAGCATCTGTGGAGAGGAACATCAACAATGTCATCTAATCAACATTTTTCCTTAATTAATTTTTTTTTGTTTAAGGTAACAGCGTGAATACACGGCTTCCTCTTATGCAGATTAAGTCTGGCCCGTACCTTTCAACTCTAAAAACACATTCCTGACCAATTTTTAATGAGACATATTGTCCTAGTGCTTTTATCCTGTTAATTGGAATGAAAGTCATGTTGAGGCTGCAAGGTATGTTGCATAGTTTATGGTGGCCCTAAGGTTCACAAAGTTCACTCAAATCCAGAAGAATACTTCAGAAAGCCTCTAGAGCTGTCCACAAGAGGGCGATGTACATTCTCACGCTCCTTTTCCATGACATTCAGCACACAATAGTACCCTGACATGTTGTATTATGGTGATCGGATATCAAGTTAATGCGTTGATGTAAATCCCACAAACTTACTGCCAGAGACACTTCAGTTATAGACAAGCATCATGCAAACAAAATGTATGTAAAGATCTAAAGATGGCAGAATTTTCAGCACACACCAACCTTGAAAAGTATAGATAACGTGTCATAATCTTACTCTATTAAACTTGAAGTATTCAGCAGAAAAAAACTGTACTCAGGTGAAAGTCAAAAAAGTTGCTACTTTTAAATCTACTCAAGTAAATGTTTTGTGATGAAAACACTGTTGTGCCTGAAAAAAATCATTCAAATCTGCTGGTCCTATTCATGACTAATGCATAGTATTTACCATCACTAGACTTTGGCTTGCTTGCCCATCTAATTATGTTAGCTACTGGAAATTATGCTAGTCTAACCTGGCATTAGGGGAAAAAACAGGCTAGCTCAGTTAAATATAGCCAGTTAAACTTACCTCAGCATACTTTTTCAAATTAGATGGAGTTCATGCCATCTAGGGTGGCAAAGGAGACCCCACCATTTACACTATTCACTGAGAATTGGCAGGGTTTTTTTCTACACTGATGAACTTTTAGTTTAGATGCAAATCAGAAATTATTGGATGCTAAACTGGGTTCATTCCAATAGTATATAGCGTACAGTCATTGTTGGGATGAGAGAAGAGATATGTCATGAGTACTTTGAATGTCTAAATAAAAATGTAAGGAGTAACAGTGTTTTTTATTTTTATTTTTGAATGTAATTAAGGTAACATTTTACAATAACTGTACATGGATCATCATGCACTAATACCTGAATTAATACTTACTTAAATATGAACTAGTGATGAGTTAAGGCAAGCACTAATCACAAGCTAATGAAGAGCTAACCTTAACTGCGACGTGAGTCTTATGAATTCATGCGTGAATAACGACCACCTTAAGTACGTGTTAGTGTACGTGTTAAGTCAGAGTACAAGTATTAATTTGCACTAATACCAATGTAAAGCATAAATACAGCAATAATAATACTTAAGTATAGTAAATAAGTACAATTACTCAAGTATTTTCCACCTCTGTTGTTCATCCTTGCTAGAGCATGAAGCTTCTGCAGTACTATATTTTGCAGTAAATACATTCTACTTTAATTTGCTTCATTCTGCAAAATGAAAAAGAGTGCTAATAGGGGCTGAATCTCATCTCCAAGCATACAGTATGATGTACGTATTTATTATTATTCTGGTAACATTAATTCATTAAGGTAATGTTGCATGTATTTAAGTAACTAACATGTATATCATTGCATGATATCTCTCAAGAGCTATCAGTTAAAGTTATGGATATCAAATCTTTTTAGTAGCAAATTAAGTGACAAAGTTACAACCAGGGACATTGCAACATTTTTTTCGATGGACTGGTATTCCATTCAGGGTGTATTTCTGCCTCACATCCCAGCGTTCCTGGGATAGGCTCTAGATCCACTATGACCCTGACCTGAATAAAGCGATTACCGAAGATCATGTGGTGAGAAATTATTTTTCAGTTCATTCTGATACCAAAAAATATGGTTAAAGACCATTTCTTGCACCTTTATTTGTAAGCATGTAGATGAGCTCCCTAGAACACTTGCTGAAAGATAGTGTTCTACCTCGAACTTCTCAGCGCAAAGAAGAGTCTCCAATAAAACTATCACCAGTAATCAAGCTATTTATTAATCAATTCATTTGCATAAAATCTTGGGCAGACACGTGCCATTCTGAAGTTAATGGGCATGACGCTTCTGATTACGGGGCCATATAAAAGGAAAATAAATCTGATGAAAGAACCCCTGTGGTGGTTTTGGTTTGGGGTGAGTAAAAACCCCCTCCTGTCTTGCTCAGCACTCTGAAATAAAGCTCTGTGTTTTTATCAGCGAGCGAGTGCTGAATCTGGCGGACTCGGCCCTTATCTCTTGCTAAAGCCAATCAGTGCTGGCTGTGTGAGCAGGCTGGCCTGATCTGCACCTGGCCTCGCATGAGCCTCCTGATTAGCAGAGGTCACAAGGCGATGGCGAAATGAACTAAAGCAGGCCAAGCCACCTACCCCAACCCCCAACTCGCTGCTCTGTCTCTGCCCCCTGCAGCGAAGAGAGCGACATGCTCCAGTCTTCAAAACACACACACACACACACACACACACACACACATAGACACATGCACACACAAGGCCTTTGGGGCTGTATCTGTCCACATCAGATTGCACTGCTGATAATGGACATGGAAAAGACCCTCAGCAAAAGCAGAAAGGGAGAGTGTTTGTATTCAGGCTCTTTGGGGACAGTTTTTATTTATGAGAAAGGAAAAAGAAGAACATGATATTTATATGCATTTCAGTAATCCTGGTATTCACTGATGTTCTGTATATTCACACACAATATTTACCACAGTCAGAGCTTTCAATCTGATAACATCTGTAAGATAAAATATAGGAAAATAGTACAGCATATATATGTATATGTATGTATGTATATATATATATATATATATATATATATAGAGAGAGAGAGAGAGAGAGAGATAGCTAAAACACACACACATTCTCTCATAATTTAGAAAGGTGTGAGATCCATTTTCAAATTCTTTGTCACTTTATTCACACCTGCTGAAAATGGAGACCACCCCCAAACACTTCTCTTTAAAAGGTTCCCACCCCAACACACACCTTTTTAAAAAAGGGCCCCCCATCCCCAAACACCTCACTAACAGGTTAACCCCTCTCAGGTTTCGGCCCTGCATTAACTGCTTTGTGTCATGGCCACACCCAGCTGTAAGCCAGGTGACACTGGTATTAGCTGTTTGTGTGTGTGTGTGGAACATGAGGTTAGACACATCAGAATGTAAGGTTAAACAGCTCAGCTTTGATTCAATCTCAAATCTTTTTTCTTCTTTATTTCTTCTTCTTTTTTCCGTATCTTTACTTTGTCTTTCCCCTGTCCCAAACGACACATTTTCTAACGTTATATTAAAATGATTGTTTACTAGTCATTCATAGCTTAGGGGGAAAAAAAAACCCAGAGAGTATACCTAGCAAGATTTTTCTCAAATATTGCTTAATTATTACTTAATTACTCCTTACTGATGCAAATCTTTCATTTTTTCCTTCCCTCTATAGTATACATTTCATAATGTTATTAAAATTACTTTGTACTATAGTCTTTTTTTTTTTAGCTCAGAAATAAACCTAGAGAGTATACAGTAGGTAGCAAGAATTTCCCCCAATGTTACTTAATTGCTCAAAATAGTTCAGCGATTAATGTGATATGATTATTAAATGATTCTCGATTTTGGGCTTTTCTTTAGCATCATATGCTCTTTTGCTATATCAATAATATATTAACGTCCATATACCAAAAGGGATATTTTTTAACTAGGGGTGGTGTTGGGGGGGCATACCCTTGTATTCCCTTCAAATCAATCCCTGTTTTCACCTAATTGTGTTTGACAACTGTGTATTTAAATGCCACTTTGTATAATGTAAACCAAATGACCTACAAGGGGATATTGTTTTGTGCAATATATCACAGTTGGTAAAGCCCAGGGCATATCTGGAGATAGTGAAATATATTGCCCAGGTGTATGTTATATGAAATTGATTGGATTGGGGTGCAGAATGATAGTTGAATGTGGAGAGCTTATTGCTTTCTCAAATGAGCTTTTGTCATGAAAACTGTAATCTGTAAAGATTACAAAGGCTTAGGCCTTGCGCTTATGTCCAATCTGTTAGGCTCACACCGCCAGCGTTTGATCTACATGTTCTACATGAGTTGCTTCAGTTTTATTATGGAGGAAGACTTTAAATATGCCGTGCCTCTCTGAAAACAAAGGCACCCTCGTAATGTCGCCTGTTTGAAGGGCAAAAATGACAGCACAGAGATCTATGCCTTATTTAACCACAACCATTTCTTATGGCTTCGCTCCTCACAAACCACGTTTCCACCTGAGTTCCCGACCACTCTCAGATTTTCATTTGGCCCCTCAACCCTGATCCAATCTGCCACCTGAGAGAGGCCATGAAAACAAGCTGCCGTGTAAGGCTATGAAGTGGTTTACAGTCTGCTATTATGCAGGGATCCTGCGCAGGAGCTTCCTGGATACGGGAAGCTAATGTTTAACAAGGAGCGCATGAAACCTTTTGGCAGATGACCCGTAACGGTGAATGAATCAGGACTGTGACTTTACGCAGGTGTTTAGTGGCCTGCTCCTGGCTGGGATGGAGGGGGTGGGGTGGGGTGTATTAAGACCGGCTCCTCTAGGACTCTGTGGCATTTGCATAGATAAACCTCCCTCTTTTGATGCGTAATAGTTAAAGTGCTGAAAGAACAGACACCACCTATGAGACGAGAGCAGGAGATTAGATAAGAGAACACTGGAAAGCAGGCTGACTGTCAATACTGCTGAACGACGGTCAAAAGGAGAGTGATCGCACTTACAGTATCATGCAGAATCATGCGCTTGGACAACTTATTCATTAACTATTGATTTGCAACAAAAGAGGTCCCTAGATGGGGTTTTTCATTTGTTATGATGATAATGATGAACTCTTTGACCTGTTTGACACATAACCCTCTCCCTCCCTCTCAAACTGCTGAACTGGGGTAATGATTAGAGGTTTTGAAGAAAATGTTGGTCTCAAAACAGAATTAGGAGGCTTGCACAGATCACAAGCCTCCAGTGGAAGCATGCTGAGATTGTCATATTTCCTATATAAGAAATCAAGCTTAAAATGGTATCAGTAAACTGAAGAGATTCAGCTTCTCCTGCAAATTTTATAATTTTATGTGAAAAAGGTTGCTGAAATTTTAACTTAAAACACTGAATAAAAATGGAGAAAAAAACTTTCTACAAGATATAGAACCCTTAAAGTTGCATCTTGTAACTGTTTTGCAGAAGTTATTACACATTAATGATTCCTAACCCCAATTTCAACAAGAAGTGGGAAATCCTGGATAATATTGGAATTATACAAGTATGCATAGATTTACCCAATGATTGTCTAAACTGATATAAGACAACACTGCTTAAACTTCACTCCCACTCTCTTACTCACTTTCAGTAACTGCTTTATCCTGCTCAGGGTCACAGTAGATCCAGAGCCTATCCTGGAAACACTGGGCATAAAGCGGTAACATGCCCTGGATGGGACACCAGTTCATTTTAACCCAGTGTTTTAGACTGGTGTTATTATTATTGTTATTGTTGTTGTTGTTGTTATTATTGTTATTCATTTACATTTTATCTATATAGAACTTTTCACATTGGTCATTGTCACAAACGTAGCTTTACATAAATTTGGATATAAAATGTTCATTTATCCCTAATGAGCAAGCCAGAGGCGATCATGGCAGGGAAAACTCCCTGAGGTGACAAGACGAGAAACCTTGAGAGGAACCAGACTCAAAAGGGAATCCATCCTTATCTGGGTGACACCTGAGAGTCTGGCTGTAAATGGATCTTTATAATTTTTAAGTTAATAAAGTGTTTAAAGTGATTTAAAGCAATGCCCTGTCCCTTTAAGGAACACACAGCTGACAAATATGGTAGTAGCTCATCTTTTATTTTAATGTATATATGATTAGTTTGCAAAAAACAATATTACACAAATAAACGTTAGTAATTCTAATCCAGGTGGATCTTGTCCCAATTTCATTAAAAAAAAAAAAAAATTACTTTGATATCGGCATTGGTTCAGAATTCCCATATCATAGGGGTTCGCAATCTTTTTGCAGCCAGGCACCCCTTTAACTTTAAAATAAGATTCAAAGACAATAGTATACAATTATTTCATGGACATCATTTAAATGTATATAAAATAATGTTTTGGCTATTTAATAGAGCAATTGTGCTTTATTTCTGAACTTTCCCCTGACAGAACTTCCATCCATCCATTTTCCATACTGTTTACCTTACACAGGGTCACAGGGAGCCTGGAGGGAACTCGGGGCACAAGGCAGGGGATACCCTGGACGGGGTGCCAACCCATCACAGGGCACAATCACACACACACACACACACACACACACACACACACGCGCGCGCGCGCACGTACACACACGCACACACACGCACACACACATTCACACACTACAGACAATTAGGAAATGCCAATCAGCCAATGCATGTCTTTGGACTGGGGGAGGAAACCGAAGTACCCAAAAGAAACCCCTGAAGGTGCGAGGCAAAATATTTTTTAAAACTACAATAATTATTAGATTCAGCTGACTTTATTTAGTTATTTATTTTTAGATCTGCTAGTTTTGAGTTATTAAGGTTTGGATTAAAACACGCGACAGTTCAAACAGGGTAATAACTATAAGAAGTCGATAATAAATATAATAACACTGCTGTAACTAAATGCAAAAAGACAATTTAAAAAATTAAAAAACAAACAAAAAAATAAATTAATTAAAATACAGACCTATTGGGTATGCTTCAGAGACCCCTGGGTGACCCTGGACCCCACTTCGAGAAATACCCTATAAGTGCACAAGTAATCACACCCCTAACGGCAGGCTGATTAATGGATGAATGCATGCTGTGTTTTTACTGAACTATTACTAGCACAAGACAAAACTGCAAAACAATATAAATAATACAGAATAAGAACAGAAACAGAGCCAGTCATTTTATCATTAGGCATGAGTCTGTTTCTGAACAAATTTATTGGTTGACTAATAAGAGTTGCACACTGGGTCATCTGATATATCACATGGCTGGGGAAATGATTTCTCCGTCCACTTCTGCGAGGCGAATAAAGCTTAAACGTAATCTGCGTTCATTTGAACCCGTGAAGCGCGCCTCAGCCTGCTCCTATTGGACCGCGCCGTCGACGTTGTCCTCTGAAGTCATCCTTTATAGACGTGGCCACGCCCTCCTCGCTGGGCTCTGGGGGATGACGCCACCCCGTGGCTCCACCCTCTCGCGCGAACCCGACGCCTCGCGTTCATTTCATTCCTGCTCTCATTCCGCGCATTCTTCGCATCTCTCGGTGTGTCGGCGATCCGCGCTCGCATTCCCGCCCGGCCCTGAACCGCCACAATAACTTTACGCACTTTTGTAAAATAAATTCTCACACATTAGAAAAAAGAAAAAAAAAAACCAACAACCCAAAACAAACAAACAAAGGGGCGGAGCTGTTAAAAAAATATATCGATTACGGACGTTAAGGTAAGTTTAATGTTAATAAAAACGGGTTGATATGCAAACTTGTAGGTTATGTCGTCAGTAAAGAAAAATAAACAATGAAAAAAATTGACAAAATGTAGAGCGGTTTTAAGGAGAAAACAAAACTAGCCAGAGTAGGACGGGCTGGAAGTGTTTTCACACGGATTTAGTTCGCTACTCCAGTGTTTTGTCGACGCTGCTGCAACAGGGTGCTTTCACTTTGTGAGCCACTGACTCAGTGCTGTAACCCGCCGGAGACATGGCACCAAAAATCTTTGGCATTTTTCACATTTTTTGCTCTAGAACCCGCTCGCGCGCGCCATTGCTCAGCACTAAAGCTCCATCCCGCTCCCTGAAACCCTTCCGCTTCTTACCCGAAGCGTTTGGATGGTAAATTATTTGGACAGGTTTTTTTTTTTTTTTTTTTTTTTTTTTTTTTGGACAGGATGACGGATCCAAAATGTTGCTGTTTTCTCTCCCACAGTTCGCCCTGCCGGAAGTTGCAGATCTTCATCGGAGCGGTGCGAAAACAGCGCCGGGAGAAAGAGAGAGAAGGAGAAAGACTTGTTGCTTTCGCGTCTTCTTCTTCTTCTTCTTCTTCTCTTAAAAATCCTCACCGTAAGTAGCTTTACACATTTCCTTTTGCCTTCTCTTCCCCCTTCCAGCACCACCACCACCACCTCCACCACTGTTCTTCACATTTAGCAGTCTAAAAACTGTTTGCACTCCTTACGCATGCTTTCAAAGTGTTTATTAAAGGTCGGAAAAATTTCCATAGGGGGATTTATTTATGAATATTTCCCCCCATCAAACTTCATAGGAGCGCTTTATTCAACTTCTGTTGCGTTTGAGGACGGGAAGTATATTATTGCAAGCTTTTACTGAACTTAAGCATGGGTTAGCGTATATTTCTGTTTTGTTTATTAGCCTCCTATGATGTGTACACACTCAGTAGTCAGATTTCGCCATTACAGCACTACAGCAAATCAGTATTTACAGTAAGGAAAAACCGCTCGGCATTCGGCTTGTCATTTCCTTTGTTGGGATTGCCCGCCTTCTCCTCCTGTGTGCACTAATGTCGAAAGAGCAGCTTGTTTTTGTTGTTTGTTTGTTTGTTTGTTTTCATTGCTAAGCCAGATGACGTTGAATCGACGAGACATGAAACGAGAGCTGTGTTGTTTCTTGAGTCATAAAAATAACGAGAAATGATACACAGCGCGCGCGACGCTGACGTTGTGTAACAGAGTAGCACTTTAGCTAACATTTGGTCCAGGAAAAGTGTCACCGTTTTAACAGTTCTGGTTACAAATTAGAAGGACATGTGCTTTACACACGTAGTTAGTGTACTAACAGATGACAATTCGTGATATTATTTGAAGTTTACATGAAGTTTTGTTTTTTTGTTTTTTTTTTAAAAAAAGAAACCCCTTTAGCATTAGGAGATGCATAGAGAAGGCCCGTAGAGGAGCTCAGAGCTCTGCTCTAGTTTTTTTTTTTTTTTTTTTTTTCGTTTCTTTTCTCTTTTTTTTGTGCTAAGCTAATGCTTAGCTTTGCACTTTCCTCTCCTGTTTAAAATTCAGTCTTTCAGCTGAATGTACTCAGCTTGTATGTTTTGTTTGACTGAGTTTTATCCATATTTTAAGTCAGTAACTTCACTTAAAGCACTTTATTAGAATTTATTTTATTTTTTTTTTTTAAATTTATTATTACTTTGTTAAACCAACTTCAGTGCTTAAGTGCTCCTGTTCACTCAGAGGGGATTAAAAAATAAATAAATACCACCCCACATGTCAAGCATTTATCTAAATGTTTAAATAAGAGTATCTATAGTACTTCACTTCGAAATCCCTATGGAGCACTTAAAGGAAATACTCAGTGAAGAGGACTTGCGTTACTGTCCCACTCGCTCAGCTTTCTGAAAACAAGTTCCACTATTGTGTGATTTGGGATTAAGCCTCCTTTCTCACAGTTAATTATTGCCTTATATTTCACTCTGGCCTTTAAAAAAAAAAGAAAAGGAAAAAAAAGAGAGAGAGAAGAAAGAAAGTCCAGCAAGACACAATGTGTTGTTTGTCCCCTCTAACTGGGCCGTCATCACTGACTACAGTAAACAGATTGAGACTTGACCCCTGACGTGACCTTATCTTGGAAAGCAAATCTGCTCTTTGAGAATGGGTCGAAGACAAGAATAAATGTGGTTTAGCAGCAGTATGTGATACGTTTTGAGCTTATGCAGTGAGAAGACCTGTTGAACATGATGTTTGGCTTGATGGTTTTCAAAGCAAGCAGAAGAGACGGGATCATTATCGAAACATTCTGTAACACTAATTAGTTGGTTGTATGCTCATGTACAGATTTGACATGTTTATGCACAAAACATGATCAAATGCTTTTTTTTTTTCCTCGAACATGTAACCAGTGTATGGGTGTAACCGTACACTCGCCATACACTAAACTGTACTTTTCCTTGTCGCTGGAATGGTAACATCTAGACTACATCTTTTGTACCTGTATCTGTGTTGTATGTATCTTTTACATGGTAACATCTTTGTAGTAGTCTGTATTTAAAAAAAAAAAAAAAAAAAAAAAAAGGTATCAAGTACATCATTGCGCCTTTAGTGCCAGTGATGTACCTTTCATTTTAGATGAATACATTAAAGGTACACTTCATACACCTTACCAGGTAAAACATACCCTTGAGGGTACCACGGAAGCGACAAGGAAAGGTATAGTTTAGTAACCTTTTTTTCGGAGAGTGTATTTAATAGCATAGCATCATTTTGCTTTCAAGTTCATGTTAGCACATAAAGCCAAAGCAGTCTTGGACCGTAAAATTTTGAAAAAAAAAAAAAAGATATAAAATGTGCTGCAGTATTTGCTCACTATTTGTTTGCGTACTAGTTTGTGTCATAATATGTTTAGGTATTATTTATTGCTTGAGTGATGGACACTAGACATTTATAAAATCTGATGTAATGCAATATTAGGATTTGAATTGTATCTTACACAGCCGTAGACTGCAGCATTAGAAATTCTGTTCGCCTATTTTAAAGCTGCCGTGTACATGATATTTCTCTTGTTTGACACAAATACGAGGGACAAAAAAAGAAGGAAGGTTGAATGTGGTTTTATTTCTTAAAGCCTTATAAGATTTTGCCCATCCTTCAGAGCGAATTGCAACCTTGAAATAGTGCTTGGACCCCTTGCGTTGTCATATCGGTGCATTTTTTTGGGTTGTGGTGGGGGTGGGGGGATTTAATAATGAATCTGAATCAGGGGGTGAAAACTTCGTTAATTTCTATATTTTCTGTCTGAGTGGTGCTTGTGAGCATGGCTGGAGAGAAAAAGAATGCAGTCTTTCACTTGTGAAATGGGAAGAGAATAGGTGCATTGCTCCGACGTACTGGATTGGGTTACCTCTGGGAATGGAGGATTGTGGGGGAATGGACGCAACACAGAGAGACCCTATTGTCTTTCCTGTTGCTGAGCCAGGGAGGAGTGTGTGTCTGTGTGTGTGTGTGTGTGTGTGTGTGTCTGTGTGTGTGTGTGTGTGTGTGTGTACGCGCACTAGGCTTTTGAGCTGCAGAAGGCAAACAGTGACTTGCTCAAGTTGACATCTGGTTTAGTTGCCTTTTGCACCTGTAAGGGGAAAAAATGCAAATATGAACATTACTCTTAGTGCTTCCAGGATGCAGGCTAACGGCCATTTGTCATGCCGCGGCTGGCGTTCGCTGTCTACACCAGGCCATTGTTATGCCAGCAACAGGCGGCACTGGCCGTGGCACCATATGGCTCCTGTATGCTTCAGATAAGATATCTACTCACTTAACTTATCAATGGCATTTTAATGCGCCTCATATTTCAGTTGCCAGCTGTTTGTTGCTCTGCATAAATTTGCTTTTGGCAAAAGTTGTTTTTTCAGGCTTTAAATAAACTGAAGGTGTGATTAGTACATCCAAGTTTAGGTTCCTCTTTAAACCTGGTGGTTAGATTGCTCGAACAACAACATCAACAACAACAACAATAATAATAATAATAATTATAATAATAATAATTATAATAATGACATTATCACTTACATTATCAGTCACTCATGAGTCAATCTATATCCATACTGAAAGTCCTGTGATTTCAGTGGAGAACATTTGCTGTTAGAATTTGCATCATACAAATAATAAATGTTCTGTGCGTTATCCTGAATCAAAACCAAGTCATTGACTGCACTGAGAAGTGTCATGACACACACCCAATAAAGCCATATGTAATTTGTAAGGAACTATTCTCTGGGTCATTCTGTTCTATCAAATTTATCAATGCAGAGATAGTGTGATGCGGCTCCATGCAAAGCGAACATACTTTTACCGCCCTGAAGTTTATTATTTTCCTAAAACAGCATGTCCGGAGGTGTGTTATTCCTCTTTTACAACAACAATTTACCAATGATTACTTATTAAGGAATTATACTTTTATTAGCTTGTAGTTACATTTAATGTTATTGAATATCCATGCAACAAATTAGTTCCCATTATCATTTTCATTATAAACTATCCCTGTGTCCACTCGCATTCATTTTCCTTGCTATCTTGAAGCTAATAATAATAATAATAATAATAATAATAATAAATGCAGCCTGACTAAGTAACTGAGAAATTGCAAAGTCTTGAAATCTCCCCTCACAGTGGAAAACTTAAACGAACAACTTTACCTTAAAGCACTGATACTGACGGAAATCTTCTACTGTAAATGTTAAATCGCTTCTTACAGAAAGCTTCACCAGAGCGACATTGATGCATTTTTCATTGTCATTGTTTCATAGTTTTAATAGTTTTAAATCCAGTTTTTAACTATTGTTACTTAAATTCTCATTTCCCTGTGAATAAGTTTCTACTACAGAAACGATAACGTATTCGAAAGAGTGAGTTAATATCACAATAATAAAACATGTGAGTTAAATCACTGATGGCACCACTGTCGAAGTCGCTGTTTGAGAAAATTATTCAAAACCTTATGATCAATCAGATTTGCGAATTTAATAGTTCTGTTGTATATTACCAAGATAATAAAAGTGAGCAAATTACTGTGACAGTCTAAACTGAATGTACAGTAAAACCAAGTGAGCTGTTGGCGCGCCTTCATCTGTGTCTATTCTTTTATTGATTTGGAAATCATTTATATCCACTTAGCGAGCAGCAAGCAACAAATAGATTTCATAATGGCCGTATGCAAGGAGCTGAGGGTTTACCTCAACACGTATGAATGAACCACACACAAGCATCCGTGCCGCTTTTAGAAGCAGCTAACTCGCTTTTCCTCCCGTCCTGCGGTCACAGGACAACGTGAACTGCTCAACTCTGCTGGGACAGAGCCCAACACAAACAGCCACGTCCTGTCTGCTTTATTCACCATCCACATCATTTCCTATTAGAATCTATCTGTGGTCTGAGCAGAATCTGAGAGATCGGTGGGTTAAAAAAAAAAGGGATGGAAAGTATGACACGACTTGGAAGATGCTGATTGTAAACTTTGACATAATTGCAGACCCGAATGAGACAGGAGTAACACCCCCCACCCGCCAATTCTGAGTTTCATATTATATTTTGGTGTATGTGCAAGAGTGATGCTATTCCTGTCCTTCTTCATCAGCACATTTCCCAGCAATGAAGGCAGCTGGTCTAAATAAAGGTCTGAACTGATCAAAAGTGGTTTTAAACATACTGAGATTTATTCACTCTTTCCACAAGCAAACAGACATTTTCAGATTTTTTGTTTCCCTTGGCGTAAAGGCCTCATGTAGGTTTCTAATACAAAATGACATATTAGACGTAGTTGGAAGCCATTGTATATAAGGCTAGTGCTACGCTATGAAATTCAATAATTACACGTAAGCCGTGTGTTTTAGTCGAAGACTCGTGAGCTCAACTGTTGCAATGTCAGCTTTGGTTATCTGTTGTAATGAGAATTTTTTTTTAATTTTCAGATTAATACGTAAGGTGACCCTTAAGTAGTCCCTCCAGGATTTAGCGATTCTGCGGTCGCAAAAATGATTGCAAAATCAAGGAAACTCCATAGTATTCGCAGGAGCTTGCAATTTTTCATAATGACCACAGATTTTCCTCGGATTTGGGCCAAGACATGTCATGCAACCTCATCACAACACGCCACATGACATCATCACAACGCGCATTCAGCCAAACCCCCCCTTTGATTCACGTGCGTCGAACATGAGTACAGCTTAAAAGGTCTCATTTACCAAACATCACTATGAAAAACGGTGCAAAACAATTTCATGCAACTGCAATTTTGCCAAAAAAGCATAAAAAGGCATTTTTTGGCCTCAATAATCACAAAAAACTCCGGAAAATACTGTATAGACTGCTTAAAATACGTCTAAAAACTTGCTAGCTGCGTGATCCCCCCCGCCCACTATTTTATAAAATGTTGGGTAGCTATGTGTCATAGCAGAACAGAAATGAGCTTGATTGATTCAGATTGTCATCAGATACTCATCCTCAAAATGTCTGCAATGCCATGTGCCATTACATTATCATCAAAACAGAGAAGAGTACTTACACACTCTGTACAGATGATGTTGGACAAAATTTTTAATGACATTTATCTAATGACATTTATCTAACAGAGCAGAACTGAGTAAATTAATCACTGATCATTTACACCAATGTTCGCATGAATGGTGAAGAGACAATGATGAGGCTTGGGTTTAAATTCTACAAGTGATTTCCACCTTAAGACAGATGTGGGCGATGTTGATAATCATTGACAACTCATTTCCTATTGTAAAGTTATCACTCTATACAATGGTTTTTTTTTTCTTTTTTGTTTTTTTCCCCCCCCATTAGTGGATTAGGTGGGTGGGACATCTTTCAGTGGAATTGAAATAAAATCTTAATAATCTCCTTTTCCACTTTTAATCAGACTTTCAAATGCTAGAGATTTACTTGTGGTTGAGATACATGCAAAAGATACAGTATTTCATTCCAGGAAAACATTGTAGTTTCAGAAATATATACACTGGGATGCAAAAGTTTGAGACCACATTTTTTTTTTTTTTTTTAAACTGAAAATAAACAGAAAATTGTAAACAAATAAATAAATAATATCAAATAATAAAAAAAGGACATGTGTAACATCTTGCACATTCAATATTAAAGATGTTGCACAATTTCTAGGTCACTATTTAAGCGTAAGGACATTTTTAATATGTTAATATGCTTTATAGAAAAGGTCAGATTTTCCGTGAGTCTTATCCCTTCTATTGAAGCATGTGTTCAGATGACACGCCGATGGATTTGATCTAACACAGATTATAAGGTTTTACACTCGCAGTCAGCTCGAGTGCACACTGTCATTAAAGCAAAAAGGGGACGTACCAAATGCTACACAACTCTAGTATGAGATTCTACTTCTCACTCAAGTTGTTGCTGATAATATCATTTGTAATGAAAACCTTTTGTGTTCAAATGAAAAAGAATGCCAAACAGAAGCATATGTGTATAT
>JANDJT010000002.1:6801116-6813815 GCA_024331685.1 Stegophilus panzeri
TATATAAAATAAGAAGACATTTTTATGCCACCACATGCTAAACACAAAATATATCAGAAAAGAAAAATGTAATACATAAAATACTAAGTAACTAATATTCAAAAGCATAACATGAAATAAATAAATAAATGTATAAATAAACAAACAAATAAATAAATAGATTAGTTAATTAGAGGATACTATGCCACTAAACGCTAGACACAAAATGCATAATAGTGTAAAATATAACTATTTATAAATGCATTTTAAATAAATAACAATTATATCTAAATAATAGGATACAATTAGTTATATGCACGTATTAGTCGGAAATATTTCTGAGTATTGTTTTTATTAAGAAGTATTAATTATAATAAATGAAGTGGTAATGAGGGTGATATGTAGCACGGTGTTGTGTTAAGTTGTCATGGTGCTATTTTAAGTGTGTTGTCTATGCGTTTTATGAAGGTTGTGCACCGGTCTCAATTCGCTGTGACCCGTTAGGATTGAGCGGAGGTCAGCTGTGCCAGATGTTCAGAGTGTCTGGTTGCATGTGCACTCAACGGCCTTTCCGTCACGACTGTCTTCCTAGTGACAGACATTCAGAATGACCTGAAAACCTCCATATCAGTGTGAATCGAGAGTAAAAAAGTAGTCTCGTCGACGCAGTGCCATAAGTTTGTGTGTAGGGAAAAAGAACAACCAGAAAGCAGAGGTGTGTTTGTTTGCTGGTTTGTTAATTTTGCAGCAATGAGATATAGGGTCAGAGAGGGCAGGTCTGAATGGCAGTGCGTGGGCGTTGTATTTGTTTCCGGCACTGTGCCATTCTTTCACTGCCGAAACTAGTTTGGCGGGAATGGCGGAGAGCTGAAGGCGGCAGATTGCGACTCGGCGCTCTTTGTAGGGGCTGGGCTCATCTTTCAGCCATGCAGCTGTCGCCGGGCTCCTAGTGCCAAAACCATCGCACCGTGAACTGTGACCCATGCACTCGCTCAAGCATTAACAAGGGCCGTTACAACTGTCAGAACAAGCAGGGCCGTCTGTCAGCGGGGAGGCCAGGCAAATTAAAAATGCAAAATTTGTTAATATATTTTGTGTGTGCAAGTCACAGAATGAGTCAACACCTGTATTGTGCAAGTCAATGTCATTCCTACAAATCAGAGCTGCTGCATAAACTGTCGCATTATATTTGAAAGAGCTTGTGGGTTGAAACATTTATTAATTCATTCATATTTAGAATTCAATATTAATTTCCGTAACAAAAAAAGGCTAAACTCGTGAAGAGTCTTCGCATAAAGAGTAACATGTATGCTATGGTTAGTTTCACACAAAGCGCTAACATTTAACCGGGAACCGAATGGAACATCTTTTCCCTTTCTTCCTTCCATTTAAATAAAGGAAAATCACTGAATTGTTCTCGATCAACAGGTTAGTAGTGATATTATTGAGGCTAAGTACTTCTGCAATCCAAACTATGCTAGTTAAGTGGCTAGCTCCTTTTGGATGGTCAGTTCTGCTAAACATACATTATAAGAAGACTTTGTCTGTACTACCTTACAGATGTGTTTGTTGTGTGTGACATTTGAACTCTTGGTCACTGAGTAATCTCCACAAGCTGAGATTAGAGGACACTGTGATATCCGGAAGCCTTTTAGCTGCAGCATCTGTGTGCTAAGCTAGCTAGCTAACTGTGAAGCGATGAGCAAATTGTATTAATCGATATGCACATTCTAGCTACGTTAGTTAACGTCAGTGAGTACGTTTACATGGACAGCAATATTCTAATTATTGATCTTATTCTGAATAAGACAATATTATGATTTAGGTGTTTACATGAGTCGCTTTTAGAATATTCCTTTCATGTTCCCGTTTTACATGTTATAGAACATAGATCGATTATCGGCACACGTCCTTACGTCACCGCGCCATCATCTTCGTTATAGTACCATATACAGTTTTGGGTGTTTCATTTTTAATTTTATGAAAGCTTCAAGTGCAGTTAATTATTTGTCATGCTATACGTGCAAATAGACGACTGCTTGAAGCCGTGGGCTGCGTCCCAAACCGCGTACTTACCTACTATATAGTAGCTGAAATACATGTATTTCGCCTACTATATACATGTATTTCGCCTAGTATATAGCAGGTAAGTGCGTGGTTTCGGACGCAGCCGTGCTCTTTTGTTTGCCGTCAAACGGTTGAGCACTGCCGTGTGTGTACGTGTCCTGTCACAAAATGCGTTGAAAACTCCAACACAATGTTAATAGTGTGATTAAGGTGTGTACATGTCTGTAACGCACGTCGATAATGTGACTAAAACAGGAATACTCCACGTTTTAACTTGATTTGTGTTTACTTCGAGTATGACTTTAGTCGGATTAAGGTCATCAATAATCGCTGTTTATGTGCTAGTTTCTTAATCAGACTATCGTCTTAATCAGGTTAATATCGGATTATTGTTGTCCATGTAAACGTACTGAGTGATTGCAGAGTATATAGGATGGCAGGAGGACATGTATATTGGCTGTTCAGATGAGGTTAATCATATTAAGCAAACATTTTCAACAGTGTATTGATTATGTAGAATATTACATTACATTAGCCTGTTCTAGATTTTTCTCTTTTCTAGAAAGGTGTAAGTAGTTTTCAAATAATAGTTTTAGTACTTTTTTTTTCAGAAAGTAAAAGGTTCACAATTAGATATGAATTCAAAAACAAAACAAGCCTGAGTTCTGTTATTTGTTGTAATGCCTGACTGCAGACATCTTGTGATATTCATTGTGTGATTTATAGCCTAAATTAGTCAAAGTTAACACACTTCATTTCATGACTCCACACTCCTTCTCAATCATTCGTTTCACTGCTGCTCTACCTTTGCAGTCAGACCTATAATGAGGACTCTCTTCATTTCATTTTTCTGGAGTTATACTTCATCTGCATTGCATTATTGTTTTAAACAGTTTGCTAAGAGTAAGAGAACCAGGGTCATAGTACATGCTATGCGTTAGAGGTGTTAAGCATTGACATTAATTTGATCTGTTTAGTGCTCCATGTGTCTGTATCTTCTATATCTTCAAACCTGAAATGGATGTGGCCTAAACTGGCACTGTTTGGGTTTTAATCGAACACTACCACTATAATCAGAAACATTGTTTGGGGGGGGGAGATTAAAAACATTAATCTTCTTTTGATTAAGCTATTGCTTTGTTGATTTGGATGTATGCTTTGGGTCATTGTCGTACTGAAAGGTGAAATTCCTTTTCATCTTCCGCTTACTAGCAGACACCTGAAGGTTTTGCATTAAAATCGACTGGTATTTGTAGCTATTAAAGATTCCCTCTATCTTGATAAAAGCCCTAGTTCTGGCTGAAGAAAAACAGCCCTAAAGTATGATGCTGCCACTACCATGCTTCACCGTCGGTATGGTGTTCTTTTGGTCCGGCATAAATTTTGGAATTATGGGATTGTTGTACCTTTTGGAATTGGTCTCATCAGACCATAACACATTTTGCCACATGGTTTGTGGTGATTTGGTTGAACTTGGATGTTTTTGTGAGAAAGGGCTTCTGTCTAGCCACCTTACCCCATAGCCCAGACATGTGAAGAATACAAGCGATTGTTGTCATATGCAGAGAATAAGCAGTACTTGTCAGATATTCCTGCAGCTCCTTTAATTTTGCCATTGGTCTGTTGGCAGCCTCCCTGGTACATTTTTTGTCTTTTGTCGTTCTGTAAATTTTGGAGGGACATCCTGTTCTTGGTGATGTCACTGTGGTACACCATTTTCTCCACTTGTTGATGATGGCCTTCACAGTGTTCCATGGTATTTCTAATGTTTTGGAAATTCTTTTATACCCCTCTCCTGATTGATACCTTTCAACAAGTGAGATTCTGTACAGACTTTGTTAGCTCTTTGTGGACCATGGCTTCAGCAATCAGATGAAACCAAGGAGATGTCAAGAAAATCCTTCAGAAACAGCTGGTCTTTATTTGGGGTTAATCAGACATAGACATACACATACACATACACATACACATGCACATTTCCGTATGAAGATAAATTGGTGGTCTTCAGTATTATCATTTTAAATGGTCTCCATTCTTGTCTTTGCTTTATTGAAATGCTGTTTCCTGGGCCGTCTCTCCAGAATACCACCGGAGCTGATGAGATCCACTTCAAGTGGCCCTCGATGCTGATGAAGCACGTTGATTGGCCCCGGGACGCCGTGATCGTTTTTTGTTTTTTTTTCTTCCGTTTTAGGGAGGCGAGGACCACAATCGGTGTCCGCCTTTGATAGGCCGGCTCTTGCACTTCTCCCAGCACGCGTTAAGGGGCGGGGGCAGAATAAGGGAGAGACGCAGGTATTCGAGCAACAGAAAGAGAGGGATTGCACATGTGCACTCTGCTGTCCTGAGTGCCTTTAAGCCCTTTGTTCCCCTGGCTGAATGCAGTTAATTAGCAACAGTTACTATAGCAACTGCCTCTCGCTTCAAAACAATGTCTAATTTTTTTTTGCAGCTAAGCTTATCGTACTGTTTACCTGAAGGGCTTGCCGCTGGCTCCCTGCCCAGCCTCTGAGGTTAATTGTGACAGCGGCAAAAAAACATCACAACCGCTGCTTTGTTGAGGGAGAAGCACGGAGGGGAAAAAGGAAGAAAAAGACGAGAATCCTCAGCAGTGAGAGCTGAAGACCTAGCACTTACATAATTCACCTGCTTTGCGAGCCTCCATTCAGCCTGGCCGCAGGCAATTACATACCCTCTGGAGTACATCACTGCACACATGGCCAGATGTGAAACATGACAAGAAAAGCAAAATGGGACACTGAGATCAGAGAAAATGTATTTAATGGAGGTTATTGTGTGTGCGGGAGCGCCTTGTGTCAAATTGCTTTGAATAATGCACCCCGTAAGCTGCTCTCTTTCTAATGTGGCTCGAAGTTTTTATCAAGTATCTTGGTAAATTTGTGAATTCTACAAGAACGTCTCACATTTCGATTCTTTGAGCCAGGTTTACACTGTACGCCTTAGATAGCAAAAAAAACACACACAAAAGAATTATTCAGTTGTGAGTTGAGGTCGTCAATCTCAGGATGTCTTAGCTGTGTCAACAATTTTTTTTAAAAAACCCTGAGTGTGACCGATGCTAGTCTTAAAACCAATAAGAATACTGCATTTGATTACGAGAAACTCATGGGCTTAGGGACAGATACATTCGTGGTCATAGCAAAACATAAACAAAACATGAGAATGGAGAAGAAAATCCTTATTACCTCAAGCTCACTTGTTTGTGAAGAACGTTTCTGTTTATGTGAGCTGGTTTTCTGCATGAGCCAGGATTGCACTGATTAATGACGTTAGCAGAACGTAGTGATTTTCTTTAATCACAGGTCTACCATTAGAGGATCTTCACTGTACAATCTGGCATGAAGAACATATTATTGTATAGTTTGTTATGGATGTTATTCTGATCATCCTATACAGTGTAACAAGTTATAATCTTAAAACATTGCTGAAATTACACACAGCCTCCATCCAGCTTTGCCGAGTCTACTTCCTTAAAGCAGTCTAAATATCACAGTATGTTTTGGATGATGCTCAGGAGCACATGCAGGCTGTTATGATTATTATGTGTGAAAGGACCATCTGTTTCAGGAACTGGGTGCTTTTAGCGGCTGCTATCAGGCCCTGGCCACCCGAGCAGTCTTTTACAGTGCATCTGTTTGCTTAGGAGGTGGCGAGCGTTAATCATATCGTGCTATTTTTCGACCGCGACCCAAAGCTGTAAGATATTTTGCTTCAGGATGAAGGTCCGTGCATAATAGCTAAGCGCAGACCGGACCTGATCGTGCCGCTTTGATGAGGCATTTGTTTTTGCCCTGCTACTGACACGCCGCACACTCAGTCATCTCATCAGGGCCAGGCGGCCATCTCCGACGGGCACTAAGTGGCACTTGGTTTGCAGAGCTGCTGTGGCTCAGTTAAGCGTAATAAGCGAGCCTGGCCTCCCCCGTGGACCGCTGCCGCAAACCCGGCCACCCGCAGCGAGGATAATGAGGAATTCTGGGATCCGCTCAGGCTCCCTCTGCTACCTGCATTCACTCCGCGAATGGAGTCTGGAGAACTTCAGCCTCATACACACTCAGACATAGACACACACACGCACCTCCTATACAGTCCCTCGCTTTTATCGGCACGCCATTGTGGCTTGGTAGCAGCTCTGTAGTTTTTACACCTGGGAAAGACACGTTTTCAATTACACTGTGATTACTCTTCATCATGTGAAGATGAGTTACTGAGTGCAGGCAATGGGTTTGGTTAATATAGCTGAAGACATGGTGTTTTTTTTTTTTTGTTTTTTTTTTAACAGCGACAGGTGGATATATCCTTGGTACAGAGTCTTATTCGTTCGCAAAAGCAGAGGGAATCTGCATCCAGTCGCAATTCTTTCACAGTGTCGTCGTTATGTTGAAATGTTTGTAGAGACCTTGAACTTGATTTATCTTGTATTGTCCCGTAAGTATTAATGTGTCTTTAGTCAGTCACCACTTTTTCTTCATGATTGTATTGTCATGACTATTTTATTAGTATCCAAGTTTAACCACTTAAGCAAAATCCAGTATTATGGTGTTGGAGTTAATCAGCACCAGTAGTTTTCGCCTGGCGATGTTTTGTCCATTTGACACTTGAGGCAGGCAAAGATGGCAATAAAAAAACCATATGGTCTCATCTGAAAACTCATCCCCAGGTGCTAGTCACACTTCCATTCTTTTATTTCTTATGGTTTTTATGGTGCAGACCAATTAATGTAACCACTTTATAACAGGCACCTTGGTTATTTGAAATGATAACTTGTCTTTTTAAAAAGAACTGCTGTTTTATTTTCTTTGGCCTTCTGCTGATTCCAGTGATTAGATCTGTTCTGTGTAATTTATTGCTTCAAAGCCCCGAAGGTTTGAAAACTGCCAAGCTCTCGTTTTTGCGGCTGCCGATATTCCATTTGGTTATGCTTCAGAAGCACAGTTAGAAATATGTTTTCAAAATTCGGGGGCAATATTTGTTAAACTATACGTGAAATTAGCACATTACAGGATTTGAAAGCCGAATAATCAACCTCCAACTCTGTTATTGTAATAGAACTTTTGCCACGACGTTGTAGATTTATTTTATGATCCAGCGAGATCCTTTTAAAACGAGTTGTGTTTGGACCGACCAGGTGAAAGCACGTGCTTCAGGTTAGCCGACCCATCCCATGCTTGACTGCCCACCTTAAACCAAATGCCCAAGGCGTTTGTGTCTGCTCTTTGGTTACACTGCGAGATGTAATCTTATTGACAACCCTTTTCTCAAAAGATGTTTGTAAGCTACAGCGCTGAAAGACTTTGTCTCTTTCAGTCCTCAGTCAGTTTTAGCCTTTGACGTGGGTAAAAAAATACAACCCATCTGAGATTTAGTTTCCTAATGAATTCCAGAGCAAGAAAAAATAAGGCTTGCTTTTTTTTTTTTTTTTTTTTTTTTTTTTTCACCCCCAGAAGACCAGTGTCTGGCTTTTTGCTTTGCAAGCAATCTGCGGCTTCAAACTTCACACGGGTTCATCAGTATGGAATGTGCTGGGGAATCTCGTATTGCTCTATTAGCAAAACTGCATGCACTTATCACGTAAACTCGGCAAACGCTACAGAAGATAAAGAGAACTTTCGAATCTATCTAGGAATGTAAAACATTTGTACTTTAGTCTTTTCTTGTTATCAAGTAAATGGCCATAGTACAAGAACCACATAGACCTACCAGTGAAACTTAAAGGAAAATCCAGCCTGGATAACTTGCATATTCATTTTCTTAATGAACACGTGATCAACTGTGTCCAAGATTTATTTAGTCTGTCCAGCTCTCTCACCTCCTCATCTGTACACTCTGCTCAAACAGATTAGCTTCCAAAGCTTCAGCTTTCATGCTAACGAACGCCATCGTACTCGTCATCTCATAGACCGCTAACCAGCCGAGCCGAGTCTCTACAGTGACATACTTGTGTCTTACTTTGTCGTATCGCCGCATTTGCACGCCGGAACTTTGGGTCCAACATTTGCACCATCATCTCCACTACTTGTCCACTGGATTTCTCATTAATATGACACTGAAAGAAAAGAAGCCGTTGCTCTTTTGTTTTTAGGAGCTAATGGCAAAATCTGAGCGTTATCCCTTATGTTTGAGGTCACTGACTTCTATAAATGCTATTGTAACCGTGCTAGCAATGTCCGTCCTGTGACAAGTGCTGAAACTCAAATACAGCACCAAAACAAACCAATTAGCAGCATAATTGCTGAGCACATCACAAATATATTTCTTTATCAACATATTTAATGTGTTTTAAGGTGTTCTTTTATCAGCACTGACATTGTTTAGATCGACAGTCTGTTTTGTCCATATTCCCTGTAGTCTATAGTCATTTTTTTTTAATTTTCAACTCTAATCATCATAGCAATTTGCGAAAAGCTTAAGAAACCAAAGACCATGGATGTTCACGACATTTGTCTTTTGTACAACGTTTGAAGGAACGTTGCTTTGGGTTTGAGAGACAGTGGAGTGAGCGTGTTCAGCAACTGGTTTCAGGTTGCACTGCTCCGATTGGCTGCATTTGTGTGTGTAAAACAGGGTGCTGTTTTTGTACCGTTTAAAGACTCGGTCTACTGAAATAAATGATTTGCTGTAATTGAAATGATTCTAGATCATTTGACCTGCCCGTTATTTTTCGCCTCTTGATTGCCGAACGTTAAACCATTAAATGCACTAAGTGAGAGGTACTCTTGAGAGTTTTAACAGGTATAGGATTTGATTTGGAATGTTAAAGTCAGAGAAGAGAAAAAAGAGAGAAATTCCCATGCAATTTGCAGCTGCGAAACTCGCTGAGGGAGTTTGACATTGATTGAGGCCTGGAGCATGAAGACCCAGAGCGGGAATTGAAGGGTGTGCGTGTGCGTGTGCGTGCGATGTATCAGGGTCATGAAGTTTGGCTTTTCATTTACACATATTGGTGACTGCTAACAGGTTTCTCTTCATGTTCAGATGCAGGATTGATCCTGAGAGATTGAAAATATTGATTTAACCCTACGTCTGACTGTGTGCGTGCTGGGAGGTGCTAGTTGGTGGCGTGTTCACACATCAGCAGGACTTGAGTTCCTCCGTTTCTCCGGTCCTCTCGGGACTCCTCGTTACTGCCTTGCATTTCCCCTTCTCTCTCTCTCTCTCTCTCTCTCTCTCTCTCCCCCTTTCTCTCTCTCTCTCTCTCTCTCTCTTTTCTGAAAGAGCCTCCTGACCAGACCTGCATCAACAGTAATGTATGTGATGATTGCGCCTCCTAATTGATAGAGCAAGGCCGCGGAGGACTGGCTGCAGTAATTGGCCTTCTGGGAGCTTGTGCAGATTCAGTAAGGTTGGAGTGGCTTCTGCTTTGCTGACAAACACTGAGGAGTGGAGTGAGAGAGGACAAACATGGCCGAGTCGACTCGAATCCCCTCCCCACCTGCGGCCGCGCTCTGGGGATTTACGAGAGGTCGTCTAATGTAATCCTCTCTGTCTTGAGAAGGCTTGGGGTGAGCACCTGCGGATTTCTGCCGTTGGCTTGTCTGTTTGCACAATGGATGCGAGTCATTAATCCCCAGCCTCCCGACACTCTTCGTCTGTCTGAACGTCCATAATTCAGGCTTTTAGCGCTAACCCGGGTCACCGGGAGTTAAGTATCGATTCCATTTTTGTGTTTGGAAACTTTGTATTGATTTTAAAAGGGTATTCATTACACTTAAGTGTCTTTTAATAGAGAATTGAAATGATCTGCAGTCAAGTGTGACTCATAAGATGGATGATCTATTATTAAGTCTTAAATCTAACACTGACACTCGACTTTATTTTATAGGAAGTTATCTCATAAGTTACTGCTCTCTGACCTTTATCAGGAGGTCCTGTGACTGAAAGAAAGCTCACAGTTTGTTGCCTTATCGCTCTGTTAACTGTGAATACTTGCAGATCCGGCTTGCATACCACGCCATTATTTGCTGCCCAAGAGCAGCATTTTAGGGTGACAGGGATTGAGTGGTGTATATATAGTCAGTAGGTGTGATGGTGGAATGTGAAACACCAGTGGTTTCTTTCTGGCATGTGTTACTTTCAGATCTCTGCTAGCTCTAGACCACAGTTCCGAGTTTTTCGAATTTGCTTCCTATAATCGCTCTCTACTGAGAATCAGAGGAAATTATGTTGTAATTTCTCACCAGCTTTTGGTTGATGTGCGGTTGTATTGAATTGTGGTAGTTTTCTTGCTTCTTTTTTTCTTTTTTCTTTTTTTTGCTTTTTGCTTTGCTTTGAGGTGTTTTTCAAAGAACGTCTTGCTTGATTGATGATTGGCCAAGAATTAATCCTTTGTTGGCCATTGGATTAAAGGTGAGCTGTGCTGAATCAGTATAGTGTCAAGATTCAATAAGTAGATTTTATTCCATGTAGCATTTCCTTTAGTTCTTTAGTCTAAAATTACTCATTTTTCCCTGGGCACTTTTGAGACAAAACGCAGCAGAATATGTAAGTGTAGGCTATTGATGTTTGTCTTTTTGATAAGTGTTTCTGTGGAATAATTAAGATGCTTTTAGGAATAGCTGTGGGAATTGCAAAAAAAAAAAAAAAAAACCCACGTTAAATGGTATTTACAGAAAAAGCCCTGTTTATGATTCCACTCTATCCAGGAAAAGACAGCACTGGCCATGTATTAATAAGAGACAAATTATGGTTAGAAGAGGACACCAAGTGTGTATGAGAGACATTGTTCTACACAGCAAGCAGCAGATGGCATGGGGGCCACGGCCTGAGTAGACCGAGAACTCCCAACAGGCCCACAGTTCACTTTGCAAAACATACAGGGTCAATTTGTAAAACATATAGGCTTGAACCTTGAGCTTGTAAAGGCAGGGGTGACAGGGAGTGTAGCATTGTGACCCAAAAAGAAAGGGTGGTGTGGGTGTGACTGCCACAGCACTGGGCGTGATGACTTTAACCTTGAAGCCTTTCTCAGACTTGGTCATCTCTAAAGCCTGGGGCCCCACTATTTGGGTGCTTAAGCTAGTCATGATCAGCAGCTGGTTGGCAGGAGTCAGATGTTGGGCTCAGCAGCTGTTATCCAGTGCCGTTTCTAAATGGATTTCATTGGTTGGGTGCACTGAGCTCTTATTCCCCTTCCCCTAATTATGACTGAGATCAGCACACGCTAACCTACAAAACCTCTTAAGCCATACTTATTCAAGAGGTCAAATTTACCATACATCTCAGAACAAGAACTCTTTACCTCTGGTTTGGCTTTCCAAGTCATGCTGAGCTGACTGGTTTAGTTCTTTTTATTCTAAAAAGCTTGTGGGTCAAATGTGGGACTTATTTAAAGTGTACAGGCTTTGACATAAATTAAGTGAATGACACAACAGTTGCAACATGTTGCTAAAAGGTTTTATGGAGGAAATTCCTGGATACTTTTCTGGTCTTGATATTATGATATTTCATTTGGAAACTTGAAGACATCCATCATATAATGTCAGATCTCTATTCCGTTCAGCTTCCAAGACACAAGTACTTTCCTTTGTTTTCTTTCTAAATGGCCTCTCATCCTCACTAGTAGTGTTTCCTAGAACGCTGTTGTTCACAGGAGTAAAAGGCTTTCTATCCACTTTCAAACACACACCAACACACTCTGGCTTCCAAACCCTGCCAATGACCCTTGGAGTCTGGAGGTTGCCTGAATGCCTCCATATTGTTGGTTTAGTCCATTCTAATGCTAATGGAAGCCCAAGACCCTTGAGTCATCTATCACGCATGACAGGATAGCAGGAGTATTGTCTGGGCTTGATACCCCACAGGACAGGAACAGGACAGCCGCCTCCACTGCTTTCATTGTGAACAAACCGAACTGACTTAATGTTCCTGAACTAACGTGTCTGGATTCACTGTACACGTACATTCTAGACAATTAGTGTAATGTCCTATTTTACAAACTACCAAGTAAGTGCAACCTTGACAACTCTTTTTCCATTAATACACACATTTCACTGAGAGATCCGCCGAGTTTGCACAAAAAAAAAATAAAAACTGCCCATGGTCTACATCATTGTCCCAGATAATTGCGCTTAGTTTCTATCCAGTGGGCATGTTGAGTTTTCATGGGAGCTAATTAAGGTTAAGTACAGGCAAAATTGTGATCGTGGTTCCTCTGTCACAAATAACACTTACCAAGTTACAACCTAATGAGAATAAACGACAGATTTGGATGTGGTGCTGAGATCAACCAGAGCTCTGCACGCTTTGAAAAACTACCTCTTGTGTCCCAGAGTGCTGTGCAAGGGGAAAAAAAAGCCACATGAAGAGATGTCTTGCATATGTGCAAGTGCTGCTGGCTGAATCTCACCCTGTGTTAGCACAATCCAGCATGCACTGACATCATTGCTGGACCAGATGTGAGCACAGTCTTGCCTGTTAAACCAAAAGGGCTGCTACAGGAAATAAGTGCTTTGCAAAATAAGGTTACCGAGCAATGTTATTAGCAATCAAATAATGCTACAAAAATGCTTGAATATGTGGTAAGTAAATGAAGATGCTGTTTATCGCTGAAGTCTTTCTCTGATTAAATCATCTCTGCTTTGCTGTGACGGCGGGGAATAAGATGGGACCGTATTTGCCCAACCCGCACCCCCC
>JANDJT010000002.1:6813915-6824710 GCA_024331685.1 Stegophilus panzeri
CCACGCACCCCCACCCCTCTTCCCTGGGTGCAGAATCAATGGCAGTTTTCCTTCATCCTCTTTAAGAGGAAGACGGATATTAGCGTTGGCAATGGTGAAGAGGACTACGGCTCCTCGGAGGAAAAAAGGAGGGGTATGCCACGTGTTGCTTAATCCAGGGGACAGGTCTGTAGATCTTCTTTACCACTGATTCATTCCCAAAACACAAATCTGGAGTTTGAACAGCAGTCCTTTTAACTGGCATGATGGTGATTATGAAGTGCATAATATAACACGTTTTCTCTTTTATTTACTGTAATGATTTGCTCATTTAGTAGCACTTCAGTTTAAGACTCGGGCTCTTGGAGTAGACCTCAAATAGTGGGCGAGTCTAGACACATTAATTAAGATTACAAATTTATGCTTTGAAATAAAAGTTCAAAAACTGCTCGCACTGTGCCAGTTGGACTGTTTGGGCGACCCTGAGAAAGAAGCAATAAAAAAAACCCCAGAGGAAATAACTCACTGAGGAGTGAATTAAAAGCAGGCCAGTTGAAATCTTCCCCCCAAATGAAAGGAGTGTGATGGAACATGGACAGAAAGTGCCACTGGAAAGTGAATATGTTGTAAATCACACTGGCCTGCACTGCAAGCAGCAGGGGGTAGAGGTTAGAAGAGCTGCGATGGGGGTAGTCAAGGGTAGCTTTGCAGACCGAGCAGCTGTGTAAACCCTACTGATTGAAGGAGGGTCTGGACAGAGGCAAGCAGGGAGGCAGGGAGGAATAAAGGGAAAGAGGGGGAACTTTTCAATAAAAGCAGTTAGCTATCCCCCCACTCAGCTGACTTCCACATCTCAGCTTCAAACCGTGCAGATAATCAGTGCTCCGCCTAGTTTCGAGAAAGGGCCTCTGCCTGCCTAGCGGCTGGATTTAAAACCACCTCCTATGCAAGCACAGAAAGCTTTGAGGTTTTCTTTCTCTGCATATGAAGGGTAAAGGCTAAGGGAGTCTCTCCACTGTGGAGGGTGTCCTGAAAGCCCCTCCGCAGGGAGTAGGGAAAGGGAGGCAGTCCAGCAGCCTCGGAGAGGGGCTCAAGCTATATTTCTACTAGAAAGAGAAGTCAGCTGCTGGAGGCCAATCTGGGTGGTGGGGGTGCCTCAAGGCTCCATTGTGGGCCACTGCCGTTTGAGGGCTATTGATATGTCTCTGGACCTCCATGACTTATTCACATACAACAAGTTTTCCCCTTACCAAAGAGGGTGGAGAAAACACTTTCACTCTCTCCCAAAAGCTAGGACTTGAATCTTTGCGGTAACCTCATAAATACCTAATCCTTCCCCTGCTGTTTTAAGTGACGGGCTCTCCTTTACAGGCTGACGTCCTATTCCAATTCCCCACCTGATGGATCTCAATAGGAGTCGGTTTGGTCAGGAGTTGGACAGTCCACACTGTCACTTCTAGTAGGAGGTGCTGTATAGAGATACAACTAGCTGACTGCTAAGTCTGTCTTATTAGCAAGGCTGATGCTAATATGTACCTTACAAATGAAATACACAGATGAAAGCAGCTACATTTCTTTTCCCCTGACAAGTTCCTGGAAAGCATGTAATAATAACAAGGAACAAGGCTGTGGAGTTTTTAAAAAAGTACATGTGGAAGCAATAGGGACTAACGTCAGGATGTCTACCCAAATTTGAACAGGATTAAAAACCTTCAAATCTAAATTTAGATCGTCAGACCCGGACCCGCCTCTTTTGCCTTTTTTTTACTTTTCCTTTTTTTGAGTACATCAAACTTTGCCACACAACTTCCTTCGGACATCAGTGAGTTTAGCAGTCATGATTAATACAGAGTTACAGAGATTACTGCGGAGCATGCCTTGTTCATCGAAAAGCCTCGTTTTAATACTTTTATTAAGAAATCTCCACGGGGCAGGGGCAACTTAGGCCATGTGTAATAGCTCTATTCTCTTCTTAAATAAAACACTGGTGCTGATTAGCTTATAAGACATACAGAATTACTCCTTCTAAACTTCATGGGGGGTAGCTTGTGTGGCAGGGGATTTGGAAGCCTTGAATTTGGCCTGCTTCTTTTTTTTGTGTGTGCACTTTTCTTTGTGCCAGCGTTGTTTTGCACTGCAAACATAGGAGAGAAAGCACACTGCCCTGGTCCCGCTGAGCACGGTGGCTTTTTTTTTTCCCCCTCCAAGCCGGTGAAAAGAATGAATTATTCAGCAGTAAGCATGCTTACAGCTGGCCGATTGTGAGCTTTGATCTAGGAATGGGGCGTCTGCATGAATGGGCCTTATTGTCATGTTATGTGTACACAGTGTGTGAATTATTGAAAGTGGCGAGGGCCCCGGCTTCATCTGGGAGAGATTACAGTGCAGGCATGCTGGGGTGGCGGGCTGGAGCTGCAGATCTCCCAGATGCTGTTTATTTGTTCTTGGGTCACATGACTGTTGGTACAGCCTTAACGAAGAAGTAGGCGAGACCGCCTCCACACTTTGACTCATCCAAAACGCTCCTAAACACACATGGGCCTGAGGCAAGGCAGCAGTGCACACCTGTCGGGTGGGGCCTTAAGTGGCATGGTTTTTTTTTTTTGTTTGTTTGTTTTTGTGGGGTTTTTTTTTTCATTATTATTTTGGTTGTCTTTACCCGAAAGCTAATTCCGACTTTGTGAGCATATAAACACTGAAAATGCTCCTGAGGTGTATAGTGTCCAAATGCCACAATTTACAGAAGCTTTTATATCATTTTAAACTGCTTTAGATCGGTTAGTTGTATTAATATTTAATGTCTCATTGATCGAAGGCTATTTGTTAAGCGAAGAGCATAGCTGCGGAGTGTGTGACTATCAGTACTTGATGGAAAGGTGGTCGTTCTTTAGCTGGCGAAGGACAGTGCCCACGCTCACACACAGACAGAGAGCGAGCTTCTTTTTCACGCGACAGGTGTGTAATGGCAGAAGCTCAAGAGGCATTACCCGGCCCTGCTGGCTTTCATCTAGCCCACCTGAACACAGCGAGCTCACCCTGTGCACAGCAGGCAGAGGCTGCAGCCTGCTCGTGTATATGTGTGTGTGTGTGTGTGTGTGCCCTCATTTCACACACACTAGCATTGGCACAGCCAGCAGCATCTCCTGTACTGAAGTCTAGTCTATACTCTAGATTCCATACATATGATCAATCCTCCCTTTCTCTGTGTCTCTAATATCTCTGGTCTGAGTTGCCTTCAGGTAAATAAATAATTGAGATAAATGCACGTTATTAGCCACAACAGAGAATCTGCTACAGATCCGAGCTGGTTCATGTTCACCTAAGGATGCTGATATATTGATCGGCTCTGCTGCAGTATTTTTTCAAGTACTTGGTACGCTGAAATACTTTTTTTTTTTTTTTTTTTTTTTGCCGGGTCCACCATTTGACGACTACAGATCTGGACTATTTACAGCACAGGTTCAAAAACAGCGTAATAGTTTAATGTTCAAGTAAAAACTTGCACCCCACATTCACACTGTGTCTGTTTATAGAAGCTGGTTATCTTACACTGGCCCAGATTTAAAATCGAAAACAACAGTTCTATGGCAACCATCGGATCCAGCTGGATACGTAATTAGAGCGGCTCCGTACCTATAATTTGCGTAATAGTTTTGAGGTGGCGGCATGTTATTAACATATGAAAAGGCTAAGCAGGGGTCATTGTGCCTCGCATGGGCAATTAGGGGTGAGCCGAGGGCAGAAGAATGTTTGGAGCTGCCATTAATTGGAAATCACTACAAAGCCATGCTTTAATTATAATTTAGCGAGAACAGCACTGCGTTAAATGGACATATTTCCTTTGCCATTATGGGCTGTAACAGTATGAATGTCGGGATCTGTTTCCTTTCACGACGTGAGGCTTTGGAGAAATTGGCCTTAAATTAGATTAATTTGAAAGGCTATAGAGTCACACGGCTTTTTTCATGCTAATACCATGTGTGGCGTGCGTTTGCATTTAAATGACACGTGTTTGTTTGCTCGGCGGACAGAAAACAGCCCCGTGCGCTGGGCCTAATGAAGAATATACACAGCGAGGCTGAACACAGAGACCGGAATCTTATCATGAACGTGAAGATCGGCTGCAGATATGTCATCTTCTCACGTTCTTTCGCTTTCAGGTCGGAACGAGCTGATCGCCAGATACATCAAACTGCGCACTGGGAAGACGAGGACGAGGAAGCAGGTAAGAAGCAGCGTTGAGCGTGCCTGCCTGCTGCCTGAGCTTCTGCATAAAAGATTATGGAACAGATTCTAATACCCAGCCAACACACACACACACACACACACACACACACACACACACACTCTCACACTCTTACTGAACACACATACCATTATATATCCTTATAAATAGTCTCACATAGCATTTAGATATAAAATAAGCATTTTCTTCACACACACATACACTAGCATGGAGCTTTGCTGCATGCCCTGGCTGGGAGTAAATGGACTGATGTGACCTTGGAAGTGGAGCACTATGCAGAGACTCCTCCAGTAGGCTTTTTTTATCCAGCTGCATGACGGCACAACGCTGAACTGGGGCTCTGGCCAACACACACGCACACACACACATACTCAAAGACGAAATAGCAAGAAATAAATCTCTCTCTCAGTGGAAAAAATAGTCACCCCACACACCTATTTAGTCAGCCAGTACTTTTACATGGACAACAATAAACCGATATTAACCCGATTAAGACGATACTCTGATTAAAAAACTAGCATGTAAACAGCGATCATTGATGATCTTAATCCGACTAAAGTCGAAGTACTCGAAGTAAACACAAATCGAATTAATACGTGTAGAGTACTCCTGTTTTAGTCGCATTATCGACATGTATTACAGACATGTAAACACCTTAATCACACTATTAACGTCGTGTGGGAGTTTTCACCGCAACAGGACATGTACACACATGGCATCGCTCAACCGTTTGACGGTAAACAAGAGAGCACGGCTGCGTCCCAAACCGCGTACTTACCTACTATATAGTAGGCGAAATAAATGTACACAATATTGTCTTATTCAGAATAAGGTCAATAATTAGATTATTGCTGTCCATGTAAACATAGCAATTGATTCAGTCTTGATAGAGTTCAGTTACAAGTATATTAGTGTATATTAGTCTACATAGTGCACATGGTTCTCTAGTGTAGGGAACAAGTAGTGAGGAGACACATCCCCTACATTGGATTGTAACTTCTCAAGCTACAAGCTCGTGATTTAAAATAGCTAAGCTAGCCGTTTGATGAATCAGCTAGCGACACTACTAACGACTAAGAAAGAGTAGTTAACTACACTGAATCTACTTTGTCAAACCGAAGAAAATCAGCTGTGACATTTTCCTTTCATTGCGCAGCTACTTTATCGCTCGAGCATGTCCGGGACACTCCAAGAAGCGCTCTTTTCTATCGGCCCCCACCCAAATCAAACCAAAGCCATGTATTAGGCGGGTTTAAAACACAGAACAACTTTGTTTCTCGTAGCGATGAGCAATCCGCTGATTCTGTTTCGGTTAAGACTCAATAAATAGCTGGAATACAAATGCAAATCAAGACCTGATACTGTGACACCTGATGTGAACTAGTTTACAAGCAGCTAGCTAACGATCTGGCTAGCTGTTTTAGTCGGCATTTTCAAATCGCTTATGAATTCAGAGACCCTTGCATTTTGACTGAGAAGGTCAATTTTTAGGCATTCAAATATGAAACAACTTATTTTTCTTCATAGATTATGTTTAATGGTTTAAAATGTCATTTTCATGGGTACTTCAAGTAAAGAGCGAGGTAACAGCATTGCAACAATGTGCTAACATGGCCACAATTACATCCTAATTTGATTTGCATAAGCTCCATCTTAACTGAAGTGATTGTTGTAATTAAATTGGAAAGGTCAAAGGAGCACTTGCACCACTCAGATATGTGCAAGTGACTTTGTGGCATTGGGGTGTTGGTTGGCAGCCGTTTTTAGCACCCCAACCCCCCCCCCCCCCACCCACCCACTTTTTTTTTTTTTTTTTTTTTTTTTTTTTTTCTCTGGACCTCCCGAATCACAGTGACACAGCGCTTAGCAGAAGTGTAAGCTACACAGGCCGCTAGGTAAAGCGCTCAGTCCCCAAAGGCCACTAGACATGCCCATTCTCATTCAGCGTGCAGCTGAGCACATCTGCTGTTTCTTAATGTGCTTAAGGAGCCTGCATCCTCTTTAATCAGCTCACTTAAGAGCCGAGGGCGAGCCAAGCCGGTGCTGCTGGTGGCTTCGAGCTTGGGCCGCGCTTCTCCTCTTTCCTAGTAAGCCCTGCTGCTAAATCCTTCCTTGAGTGTTCTTACGGTGAAAAAAAAATTGTAATTACTTTTCTGTATTCTTTTGTTTTTCTTTCAAAAAATGGAGGTGTCTAGTCACATACAAGTCTTAGCAAGAAAGAAAGTTCGTGAAATCCAAGCCGCCATCAAGGTAGGTCTGACTCCGCCCCCCGTCGCGGGGGTGGGGGGTTCTCATCACTATGGTTACAGGCTGTGTTTCTCCTTTGTCTTCCCTCCCCCCGCTCCCTGACCCCACAGGTGTCTAGTCACATTCAGGTTCTTGCCCGGCGGAAATCTCGCGAGTTTCATTCCAAGCTAAAGGTATGCGCTTTTCTGCTTTCGGCCCTGTGGTTGCCACGCCGTCTTCCTGTTTTGTACGTTGGCCCGAGTTTTCCTGTAACCTATAAGCTTTTCGCATGTCAGTGTGTGCATGCTTTAGCATGTATAATTCACCTCTTCCACCTTCTCTTTACCTCTTTCCCTCACACACACACTTTGTCTGTTACACTGAGGCCGTTTGGTGGTTAGCGTCTCTCTCTTTTTTTTTTTTAAATGACTGTTTATGCTGCTGTGCCTTCATTGACCACTAAGTGCATCTGCTTTGAAGCTACCTAACCCTTGGGACCTCTTTGTAGTGCGAGTATAGTTCGAGTGCCTTTATTATTAGCTTATAAAGCCGACCTGAATAGAGAGCTGGCAGTGTGGGTGGAGGAGGGTGGGGGGGGGAATCCAGCACACTGGATTATTCTTTCATCTAAATTTGGGGCGAGGAACATATTTATAGCTTACAAACATAATTAAAGAAATCAAAGCCGATGACTCTTAGCGCATATAGAATGCATGACCTTGCATGTGTGTGTGAGTGTGTAACGTTCTGGAGTGCATTAAGATTGAGATGTTGATTTGGAGGCATGCTGGCAGAGCGCTCGGGCTGGCCGCGAGCTGCCGAGGACAGAAGTCAGACGGTCAGCAGTTAAGCTTAACCTCACGCTCGTGGGCGTGACCTTTGCAAGCCGAGGCTGGGATTTCGGTGCACACTCGCCTTCTTGCCTGTGCTGTAATGAAGTCATCTTTTTTTTTTTTCCCCCCTCCCCAACTCTCTGTGGAGAGATCGGGCCTAAAGATGGACCATTAGAGCCATTCGCATGCTTAACGTGAGGTTCTCGCGGGCACTCTCTCTCTCGCTCTCTTTGTCCTCTTTTCCTGGCTGTCAAATGCTTACCTCATGCTGCATTAATGAAACTATTGAAATCCCCCCCCCATACCCCCCCTCAACATCACACACACACATACACATACACGCCCTTCATACTTCATCCCACCCCCTTTTTCTCTAAAGGCCACCTCTGATTTTTTTAAAGCCTTTTGTACGATGTATAATCTAATCATAAAGTGACCTGTTATTTAAGGGGTCACCTTTGAACGTTGGTGACCTTGAAGTTTGTCGGCCTTCTTTCTGACTTTTTTTCCATCCTGTCATTCTTTCTCTCCCTTTCTCCATCTTTTCTTTCTCTCTCGACTCTCCCTGTAAAGAGATGACAAACTCTTTTGCCCGGCACACTTTTCCACAGTTCCCAGTTTACTCAGAAGGATTAATGACCCTTCATTTGTGTCCCTGTATGAGTGTGTGCATGAGTGCCTCTCTCTCTCTCTCTCTCTCTCTGTCTTTCTGTGTGTGTGTGTTTCTCCACCATGAATGGCTGATCTTTCAGGGCCACCGGCGGCTGCTGACTAGAAGCAGTCCGCCTTTTGTACGGCTTTCTGTCTCCTCTCATCTAAAGCAAATTAGAAGCAGGGAAGAATTCGAGCCGGCTCCCGGTGCATTAGAGTAAACCGTCCCGGCGTCCCTTTATCCGAGACATGTTGAGTGAAATGACGGTCATTACGGCGCTGCTCTCGGGGGATAGTTTGCAATGAAAGGTGGCCACAATGATCTGAAGCCCCCGTATCATCAGCTGCAAATCTTCCTTTAAGATGGCTCAGCTCATGACTTTTGGGCTGATCCTGAATGTTCTATGATGTTTGCGTTAAACCTCAGTATTGATCTAGATTCAGTTACACTACGGTTCAAAAGTCTGGTGTCTGCGAAGAGTCGGCTACTAAGAACAGTTCTCGTTTCATCAGTTATGAAAAGCTGATAAAGATGATTACATCATTCATCACTGAGGGAAAGAAACATGCATTTCCTAATAACTAGTGATGAGTAATGTGTAGAGGAGTGTTCTGATTCATCAGCAGGTCTTAGTCATTACAAAATCATTGTTAACAAATTCTGTTAGAATCCTACATGTTATGATTTGTATAAAATATGTAGCAAAAGAGCATTTTTTTTTTCCCCAAAAATGAAGGTTCCTGATATACAGTTGAGTGTTTAAATGTTTACATCCCCCCTTGTATTTTTCTGATCTAATTTACAATGTCTTCAAGAGACCTTCAAAAGATTAACTCAAGGCCTGTGGGCCAAAACACGTTTCATTTGGCCCATGTGAACTTAAAGGGATAGTTTACCGGAAAATGAAAATTCTGCCATCATTTACTCATCCTCTTGTCGTTCCAAACCCGTAAGACTTTCGTTCATCTTCGGAACACAAATGAAGATATGTTTAATGAAACCTGGGAGATTTCTGTCCCTCTGTTTACAGTCCAAGTAACCAAAACTTTCAAGCTTCAAAAAGTTCATAAAGGCATCGTAAAAGTAATCCATGTGACTCCAGTGGTTTAAAATAAGAAGTCATTATTGACAAAATATCTTCACTTCCGCATAGATCGCCGACGCGCGTCCACGAGAGAGCCATGCGTGTTGTGTTGCCGTGGGAACGGACAAAAAAAATGCAAGTCCTCCCTTATGTGGAAATCTGCAGACGTGTTTGTTACAAAAATTGTGCTGTGTGACTCAGTTTGTGTACAGCGTCCCTCTTCCTCTGCTGTGGGTCCCGTTGTATCATGAGAACGTCCGGAAATCTATGCGGAAGTGAAGGTATTTTGTGAATAAAGACTTATTTTTAGTTTTTTTGCGCACACAAAGCATCTCATATCGCTTCATAAAATTAAACCACTGGAGTCACATGGATTACTTTTACGATGCTTTTATGACCTTTTTGGAGCTTGAAAGTTTTGGTTACTTGGACTGTAAACGGTAGGACAGAAATCTCCCAGGTTTCATTAAACATATCTTCATTTGTGTTCCGAAGATGAAGGACAATCTTACGGGCTTGGAACGACATGAGGGTGAGTAAATGATGACAGAATTTTCATTTTCGGGTAAACTATCCCTTTAAATAAAGAAAATATTCAAACGTAGTAACTACTATTCACCATTACCACACTTTCTAAAATGAATGGAAACCAATAGCATAGAGCGCATGGCTTCGCATCTCACAGTGATGAAACTCTGGTGGAAGTCGACGTCTGTCTGCTGCTTTTGATGCAAGTATTACAGAGACGTGTCTAAAAATGATTCAGAAATGCATCAGCCTTTAGTGTGATTCAGTAATCGACTCCAAATCCAAAAATATATCGCCCAGTGTAGAGACCTACAACTCTGCTGAAAAAAACAAAAGTTGATGGAGCTTGAAGACAAGCGATGGGAGACTGAGGACATTTATGTAGCAAAGATAAAAACATTTAATCAGTTATAAAACATTTAATCAGCCTAATAATCAGTCCCTCCAGGATTTTGGGATTGCAGAAATTAACATTACTGCAGATTTTCTGCAGATTTGGGTCAAAATGTGTCATGTGACATCATCACAACATGCATTCAGCCAAACAAAGCCCTCTTCAATTCACTTGCGTCGAACATGAGTACAGCTAAAAGGTCTCCATTTACCAACAAACATCAATTTAAGTAGGTTTACGCAAAAAAAAGCACATACAACTCACATCACAGATTTTGAAAAAAGCTGCAGGAAATTCAAGCATTTTTGGTCGCTATAATCACACACAAAAACTCAGCGATGGACCGAATAGTGCATAGTTGTTTCTGTTAGTCCTTCTTTTACCTACTGTAGAATTGTACTATACTACATTCAGAGCCAGTTATTGGTGTTCAAGGGGGTGATGTGGCCCAGACAGAATGTGTTTGATACCCCTCAATTACAACATGTCCTGATTAAGATGACTAATGAAGTACTAAAGTAAACTTAAAGCATGAAAACTGGTCAAACTCTCACATGGTTTGCTGTAGTAGTCGAGTTTAGGGTCAGTGGGAGTCAGGAAAACAGCTGTCACATAACTTATTGACCTTGCACATGCTGAACAAGGGTTTAATAAGATACTAACATGTAGACACAAAGACCAAAGACATTTCCAAAAAGTGGAAGGAAAATTATTCCTATATTTAATCGTATATATAATTAAGGGGGGAAAAAATCCCATGGAGATTTCACTATTAATATCTTAATATATTTTGGTAACTATGACAATAAATATCAGTTAAACCAACAATATATTTATGTTGTATATCTGACAG
>JANDJT010000002.1:6832791-6860995 GCA_024331685.1 Stegophilus panzeri
AAACTCTGACAAAACAAAAAACATCAGACAACACAAGAAACTGACAAAACAAAAAACATCAGACAACACAAGAAACTGACAAAGCATCAGACAACACATGAAACTCTGACAAAACAAAAACATCAGACAACACAAGAAACTCTGACAAAACAAAAAACATCAGACAACACAAGAAACTCTGACAAAACAAAAACATCAGACAACACAAGCTCTGAAAACAAAAATAATCAGACAAAAAACTTTTGCAATAAATAGCCTGGAAAATGCTAAATTTAATGCAGAATTTGATTAAATTCACTGTATGTCCAAAAGTTTGTGCACCCCTGACCATTCACACCCATATGTACTTTTTGAATGTCCCATTCCAGATTTATTCCACCTTTGCTATCATAACAACCTCCATACTTCTGGGAAGGCTTTCCACTAGATTTTGGAGTGTGGCTTGTGTTCATTCAGTCACAAGATCATTAGTGAGATCAGGTGCTGATGTTGCGTGAGGAGGTCTGGGGTGCAACCGACGTTCCAGTTTATCCCAAAGGTGTTCAGTGGGGTTGAAGTCAGGGCTCTGTGCAGGACACTCCAGTTCTTCCATTCCAGCCTTGGCCAACCATGTCTTCATGGAGCTCGTTTTGTGCACAGGGGCACTGTCATGCTGGAACAGGTTCGGGCCTCTTCTGCTGCATTCGAGGTGAAGTTGCAACGTGTAATTCACCGTTCACTGTAAACGCCACCTAAACTTCCAACTAGTCAATTTAGGGTATTCTTCTCAACTTCCAGTTCCTTCCCCATTTACTGAGTGACGCCAGATCAACATGACAGAGCAAACAAAACACACACTTTCGTTCACCCCTCCAAGTTTTTTTCTCCACTTTGCACATTGAATGTCCCAAGGTGGGAAATGAGGTAATTGCAACTTGCAAATTTCCAAGGCACCAAAAAAACAGCATTAGTTCCAGTGAAGGGAAATTGTATGAAACCTAGTGTCTATGAAAGACATCCTACACAATTGTGTGCATCCAACAGTTTGGGGAAGACCCACATATGGGTTTGATGGTCAGGTGTCCACAAACCTTTGGCCGTATAATGTATAAAGTTTTTGTATATGAAATAAAAATGCTGTATTGTTTACACATCATACATCACCAATAGTTCTGCAGATGGTCATCTGATTTTGTGTTGTATTCTGAGTTGTGTGGTATTGAATTCAACAATGACCTGCCCCGCCCCTTTCTGCTTCAGAAGCCTGTTTGTAAGGAAGAATAAACCAAATCTATCAGTTGCGAGTTTTCCTCTGATGAAAAGAGTTTCTCAAAGTGTGTGTAGCAATCTAAAGAGAAATCCTTATACTGAAAGCTTCTGACTACACGCGATATGGTTAATACACACAGTTTATTGTTTGCTGCTAATTTGCTGAAACATCTGAACGTTCATGCAACCGACACACGACGCCATCTTTGTCTGAGGCAGGGTGTGGCGTGTGTATTTCACTGAGAAGACGAGAGACAAGGCCGGAGAGAAAGGCCAAACACATTTCTGTATCTCGAAATGCCGACCCTGAGCTGGAGCAGAGCATTTTTTATGATTTCTGTGATGGCAGCGATCCATCTTGGTTTGTCTGCATTCTCCAGACGGTGTTGTTTCACTATCAATAACAGATGACATCGCTCATTTGTCAGACCTTTTAGCTTTTATGAGTTTGTGTGAAGGCTTTGGGAGCATAAACATGTCGCAGATTTAATGTGTTATGGGAGAATGGACGTTTTTATGCGTTTTTAGCATTTAAAAAGCATCACGTTTTCTGGTTTCTGAGTGTCATTCTTGCTTCCTTTGCAGTACAACAAGCACCTTTTTGTACACATCGGTCAGACAAATCACTCCTACAGTGATGCCCTGCTGGAGTCGGTGGACATTCGTCAAATTTATGACAAATTTCCAGAGAAGAAAGGAGGACTGAAGGAGCTCTTTGGTAAAGGCCCTCAGAATTCCTTCTTCCTCATAAAGTTCTGGGTAAGTGGACTGGAGCTCAGACAGCATTGTATTTATGCAGGTTAGGCCATTTATTTTTGTAGTATTTTTCTCTTTATAATTAAGTATTGAAGTAAGATTCATTAATAAAGCTTACAGCCAGTATAAATCAGTTCTGTGATTCATACAACAAAAATACAGCGATCAGCCATAACAATAAAACCACTGGCAGGTGAAGTGAATATCATTGATTATTTTGTTACAATGGCATCTTTCAAGGGGTGGGATATATTAGAGTCAGTTCTCGAAGCTGATGTGTTGGAAGCAGGAAAAATGGGCAAGACTGTGACACTGTCTAATACATCGCTCTCAAATCTCTCATAAGTGTTAAACCGGGATGAGATCTGGTGACTGTGAAGACCAAAGCCATGATTTACATCATTTACATCCTCATCAAGCCATTGGCGTGTCCTGTTGTTGGGGCGGGTTCATCCTGGAAGAGACCACGCCCATCATAGGATAAACGCGATCAGTCAGAAGAGCGTTATATTTTATATTGATTTGCAGTTACACTACATATATACAGCATATGAAATCTACCTATTAAGCTGAGCGACCGAGTGTGTATTATTCACTCTTTGTACATTCACACACTGCTCCTTGCGCTTTCAGAATTTTTGAACTTGTGCCCAGTCCTGCTTGAATACAACAAGCCCACTTCAGTCTGAGTTTGCATATGCTCCGGATCATTTGCCTGCTATATTTGGCGTGGCGTAAGCAGGAAAAGTGCCAGATCAAAGCCTTCGCTAATTCAGTGTAATATTTCAAAACAATCAGGAGGGGCCCGGCTTGCAGCTCTAATAGCTGTTTAAACATCGCACAGGTTTTACCCAAAACCAAATGCTAACTAGTGGCAATCGTTAAAGTGGGCTGCGTCGTCGGCGAGCGTGTGCCTGCTCAAATTCCGTTTGAAGTGACGAGCGGATCTGAATTTCAAACGAAACCACGGATCTGCACAATAATGCCTCTCTGGGATATTATGTGAAAATCTAATGGGTCTGCCTTAATGAAGGAAGAGCATGCCGGAGATGAGTATTTACGTTTTTTATGCTTTGTCCCTCTTATTAATTTCTATAACGACCATCAGGTCTTAATGAAAGAGAACAGACCATTGACAGCTTTTTTTTTTCCCCTCACAAGCATAAAATAGCTTTTAAGTAACGTTCCATTTAATATATTTTTTATCATCTGCTTTTGAAAGGCCGCACTGATAAGGTGCTACTTAACTGGAAGCGTGTAAAGGACCGGATTGTTAGCTCAATGCAGTGCTGAACATGAATAGTGTTTTAGAAGACAAAGTACAGGTGTAAGGGATACAGATTTCACTGTGATATTTCTTTATTTCACACCTTAATGCATTTTTAGTGCGTGTCAGTCTTTACAATAAGCCTGCACTACACATCATGTCCACTAGATGGCAGCTGTATACCGGACATTACACTTATTTTAGTATACTGTATGTGCATTTTTGGAATTGTTGTGCAGACTTTATCATTCTACTAACTCTAAAATCACTGATGCCAATACTGACACTGCTGTTTTTTTTTTTCTCAGGCCGACTTAAACTGCAACGTTCTCGAGGAAACCGGGGCCTTTTATGGCGTCACCAGCCAGTACGAGAGCCCGGAGAACATGACCATCACCTGCTCCACTAAAGTCTGCTCATTTGGCAAGCAGGTGGTGGAGAAAGTGGAGGTAGGGTTTTACACACAATGTGCATGTATCAGTGCTGATCAGGATGAGAGTTATGGTGGGATTTGACAAAACAGCTATAAAAAAAAGAAGCAGAAGAAAGGGTTTGGGGGGGGGGATGATGTTTTTATAAAGACAAATTCTTTTTCTTTTTGTTGACTTGGATAAGTGACCTTAGATCTGAGGAAGGCTGTATAGGAATAAAATCCTATTATTAGTAGTAGTGGTAGTGTTAATAATAATGTGACTGTAGTATAATATTGTTAAATAAATATTATAACTTTAAAATTTAATAACAAAATCTTTTATAATAGCTTAATGTAATTTTAATATAATTAGTATAACGAGTTGAAATAATTAAAAAATGATTATTGTTATGTTGTAGCATTGATGGTTATAATTATTTTTCCCGTTTTGCCCAGACGGAATATGCTCGCTTCGAGAACGGACGCTTCGTGTACCGGATAAGCCGTTCTCCCATGTGCGAATACATGATTAACTTCATCCACAAGCTCAAACACCTGCCTGAGAAGTACATGATGAATAGCGTGCTGGAGAACTTCACAATCCTATTGGTGAGTCACAGTCATTTTTTTTCACCTCTGACCTCCAGGCCCCCTCCCCCCCCCCCCCCCCCCCCCCCCCCCCCCCCCCCCCCCCCCCACCTCCCACCTGTAGGAGAGGGGCTCAGAGTGGGGGGTCAAGCCTTTGCTCTCCTGGATGGACACGACTCAGCATTTCTGCCATTCTTTTCACGAACCAGCAAGCGTGCAAGGATTAAAAAGCCATTTCTCTTCCACGCAACTGCACTTTGGTGGAATGCATTTTTTCCTGTCTTTGGTGTGCTCTTCTGCATCATTTCCTCTCCATTCTCATCCTCATCGTCTTCCATGTCCGTAAAATGGCTCTAATCTCTAGGGCTGCTGGACTTATTCTGCGTTCATGGTGCCTTGTACGTGGTAACTTGCAAGATGTAATAATGTCATGTGTCTTTTCCCACCATGGGGCGTTCAGTGTGCAAAGTGGGGGGAAAAACAACATGGACGCCTCCTCAAAAGTGTGTGTTTTGCTTGCTTTGTTAGAGCATGTAAAGCTCATCAAAAGCTACTTCATGAGCACTTTTAGTTACATGCCTGAGTGGCTACTGGTTCAGTTCTACTATAGTGCAACATTTTGGACTGAAATTGCAGCATTCTAGTACTAAAGCTAATGTTGTGCAATGTCATTGTTGATGATTACCTTCTCAAAACGCTGCTTAGTATGGATTTAATCAAGTACTGTGTCTGTATATTAATGATCTACAGCAATACTGCTATAAACTAATATAAGTTTAGAGAAGGGAGACTTTACAGTGTTCACAGTGTGAGCAACCATGCTGATTTGACGTCACTCCAGGAACTGGTAGTTGAGAAGACTACTCCAAGCTGACGAGTTGAAATTGCAAGCTGAGGGGTTGTTCACAGTTGCTTTTACCATTTGAAGGTGGATAATTACAAGTTGCAGCTTTGCCTTGAACGCAGCATTAATTTATGATGGTAGCGTGGGTGTAAAAGCTTGTCTTCAAATCTACAAATACCAAATTAAATGAATTTAATACTTAGTATTTAATAGGGGTGTAACCATACACTCCGGTCACCGTCAATTACTGGCTTCACAATTCAATTGGATTCTCTGAATTTTTTTTAAATCAAAATTAAATGAAGAAAATTCTACACTGGAAAGACTCCTTTTTAAAAAAAAAATTATTTCTGAGTCATAAGCAGTGCAAAAACTATGTGCATTTTGCTACAAACAGAAGTTTGATATTATAAACAAAATGTACTACAGGTTCACCTTATATTAAAAAAAATAAATTAATCTACAAATTCTCCAAAAATGTAATTGAATAAACAGTCCCTGACCAGGGGAAAATGATCGATTGAAACCAGCGCACGCTCATTATACTGTACTTTATCTCTATGGGTTGTGCAGATTGGGACCTCTGGTGTTCAAACAGTACAATTGCATTATATGCATAATTAATAGAATGCTCATTCCCACAATGTGACTCATACATTCCTACAGTGCAGGTCTTGTTTTTTTTTTTTTTTCTTTGAATCATATCACGCATGCATAATTACACCCCTAGTATCTAAGTATTAATAAGCATTTAGATTTATACTGGCACAGACAGACTGAATGTGTATAGAACAATTATGTCAGCTTCTTAAAGGGGCCATACAGGAAATATCCATCCATCCATCCATATTCCATACTGCTTATCCTTCACAGGGTCGCAGGGGAGCCTGGAGCACATCCCAGGGAACTCGGGGCACAAGGCTGGGGACACCCTGGACGGCATACCAATCCATTGCAGGGCACAATCGCACACACATTCGTACACTACGGACAATTTGGAAATGCCAATCAGCCTACAACGCATGTCTTTGGACTGGGGAGGAAACTAGAGTACCTAGAGGAAACCCCCGAAGCACTGGGGGGAACATGAAAACCCGGGCGAGGCAAATTTTGACATACTAATTAGTGTATTAGTATGTGATTAGGACATACCTATAGCTTTTGTAACGAGCTATTGAGTGAAATGGCTCTTAAATGGCTTCTTATTCACTCTATATGCTTACTACACATGGTATTGGGTGTGACATAATGAGGATGAAAAAAAGTGCCTGTTGGATATGAAGTCCATACATCATATATTTTAATATCACTTTTAGGACACAGACTGTTTATTGTGCTTGTTGCTGTTTAATAAAAAAAAAAAGTTAACAGTGCAGATTTTTTTTAACATTTAGATTATATAATGTTTCAAATAAAAAATTAAGTGAGAAAAGGGATGCAGCAATCCGATACTGAGAATAATCGAATTCTGAGGAAGCTGGCTTGAGACTCTGGATTGGATGAAATCTGACACATTTTCTCTCCGTGTTTTACCTCTGGGTTTTTTTTCATAATTTGGCAACAAAGGCATATTTTTAAAAAGGGATTTGATCTGTGGATTTCTTGTGTGTGTGTGTGTGTGTGTGTGTGTGTGTGTGTGAGGAAAAGTGAGTTCTCCAATAACACATCACATGACTCTTCACCTTCTCCTCGATTCTGTTGATCTCAGTTGAAGAACAGCTTTATTTAAGTGTCAGCGCCTCTGATTCTCTCACTCTCTCCCCACAGGTGGTCACAAACAGAGACACACAGGAGACCCTGCTGTGCATGGCGTGTGTGTTTGAGGTGTCGAACAGCGAGCACGGGGCTCAGCATCACATCTACAGACTGGTGAAAGAATGAAGCTCGTGCCAGCCAGCAGATCTGTCCTATAGACTCTGAACCTCAATAAAATAAAAAATAAAAAAGTGGCAGTGCCTCTAGTTCAACACTCACCCGCAGCGACTCGAGCTCTCATCCGGGTGACACTTATTGTTATTATTATTTTTTTTCAGTCTTTATTAATGTATATGTGTTCGATGTTTTGACTGCAGCTGTGAATCACGGTACAGTTGTATTATGTTTTGATACAGGAAAGAATCATTTTTAAAGGAAGCCTAATCGACTCTTCTCCGTAGGACGTGTGTATATATAAATATATAAAGTGGCAGTATCATTAGACTTCAAGGTTGGCTTGAATTTAGATTAAATCTGGCTGAGAAAGGCAACGTTTTAGGTTTTAATCCTATTATAATTAATGTACACCTTAAAAGCAGATTTAGACTTTAGGTTCATATAAAACAATACCGTCTATGAATGTGTAAGTGTCTGTGTATAAATGTATATACCCACATACCTGTAGTCTTTCCAAAGATTAAAAAAAGTATTTCATTTTGAAACATTTGGTTGATTATAGAGGAATAACTATAGAGGCCATCAAAATAATAATAATAATAATACAGTTACTCAATTTCGGCATCTGTAGCATTCAGGGAATTTAAAAGTCCAGTCCTTGAAAAAAATCTCACGTGTCTCACCTGCAATAAACAAAAAAATGTAACCTTTACTCTATCTAATATACTGCAAATAGTTCCTGCTAACGTTTTAGTGGATAAACGAGTCACCGAGGGTGCTTTCACACCTATTATTCCGTTTGTCGAGTCCGAATCAGAGTGAATTGAATACTTTCGGTATGTTTTCTACAGTTTCACGTTGCACATAATTAACGAAGGGCTGAAAACGTGTGTGAAATATGTTTTTCATTCATTGTTCAGAAATATGGCGACTTAAAAAGGTAAACAAAATAAGTCGAAATGTTTCGAAATCACAAGCGTCACATCTGATATTTTTGCCGTAATGTGACACAGAACTGATTTTTTTTCAGGACCGTGTGGACAAATCAGACCTTAGCCTCTGTTCTAGATTGGATGCATGTCTGATTAGTGACTGTGTGTCAGAATGGAATTCATTTGGCTCCCCCCACCCTCTCCCCCACAACGCTTATGTACATATTACGTATGTTGTCATTGTCAATAGTGTCAGCAGTGTGTCAGCAAACAACAATGTAGGACATAAGTGTACGACAGCGATGTATCCTTCCACTATATCCAGTGAAAGCATAGGGAAATTAGTTCTTTACTTCATACATGTAGAATCGATTCAAGCAAAATTGGAAGGAACATATCGAAACGGAGTAGCGTAGTGAACCAACTGCGAATGGGGGTTGTTCGGCTAGACAGATATGCTCACACTAAAGACAGATATGGGGCACTAATGTGAACAGAGTCAAGACACACATCCAATCTGAGCAAAAAATCTGAATCGTGCAATGAAGCTTGTAATGTGAACATAGCCAAAATAAACAAACATGTAAATTAGCAGTTTAAAACACATCCCACATCCAGAGTTTTTTGTCGAATCATTTTTTCACTGCAATCAAAACTGCCCTAGGATTCACTTGGAAGCAAGTTGAGGCCACCATGCTCAGATGCTCTCATACCAGTTGATTTATTTATTTTTTTTCCGCACCCGGTTGCTGTGTTCTCACCTAAAGAACCGAGGGCGAAAACACACCGGGTTTCGATTCAAACAGGCTAAACGCTGCATGTGTGAAAGCACCCTAAAAGCAAGAAAGCACTACATATAACACCAGAGGCAAGCTGATTGTCAAAATGTCCCTAGCACTTGGATTCTTTTGGGACATGCCTTACCAAGCGAACCTACGTTTTCAGTTTATTCGACGAGACACAATCATATTATCTACAGACATCAGGGAAGATTCTTTCAAAACTCGTCCTTTAATCGCGTACCTGTCCCGGTTTTTGATGAGTCCTAATCCCAGTGTCCTCTGCTGCCTTTAACCCCAACACCAAGCCTCTGTGGCCTCCTAAAAACTGCGAGCCTTAACCATGGCTGAGAGATTTGTTTTGTTTTTTTTTCCTTAAAAAAAAAAAAAAAAAAAAAGATGCCACTAAAACTGTGAGCTCTTTCCTAAGCTGGAAGACTTTTCACGTCCTCGTCCCATGTTGTTCCATGGAAGTGTACAGTCACAGAGCTGCCAAAGCATAACAAAGCACAGTGCCTTAATGGATGCCTATATTCACGTGAGCTGAGAAAACACTAAGTTCATCGTTTTTTTTGTGGTCTAAATGAGAAAAGACTAGCGTGGCTAGTGTGCACGTCAGCTCCAGCTACCACTACATCCTAGAAATCTAGTAAAACACTACCAAACTAGCCATGCCTTTCTTCTTATCAGAAGAGACCAAAAATATATATATCCCTGGAGGCACGATGAATCTCCTCCTCGTTTCCTGCACTGTAGCATACAAGTGCCTTTGGTTCACGTTTTTCCAGCTTAGAAAAGACAAATCGTATTTTGCATGACTATGATCAGAACCAAATATGTGGATGTAAAGTCAAATATTCACCACAATGCCTTGCTAAAAGTTTATAGTAGACGACAAGGGACGGTGGTTAAATAGTAAAAAAAAAAATATAATGTATCAACTTTTAATCAGAGATTATTAATTATTTGTTCTGTTGTAAAATGTTTTGCGACACATCTCAGTTTGTGTTCAATCCAGATTTTTAAAAATCCTGATCTTGTTAAAGACTGCTTGTTACTGTAAATTGGAAGCCCTTTGTGATATTTTTTCCAGACTGGTGTTTTTTTTTTTTTTTTCGGTTTTTTTTTTTTTTTTCCGTTTTATTTTTTTATCAGAATGCATAACTATGAACACTATTGGAAGTGGATTTCAAAAGTCCACTTTATTGGTTAAAACCTTCAGCACAGTTTAATGTTCTCCTTTAACACTATTCACCCTAGTTATTAATTTCACTCGTTTCTAAACTGCTGTCATATGGTTTTAATGGTTTCATTGATCTCCGTGTTGTACTGCTTAATGTTAACTGTGGACTTCAGTATGCGTAACATGAAAACGACAAATAGTTTCGATTTTATTTCCCCACTTATTTCTCTGTTCTGGTTCACATTGTGTGAGTTGCATATGGAGATTTTTCATGTATTACTGTTCTAAGTGTACACAACTTTTGTTTGTTTGTTTGTTTGTTTGTTTGTGATGACATCAGTATATTCGGAAGCCCTGTGTGGCCGTGATGCTGTTACTGCTGCGCTGCTGGCACCTTGGACCTTTTGTTCCGCCTTTACTTCACCTGGGAGCTGAATACGAATGATTGTACGCTGAATGTTAGAAGGACATTCATTTTGACAGTAATGGACACTGAGCAATCGCTTTCTAGAGGAATGATGACCGCACGTCAGCAGTCTAGCTCTTTGTTTCTTGATTTGTATTTTTGTCTATGTGTAGGTACTGGTACCTCCTTTGTTTGTTACCATTTAAGAAGTTGGCTTTAAAACGAACTATTCTCTAGTTCAAAATAGTATCATTTAAAAAGAAAGAAAGAAAGAAAACTATTGGATTTGTGTGCAGAGATTTTTTTTTTTTTGTAAAAAGGTGCTTTGTATAAAATTATATATTCTGGCTTTTCTTGGTACAAAGGCGTGAGATCTTTTAATATCATTAATGATGGTGAAGAGCTGGAGCAAAGGTGAGAGAGAGGAGATGGGAAAACCTGCTATGTGTACGTGTTCCTTACTGCATATGGTCTTGTCTTTGCTCTGTAACATTTTTGATGCCTTCTTGATAAAGTGGTAGATATTTTGTAGCTTTCTAGATACTTTGTATGTATACCATATTGAATAAAATAAATAAGGAAAACTGTCCGTGCATCCTTGAATTTAAGGCAACAGTGTGAGATGGTGAGCATTCCCATGCTGTACACATAAACTATGGAATAGAGTGATGTTATGCTTTTATGGCATTGAGAGTCAAATAGTTTTAAAAATCCACTAAGATACAGGACCACCTTAAAACAGATTCCAACTGCCAGTTCATCCTATACAAAAGGTGTTCAGTGGGGTGGAAGTCCGTGATCTTGAGTTCTTCTACACCAACCTTGGCAAACCCTGGCATCATGGAGCTCACTTTGTTCACAGGGGCATTGTCATGCTGGAACATTTGGGCCTCTTAGTAACAGTGAAGGGAAATTTTATACATTTTATACAATTTCAAGGAAAGACATTTTATACAATTCTGTCCTAGCATTGATAATGGACTTCTAATCAGAGTTTAAATCCCAGCACTACCAAGCTGCCACTACTGGGCCCTTGAGCAAGGCCCTTAACCCTCAACTGCTCAGTTGTATAAATGAGATAAATGTAAGTGACTCTGGATAAGGTTGTCTGCTAAATGCCATAAATGTAAGGTCCACATATGTTGTGATGGTCAGGTGTTCACAACCTTTTGGCCATATAGTGTATCTCCAGTATTAAGTGAATAATACAATCCAAATCCATCCATCATCTGTACTGCTTATCCTACACAGGGTCACGGAAGCCTGGAGTCTATCCCAAGGGACTCGGGGCACTAGGCGAGGGGCACCCTGAACGAGGTGCCAACAATCGCAGGGTACAATCACACAGACTCGCACACCCATTCACACACTACGTACAATTTAGAGATGCCAATAACAACACATGTCTTTGGACTGGGGGGGTGGGGGTTACCAGAGTACCTGGAGGAAACCCCCGAAACACAGGGAGAACACTGGGTGGATACTAAATGCTTTGATTCTATGACCATTTTGGCAAATGTTATTAAACTGATTTATGTTTAAGGTACAGGGTGAGAAAGTGTAGGACTTTGGTGTGCAAACTAGCTATAATTTTCATGGATTCATTAAAAATGAAATATTTGGCACATACAAAAGCAACATAGAAGAAAGACATCTATGCTAGTGACAACAATCGGTTACTCATCTCCTTATTTATTTTTCCACACTTTTTTCAGACAATACACAGCAAATTGCGAAATAAAATTGGCAGAAATTCTGGCATTAAAAAAAGAGTGTTAAAAGGGTTGTTCTAGAGAGCTGTTACTCCTTGCTTAAATATTTTAGCCAACATCCTTACATAAGAGACAGTTTCTGTCAATAAATCCAGCCATTCTGTTAGTTCAGGTTTTCTGGACGACTTCCACGGTCTTAAAATCATTATAGAGGCTCATACCAGCCTGTGGCCATTTCCTTATTTCTCGTTTTAGTGTAGCAGTGGATTTAGCGGTGATTATATGAAGTAATACCGATGGTGGACACCAGGGGGCGAGCTTGATCAACTATTCTCCATGAAGGCACTTCTTTCGTGTCAAAACACAACAAAGCAAGCATCAAACAAAGTGTTATGAAAGATCAGTCTAATACGAACACTGTGATTACTTTATTTATCCATTCATTCTGCTGGACAAACTTGTCCTACTCACCAGAAACTCAAAACTCTTAACTGTGTTTTAATCTCAGTGCCTGTGCTTGATTTCAACCCAGGTGGAAAGCTGATATGAAGGAAACTGCTGTCTTCCATGCTTTTATTCTTTTACAAAGGTTTAAAATGTCAGTTTGAACGTCTACTGATTCTAGAATGTGCTGCCAAATGACAAACATGGCCGTATTACATGGCTGTACATTCAGTACAGCTTTCTGAACCACCGTTAATGTGAATGCTAATGTTATTTTACTTATTCATTTATGCCTGTAAAGTTGTAACTGGTCTTTTCAGCCTCTGAGAACATTTACAGACTGATGGAAATTGTAATGAAGGCATTCATTTGAAGCAGGTCGGGTAAAATAACTTTAACATTCTGTAGAAAATATGCAAAACTGCATCTGAAGGCTAAAAACACAGCCAATTATGGACCAGGCAGTGATCTGTTGAACAAGAAAGGAATAAAACAAGACGGGGTGTGCTGTTGTAGGAAAATAATCAACGACAGGCTGTTGTGATGTGGCCCGACGTGAAGCAGGGTTATTGTTAATGTTGACTATTTTCCTATAACAGAATGGATGGATGGATGGATGGACTCATCATATTTTTATTCATTTTCTGGTTAGCATGTTTGCCTTGAACCTCCAGGGTTGGGGTTCGGTTCCCGCCTCCACCCTTTGAGCATGGAGTTTGCATGCTCTCCAGGTGCTTTGGGGGTTTCCTCCAGGTACTCCGTTTCCTCCCCAGTCCAAAGACATGCATTGTAGGCTGATTGGCATCTCTAAATTGTCTTTAGTGTGCAATTTTTCCCTGTGATGGGTTGGTCCAGGGTGTACCTCGCTTTGTGCCCCAAGTCCCCTGGGATACCCTCCAGGTTCTCCTGCAACCCTGTGTAGGAAAAGCGGTACAGAAAATGTACACTTATGCTATAATTGATGCCATAAACTATCATTCCAGCCTCTGTATTTTCCACTTTCTTGAATTTAATAAGATTTTTTTTTAAATGCAGCTCTTCATATTACCAAGAAACACTGAAGCGTGAACTCCTCTGTCCTGAAGACTTTCCCATGGTGCAAAACTCACTCACTGTTACAAAGCACTGACACCGGAGACTCCTTCCATAAATGTAAAATAAACATCTCAATACAGAAAGCTTCATCATTTGACAATTGCATGTTTTCTTTCCTAAATAGCAACACATAAAAAATCAGTTTAACATTCAAGATCCCTGTGAATGAGGTGTTACTATAGAAACGAGTGTATTAATATAAACTTGTGTTTTGCCTTGCAGAAGGCACTATTGTCAGAGCTGCTGACCAATCAGATTCGACAATTCACCAGCACTGCAGTAGAAGAGAGTTTATTTAAGATATTCTTCTTCTTCTTCTTCTTCTTCTTCTTCTTATTATTATTATTATTATTATTATGATTATTATTAATATTATTATCACCCTGCTATGATTTTTATTTTCCCAACATTATAGTCCAACTTCTCTTTTTGTTCACATGTAATTGTTACTGTAGTAACATATTTAAAGTAATTAGTTTGAAAAGTTTGTCCCTGTAAATATTATATTTGTGTTGTTAATAATATTCTGTGTTGCATTTCATGTCCTGAGTAAGCGCGCGCGCTAGTCCCCCAAAATGGGCGGAGTTTACCCATTTCTGTGGTGTCATGTCATCAAAACAGAGCGGCGCAGCAGCGATGTGAGCTCGCGACCAGGAGACGCGGTGTGAATTGTGCGCGCGCTCAGTCACGTCAAACGCAAGGACGCTCGCGGGACTTTTTTGACCATTTCACCCCCCTCGAACAGTATGCATTCTGCATTTTGGATTTATGCCTAGTGTGTTTTTTATTCCTTACTGACACCCGTTGCGGGGAAACCGAGATTTCTGGCAGCGCACAAAACTTCTGATGAGTTCGAGTCTCAGACATGGAGGATGAAGAGAGCAAAATTTCCGTGTGGGTTTGCCGGGAGGAGAAGCTCGTGTCGGGTTTGTCTAAGCGCACCACGTGTGCGGACGTTATTAAAGTCCTGCTAGAGGAACAAAACTTGCACGGGCGCGCGTCCGCTTCAGCGCGCTCTTACTGCATTGTGGAGAAATGGCGCGGATTCGAACGCGTTTTGCCGAACAAGACCAAAATCCTGCGCTTGTGGAATGCATGGGGTGAAGAGCAGGAGAATGTGCGTTTCGTGCTCGTCAAGCAGGACGCGTCCTTAGCCAGCAGCGCGCCACGAAGCGCCGAGGCTCGACTCGTGCCTAGCCGGCAGAATCCGTGCGCGCGCGAGGGCACCGTGCGCCAAGCCACCATGGCCCTTTCTCCCGAGAAGCAAAGGCGCGTGGTCCGAAAGGCGTTCAGGAAGTTGGAGCGGATCAATAAGAGGCGCGCGCGGGCGCAGTGCAAAGATGCGGAGAGAATGGAGACCCTCGTGCATCTGGTGGTCTCGCAGGATCACACCATCCGGCAGCAGGTGGAGCGCATCCAGGAGCTGGACCACGAGATCGAACTCTATGAGGCCAAGGTACACCTTGACAGGGTAAGGGCACATGGTGTCAACTATGTCCAGGAGACCTACCTGGTGGAGGGAGCTACTTCCAGGCATTCGTGCCCCAGCGATGGAGAACAGACACTCGCTCAGTTAGAGGAGTATGCCCGGAAGTGTGAGGAGGTCATCAGGCTGCAGGAGGATCTAACTGATCGGCAGGTTCTGCTGGATAGCATCACCAGAGATATCCAGGAAGAGCTAAACCAGAGATGGATGAAGCGGAGACAGGAGGAGCTGGCTAATAAGAATTTGGAAAATGATAGCACGCTCAGGGTTATAAATCAAACGTGGGAGATAAATGGATGCGAAATGCCTCCAAATGTGGACGTGTCTCTTGAGGACGATGTGTTCTTGGAGGAGGAGCGGATTAGGACTCAACTGGACACAAGCTTGTACATCGGCCTGAGGCTTAACACGGATTTAGAGACTGTTAGAAATGACCTGGACTTGGTGCAGGAGGTCCGGAGGGCGAGAGACAAAGAGCTGAGGGATTTGCTTGAAAAAGTGGACTCACTCGATTTAGAGGAAGAAGAGGAGGAAGAGGAGAGGGAGGAAAGTTGTGACATGCTTAAGGACACTGATAGAGTGGAAGAAGACACAGCGAATAGTCATGGTGCATGGGTCGAGCAGGCCAGAGGACTTTCTGCTAAAGCATGTAGCAGTAACGATGACGATTCAGACACAGGACTCAGCTCCATGCACAGCCAGGACTCGGACATTGCCCCTGTTTTTGAGTCTCTTGTATAGCACCACACAGGGGGACAGGAAGATTCCCCAGAGTTGAATTAACACATGAAGAGTGTTTGTATTTATATCCAGATGGACTGAAATAGACACTGTATGATTTAATAAACCACTGGAGATTTTGCTTTATTGTGTATAATCACCACCTGGACTCCTTTGAGCTGTTGTTTATGTAAAAACACTAATTATAATATTGCTGACAAATGTGCACTTAGTCATTAGTGTTACTGTAGCTGACTGCACAGATCATGGATCTTTTTTTTTTTTTTTGGACATGTACCACATTTTACCATTGACTAAATCAGTGTTAATTTGTACATAGTTTTGAGAGTGATTGTTAAGGTTACACCACAGACACTTCCTGAAAAAAACTGTTCCAATTTTAAAAGGCTGGTGCATTTTACGCGTAATAATTAATGCCTAATATAATTGTAAAGATCAAACAAATTCTTATAGAATGTTTATCAATCCTGTATTTTAAGTCAAATAAATCCTATAATTCCAGATATAGTTGCACTCTAGATGACTTAATGTGTAATGTGTGTAAAATAAGATTTCAGTAATGTTAGCCATTAAACTTGTAGCTATGACAATATCCAAGACCTCAATTCTGAGGTTTTGTTTTCAACTCCAGTTGTGAAATTCAATATGGAAGCCATGACATTCTGAAGATGTGGTAGAATGTCATCTACTATGCAGGAAAAACTTGTAAGACTGAATCAGCAGTTTTGATCAGCAGGTTCTCAGAGCAGCCGAGGACAACAGCTCCAACTGAGAACACTTGAGTTTGGTTTGCCCACAGAGTTAATTAACCATTGCTACCAAATTTGAACTTACTGTTTAGAGGAATGCAATGCACATACAGTATTATAGGCTAAACACAATCACTATTGTCTTTATTATGAACACATGTAGACCTGTTCATTCATGTAATTTATCCTGCAGATCAAGATACAAGCCAAGAGCTTCAGTTAATGTTCACATCAAAGGTCAGAATGAGGTACAAATGTGATCTCAGTTACTTTGACCATGTGGTGGTTGTGGGTGCCAGATGGAGTGGTTTGAGTATTTCAGATACTGCTCATCTCCTGGGATTTTCACACACAACAGTGCCTAGTGTTTACACAGAATCATGCAAATAAGAACAACAACAACAAAAAAAAACCCAAGTGGGTGGCTTTTCTGTGGGCAGAAGATGTGTCAGTTCAAGCTGACAGGAAGTCACTCTTTGCACCCGTGGTGAGCAGAAAAAGCATCTCAGATGTGTATGTGGTACAACAGCAGAAGACCACATTTCATCAGCCAAGAACAGCAATCTGAGTCTACAATGGGCAGAGGGTCACTGAAACTAGACAGCAGAAGATTAGGAAAAGATCAGGTGACACATCACTTTCAGGTATGCATGAAAATCCAAGGAGATCAACAGTTTATGAAATATCCAAGCAGTCCATCTGGCACCAACAACCAACACACACTGCTGTCACATGACTGTCTGATTGGAAAATTGCATGAATACACAGATGTACAGGTGTTCTTAATAAAGTGGACGTGAAAAATGAAAATGTTAAATGTTTATTTATCTGATATAAATGTGAATGATTATGGACCTCACTAAAATCTGAGTCTGGTCAGGGCCCTGTACATCCAATAGTTTATTTGTTTTGTTTTGTTTGTTCGCATATTGGAAATTAAGCAGTGCCTTTTTTTTTTAAATTCAGTTTAATAAGTGTCATAAAAGTGTCAAAAGTGATGGAAGAACTGGAATAGTGAGTTTGGCAATTAGACTTCTGGTACATCTAATGTACAAGCCTAATTATCAAATAATCTTTTAATGTTTGTTTGCCAGAAAAAGATGGCTTGTTTCCAAGAGTTTAAATATCTTGGCACATTGTTCACAAGTCACAAAAGAAGAGAGCATGAGATTGGTTAGGTTCCTTACCATAGTATTCAAGAGAGAGCTGAGCCATATGGCTAATCTCTTAATTTACTAGTCAATCAACATCCCCGTCCTCACCTACAGTTATATGAGAACGAAGTCATGAAGCTGGAATGATTTCTTTTCTCCTTTTTGTCTGGGCTCACTTTTCAAGTAGCTTAGAGATGAGCCACTGCTTATGTTAACTGAGAGCCATTTGAGATGGCTTGCGAATGAGGATACCCCCAGCCTGCCTCCCCCTGGTCTACCGGGAATGACCCACTGGGAGAAAGATCTGGGTTCTTTGCAGAATTAGCTGGGAGGTTTGGTACTGGGACCCTCTGGGAATCCCTCTTGTAGAAGATGCCAGAGTCCTCTGAGCTCCTCTGAACTCCCTGTTATCTCCCTAAATAAAGTGTTTTTATGGTATGAGATGAGAGAACATATAATACTAAGCTATTTTGAAGCAGATGGGGGAAATGTACAACAGCACCAAGAAAAGTGTCTGTAACTGGATCTGTCAGTGGATAACAAGATAATAAAATTGTGAAAGGAAGCCAGTTCAGGTTGCAGGTTCCAGTTCAGCTTCCATTCCATTAAGCACACATGGGTTTGAAATGGAGAGAATTTGTATTTAAGTAATTTAAACATTTACGGATTTATGAACACATATTTTTGAAAATCAACCTGCTACAAGCCTCATAAGTGAGTTTTCAACCCTACAAAGCAAAATTTACAATCTCTGAAAAAAATAATTTTCTAATTTTATAAGCAATGTCTCTTTTTAATTGTCCAATTCCTGCCACTATGGCACTCTAACCATCTGGCATCGATCAGCAAAAGGCAAAAGACCCGAGGATCAGCCAGTGGGAGATAACCAGGCCATGGTACAAGTTCACAGCATTTTCTTTTTATTGTGCAGTGATTTATTGCAGCAATCTGCGCTCTAAAATGTTATACACGTTAGGTGGAGGTCTGATGATCACTACGGATGGCTGCTTTTTATTTTTCAAGTATGTGTTTTTATTCAACCAAAGGATAGGACCTGCAGTAGTAGTGTTTCTGCAATGTATGTGTTTTATTCTTTTTATACCACAGCAATCTGCCAACACTTTCTTAGAAAATAATAATAATAATAATAATAATAATAATAATAATAAACTTTATTTTATAGAGCTCCTTTAAAAGCAGCTTCTCAAAGCGCTGTACACAAAATAAGCAGTACACAGAAAAATAAAAAATTATAAAATTTAATAAGAATAACAACAACAATAATAATAATAATAATAATAATAATAATAATAATAATAATAATAAATTATAAAATTTAATAAGAACAACAACAACAACAACAACAACAATAATAATAATAATAATAATAATAATAATAATAATAAAAGTAGAAAAATTTTACTAAATTGTACCTTTTGTTGTCACTAGGGTTGAGCTTTTGTACGTTTAATATGTACTTTCATATAAAATGTGGATATAGTGTACCTTTAAAAAGATTTAAGGCACATAAATAGTTTTTTCCAAGTAAAGTACAGTTTAGTAGTCTTTTCTCCAAGAGTGTACATGGATTACAGTTGTAACCCTTTGGTGTTTTTTTCTATTGCAGCTTGTTTCATCATGGGCAGATTAAATATAAAATATCAACAGATTTATGATAATGGTGCATGTTACTAAACCTCATGCTCTGATTATTTAATATAAAGTCCATCAGACATTTTATATCTCAATAGGAAAATGGCAAATGCCATACCCACATTAACAACATCAGACTAAAGTTATAAACACACTCACAATATCTCCGAGTTTTAGGGACTTTTAGGGCTATCTTGTGAAAATCCTTATGAAAAATGAAGAACTTTCATTATCTGTATGTTCATTATTTAAAGTAACAAAAATATAGAAAGTAAATATTATAACACACACTGAATGAATGTAAAATAAATATTCTCATATAAGTTGTATGCTTAGCCTTTGTCTTTATAGGTGCCTCCAACCTCCTTCATATCCCCAGTGTTTGCATCCTCTTAGTTGTAATATTAACCCCCATTCTTCTTGCCATATCTGTAATAACTTTGACACATGTCATACACTGTTGTCTTCAAATCAGGTCCAAGGTGCTCATGGTAAAGCACTGAGCTTAACTATTTCTCTGTATATTTTCATTGACTTGTTGCAAGAGACCCACATTTCCTTCGTTGTCTGTAACATAGATGTGTATGTTAATTTTTCATTAAGAAACAATGAGTGATGCAATTTTGGGCACTCAGTTGTGTTTTACTTTTTTTTTTTTTTTTATTAAGGAAGCCTTTAGCTGAGATATCCCTTATTTTCCCTCTGACGTTTGTTGAGGATCATTGGGGTGTAACATGGTGCCGCTTGTGCACTCAAGCACAACAAAATCACAGAACTTTGAAGGTGCAGCATGGAGGAATGCACTAAAAGTTGCAGGAAGATAAAGTGATTTTACCCACATTATCATATCAGTAACAGGGGACACATTGAGCTTGTTTTCACTACATAATCCACTGGAACCTTTGCCACTAGAAAACTTGAGCTGTGTATTTTTCATTGGACACCAGTTCAGTCTGGAGGTTCCAGGGTTTTTTATTTTTTTTATTTTTTTAGGTACCTGATCAAGAATGGCACCAATACCAACAGGTAGCTAGTTGGGACTAACAGAGTATTGTTCAATACTGTTTGGCTATTCACAGTGGTTCACATAATGTGGATCAATAGCCACTGCTTGTTCTGAACTCTGGCATCAGCACTATATCCAGCAGATAATTATGCTGTTTAACTACCCGAGCTCATTTTGTCCACCTTTGAGAATTAGACAATGAAAGCCAAATAAATCTTCTTCACAGTTCCAATATACTGTACTTTTCTACTATATCTTGACTGTATAACTTCAACTGATATTTTTTCCTCATTAAATATTATTTTATTTTGTACTAATGTTGTGGAATTTTAAAGGTAATCCATGGTTTTCTCAATTTTAATGATCTAACGATGTGGGCAGTCTGGGAAACGGCCGAAATATCCAACAGGTTATGTCTAATTTCATCAGTTGATTTAGAAGTTGCTAATTGTTGGTCCAATTACATCACTTTGCTTTATGTTATTAATTTCTAATGAAGTCTATTGGACAAAAGTATCAGAACACCTAAGCGGAAAGAGATTATTTGGGAAGGTTTTTGATTTTTGAATGTGCAGTGGCTGGTGTGGCATGGTGATTTATTTTGTCAGAATGAACGTGATAACATTTTCAACACTCAACAACCTTTTCAACATTCACACCTCTAATAAGGGTGGGATGGTGGTGCAGTGGGTAGTGTTGACAACTCACAACTCCAGGGTCCCCAGTTTGATTCTGAGCTCAGATTACTGTCTATAGATAGATAGATAGATAGATAGATAGATAGATATCTAGATAGATAGGTAGGTTCTTGGTTATTGGTTTTTAATTAGTGTGCATGAGCAGCAAGACATTAAGATTGTACAATCTACAAATGTACCACATATAATCCAAGAAATACAGAACATCAGTGCTAATTACACAATATATACAATTCATAATAAACACAATATTCATGGAATATAAAAACAGTAAATATGTGTGTGAGGTGGACGGTAAGATTCAGGGTGTGGGGGGTACAGTTGGTATTTGACTAGTTTATCAGCAAATTCTCAAGAATGTCAATGGTGCCTCTGCACATGGGGACAAATTGTACAGTCTTATGGCAGTAGGCACAGATGACCTCCTGTAGTGCTCCTTGTTACACTGAGGTGGAATCAGCCTACAGCTGAAGGTGCTCTTCATTCCAGCAAGCGTGTCATGTAGGGGGTGAGAAGTGTTGTCAATGATATTCCATAGTTTGAACATTATTTTCCTCTCAACAACCACCTCTAGGGGCTCCAAGACCACATCTGCATAGAGTTTTGCATGTTCTCCCCATGTTTTCACCATGCTGGTAGGTGGATTGGCTATGCTAAATTGACCCTAGGTGTTAATGATGTTGTATACTCTATGTATGTGTGCATGGTGACCTATGATGGACTGGCATTGTATCCAAGATGTATTCCCATCTCACATCCAGTTTACCTGGTATAGGCTCCAGATCCACCACAACCCTGACCTGGATAAAGTGGTTACTGAAGATGAATGAATGAATTTACAGCATTTTAGTCCATCTTGTAAAAGGACCTAATATCCCAGAAATTAGATCCTGAAATACTTGCTTACTTAAATCCTCTAGACTGCTGTACACATTTCTCAGGCACCCCTGTTAACACAATTCTTACCCAACCTTGCTTTGAGCAATAAACCTGCCATACCAGTGATAACAGACTGTTATTATTTCACTATCTAGTCTATAATCTTGTTGAATTGTTTGTATACAACTGCTTATCACACCTTCATTTACATGCCTATACCTTACCACACACACACACACACACACACACACACACACACACACACACACACACACATTCCACTGACTGAATTGCAACATCATAGATTCATTACATGCAGGTCTGCGTAGTGTCAGATCTGTGAACTTGACTCTGTCATGCAGGTTTTTTTTTTAAATGACGAAACACAAACTGAAAAGACTTGTGGAGGACATAAACCTGAGTGAGAAATGTCTCTACACAATCTTCCTCCAATGCTTATTTTTGGTGTACAATGTACATAAAACAACAACAACAACAACAACAACAACAAAGAAACCACTATTGTACGACTATATTTGGATTTAATCCTGAAGTGGGCATGGCCTAAACCAGAAGCTGTTTTGTTAGATATAGAAATGACTCCACTGTCAGCATGGTGTGTGAATTCTAGCTTTAACGGTTCCTTAAACCTCAGCTACACCACTTTCATAAGTAGTCTCAGCTAAAGGTATCGTTTATTAAATCCCGTTTGCGCAGTTATTATTTTCGTTTTTACCTCCGCACAATTATTTTTAAGGAATTTAATTGCTAATATTTTCCAAAATCTAAACAAACTAGAAGCCTAACTTAAACCACCACAACTCTGATCAGGCAGTTACTAAGGATGCTGTAAATACATTGCAAAGTGCTGAAAACAAAGAAACAAACATACAAAAGTGTGTAACCTATTCATATCTTTATCTGTATCTGTTTAGAGCACATTATCTGTTCAATAATGTATTCATATTTGTTAACATCACTACAGTATACTCTTTTCATTTATTATTAAATGTCAATAATAAATAATCTGCATGTGATTATAGATCTACAGTAGTCTTTGTATCTGTGTTCAGAATTTGTTTTGGCCTGATGCAGCCCAGGTGCAGTGGATTGTCTTACAAAAAGTATTATATTTCACATAGAGTACATTGTGATTTACACCCCGATGCCCTACAGCACTGTCTGAGCTGTTGTTTTGCAAATATAACACCAAACATAGTATGCTGTGAAAGTAGGATGCTTTAAGTAAAAAGCAAATACTACCAATGAACATTAAATCTGGGTATTTAATAAGACATTCTTTCCCATTGCACATTTGTCTTCTCATTGCTCACTAAATGAAAATATACCGTAGATGAATACCTGAAAAATGAAGTAAATAAAATATTGGTTTAAAATTTCTCCAGAACAGGACAGAAACATCTTGCTGTCAACAGGTTCTTAATGCATTAAACAAAGAGCACTGGTCTCAGAGCATGTGTGAGCGTTTATAGGCCTTCAGTGAATGAGGATTTTAGTGTGGCCACCCAGACTCGCTGTGTTTAGGTGTAATGATGCAGAAAGGAATTTCACCTTCCTTTGGCTGGGTGGAAATCAGCATCGTGCTTGTTTAGAACAAAAAACACGGACAAGGCTGGAAAACGCACAGGTCTTTATAGAGTTCAGATCAGGGGCAGATCTAAAGCACGTCCAAATCAAGTCATATTTTAGGATATCCTTCCAGTATACTTTATATATACAGTATATAAATGCCTTGATTTGAGTAGAATTCATTTTGTTAGAAAATATACTACAACTGAAATGTATTCCACATGTATTCCATATGTACTGTTTTATATACAGTACATACGTACCATTGCAGAACAGTATGTACTGCATACAGTACATACTCTTCTGCAATTGTCTACTCTAATGACTTCTAATCACAATATTGGGTGTCACCCAGGAGAGTCTGATTCCTCTCATAGTTTCTCAGGGCACTTTTTCTTGTTGCTTTCACTTCTGGCTTGTTCATTATAGATATAAATCTACACCCAGATTTCCATTAAACTGCTTTGTATACTATTTTTCACATTAAAAAAAGTGCTATACAAGTGAATTGAATGTCTGTTTTTTGGGGGGGGGAGAAGGAATGCTTATCTGTAGAATTACCCATATGTCATTATATATTTTCCCACTGTATTTCACAGTAATCATAATAATATAAATTGCAGTATACAATAGCTTACACTTTGGATAGTTAAGGGTTCTTAGCTTCCTGTTGATAATTTACATACTGTATATATCTCTTATACTACAGCACAGTTTCAGTGCTTGATTCTGTTTAGTCAGAAGGTGTTGATTAGTTTTCTATAACAGCATCACTGACAGTAGTTTGAACTGTAAGTTTTATGTTAATGCACTTGCTCTAATACATTATTGTTTCTATAGTAACAAGTTACACGTGAACTCGTATTGCATGTGCTCCAAATGGAATTAAAAAGGGTTTCAGTGATTAAGTGTTGAATTGTTGATATGGTGATGTTTTCTATAAGGAGGCGTTTACTGTACTTAGCATTTTTGGAAGGAGTCTCCAGTGTCAGCATTGAAAATTTTCCAACACAGGATGGAGGGCTTTGCGGTTTCTCGGTAACATGACAAGCTGAGTTTATTTTATTTTCTTTAAAAAAAAAAAAAATCATCTTCTTCAAGGGAGAGAAAAAAGTGAGGCTGGTGAATGGTTTATAGCTGCTATAACATAAAATTAGAACAGGAATTTGTTTTGTGGGCATTCCACAACATTAAATGTAACTATAAATGAATAAATAGTCTGAGGTGACGTTCTTTCATTAATAATAAACTGAAATCATTGATAGATTGCTGTGCTATAAGACGTATAACACACTTCAGCACACGCTGTTTTTTTTTTTGTTTGTTTGTTTGTTTGTTTGTTTTTTGGAGTAGTAATCAACTTCAGGGTTGTAGCAGTGACTCCACATATTGTATTTCATCACCCTGTCATTGATTATCCTCCTAGAACATTATGGACCAAGTGTTTTATGCATTAAATGAATAAAAAGCAGCAAAATTCAGAATATTTTCAAATATAGGTGCAATACATTTGAAGATAAAACACTTATATTTAATGTCACTGTTGTGGATTTCTGTTTCCAAAATAACCACAACTGATCAGATGTTGCCACATAGTAACAGAATAAGCAATTGTAAAAGAATATGTTATGTGATAGTATTGATGCTGCAGGGTGGATTTTTAGTCTGGTTTTATACTGATACTGATGTTAAATAGCCTCTGTGCTTAAATAACTACAGTTGTAATGCGGTTTCTATGAAACACTTCTATGAAATGTTCATGACTCAGATGATAAACAGTCATTCTATGTCTCAATTAGTGTATGATTTGAGAAAACATATTGATGTTGTTAGGCTCTACATCATGTGTGTGTGTGTGCGTGTGTGTGTGTGTGTGGTCAGTGTATGGGTGAATGAGAGGAAATGGACTGAAAGAAAAAAGGAAAAGCCAGCTGTGCTCAGCCACAACACAGGTAACATGCACACATATGCACAACCTCATAAGCACACACAAACACACACTTTCTGTACCCAGCTGCATTCTTAGCACAGCTGAACGCACACACTCTCAAAGTCATCAATATGTTATTGTGGACCAAATGAAACAGATGACAGTTGAGGTAGTTTAAGATGCTCTTTTCCTGCCTGTTAATACGCACATTTTCAACCCTGAACCCGAAAGCTTTTCTGAGTGAAGATAAATTGATCCTGTCTAGTTATTTACACCCGAGTGAACTGCACATAAAGATAATCAAGTCTCAGGACCCATTAGACACTCCTCCACTTCCTCAGACTCATAGATGGGCATCTAACAAGGTTAACATTCCTCCTGCTCTGAAAAGCTCTCAGACTTAATGGTCTCTGCTGGTGCTATTTAATTTCGCGGCAGCTGTTCGTGTCAAGGGGTGCACTTACATCTGCAGTTTAACTCAACTAACTGGAAAAGCATGAATTTGGGTGGAGGTAAAGCCCAACTCTGATTGAGAAAAAGATCTACAAGAAGCTATCGTACTGTAAATGTTACATTTTTAGAAAGAATACATGGCTGCGCATATGGAACTACGCTCCTAGAAATGAACAGCAGAGTCTCGCCTTGTAATATCTTTTAGAGGATCTTGAACACTCCTCTAACACATTTCAAGATTTTCATTGATTGGGTCATTCATTGGGTCATTCTCTTGTTGAAATTTTCCTCCACAGCATCAACGTTAATCTCTTTTCACAGGGCTTTGTCCTAAACAATCCTGCTAAACAGAATTCATGATGCATAAATCTTCACAAGAGCCCATGGACCACCAGCTGCAAATCAGCCTCAAAAATCTACTCCCATATTTAACAATGTGTCTGGGGGCTTGTCCTCGTATGTTCTCGTTTTTCACCCAACATGCTGCTGAGCTTCATGGCCAAAATGTTTGATTTTGCTTTCATCTGATGCGAATTGTAGTTTCAATTTCCCTTTGTGATGTTCAGAAGCTGCATGTTGTGGCTTCTTCTCAGTTATCTATTACAATTTTCCCAAAACACTTGTTGTCATGGAAGTATCTTGGAATAACCGATTAAGAAACTTGATAAGAATCAATAATTTTGAAATTTTTTGAGAGAAAATACTTATTAAAAAGTTGACGATGAGAATATTTCTTTGCAAAACAGCAAGTAAGGAATAAAACACAACTGTTATAATAAATAATCATACATTCGTACAATAATCATTTAAAAAAAACAACACAACCTAAAATGTTTTATTCCTCTATATCAGAGCAATTTGACATCAATTATAATGACAAGTCCTGAAGACCTTCCCATATATCCCAAACTTTTAAGTTATAGCTTCACCTCTGGCTGTTACAAAGTCCTAATACTGGAGACTCATACCCAAAATAAACATCTCCTAAAAGAAAACCTTACCTTATCAAGATCTACACCGGGTTTTAATTTGTTTATTTGAAGCATCTATGATACAGGTCCCTGCACAAGTTGTTACTATAATGATAAAAATTTTAACATATTAGAATGAGCACAATAATATAAACTTCAGAAATACTGTTCAAGCTGCAGTATATAGAAAAATTCAAGACCTTCTGACCAGTCAGAATGGAAAATTCAACATCACTGTGGTATACATGGAAAATTAAATCACTGTACATAACATACCATGTCATACCATTGCATTTGCCCATTCTCTTGAAGGGTGCCAAGTATTTCAACCCTTGTGCGTTAATTAAAAAAAAGATACAGATAGGTCCATAAAGGACAAAAATATCCATGCCCCAATTTTTTTTTTCCACTTTCACTGACGTCGATTTTTTTTTATTTTTTATTTTTTTTATACCAGCATCAGTTCTAATTATAATTACCAAACATTCATTCATTTTCAGAATTGTAACCCTTTAAATGCTGGTTTGTTTACATAATGCCACAGATGTTTTTTTTTTTATGAAAAAAAGAAAAATAGTAATTATTTTCCATATACTGAATGGTAAGCAGAATTTTTTTTCTTTGATTATTAGTCTTTTATATGTCAGTGATTAACAACATTAATTTTGATGCATTCATATTTTTTATGCAGTGTCAGATTAAAAAAAAAACTACCACTCAGGCCCATAAAGGACAAAAATGTCCATGTCAAAAAACTGTCATAGAAATATTATATATTAATATTTTTTTTCCACTTTCACTGATTTCGATTTTTTTTACTAGCATCAGATTCTGATCATAATTACCAAACATTTGTTTATTTTCAGAATTGTAACCCTTTAAATGCCAGTTTCTTTACTTCAAAAAAATCTTCAAAGCTCAGTAACCTTCTTTGACTCGTATATATGGGGTGGGATTTGTGATTTCCAGTACAATAATATTTCTTTCTTTCAAACTGTTCACACACATAAAATGTTCAGTACACTCATACAAACCACAACTCTGATATCCATACAGACACAACCTCACAATTATAGCTGCATCATTTATTCAGTTGGTCTGCAGCACTCTGTAATACAGCAGAATCAGAAAAAACAAAAAGCATGTACAGATGCATCTCAAAAAATTAGAACATTGTGGAAAAGTTCGTTTTTTTCTGTAATTTAATTAAAAAAGTGGAACTTTCATATATTCTAGATTCATTACACATAAAGTGAAATATTTAAAGCCATTTTTTTTTTTTTTATCTTGATGATTACGGCTTACAGCTCATGGAAATCAAAAATCCAGTATCTCAAAATATTAGAATAAAGAATT
>JANDJT010000002.1:6866439-6880113 GCA_024331685.1 Stegophilus panzeri
TATTGCTCTGTGTATAGGGAAAATAAGAAAGGGCCTTTATCAGTGGTAACCTAACATTGCTAAACTAACATTCCTGAGGCAGCATTCACTATTATTGTTTATGATTGTGATTTCCTACTCCCCACATCAATAGAAACGTTCCACCAGATAACCCTCTTCCCTGCTGCCACTATTTTTGATACAGTCAATGAATAGAATAAGCTGAATTCCCAGCTATCTTTGTCTAGATTATAGAAACACACACACACACACACACACACACACACACACATACACACACACACACTCACACAGCAGTGTCTAGTTCTTGTGACTCATGTCTCCAGCACAAATAGAATTCTGTTCAGCCCTGACATGGACGCTGTGGTCCAGGGATGTTTGTAGGGCTTGTTGGAATCTCGATTGCAAAAAGACAATCTAGAGTATAACCTTGGTAAAAGGGCCAAAAAAAATCTCTGCTGTCTTACTCTGTCTCGACACAGACTGTGAATCAACCCAGCTATTGTGTATATGTCTGACCTCTGGCCAGGGAGAACCATATCACACAGATGAATCAAAACAAATGTGCAACGAGCAGACTCATGCCAAAGCACAACCTGATCCCAGATAATCCCCTCTCAGGTGTACACATGGTTAATTAGAGCTTGTAGTGGTTTACTCAGACCACAAAGAGGGTTTTTTTCTGTAGAGTGCTTTATATTTAGCGCACTTAAGTTCACAACCAAGCCCTGAGTATTTTACAGATGAAATATAATAATTATCAAAATCGCCCTAGATGACATAATAAGGGTAAAATCAGTTTGATTAACTATAACAACAATAATAATCTCAGATAAACAGTTTATTTATTTGCTAGAAATTTTTATCCAAAAGTAGAGGGCTGATAAAAGAGCTAGTGGACGATACTTGTAGGAACAGCAGAGCAGCAAAAGAAGGTTTAATAGGCTATAATCACTAGTTTATTTATATCAGTTAAGGTACATTGACTTTAATAATCTCACTGAAGTGGCTAATTCAATAGTCTGTTACTCTTGTGTGTAAATTCCTTCACATTAGGGAATGTCAGTGATAGACAAAAATACACCAAAATAGATTTTAAGAAATAAAAAATACCCTAAAATAAAAATTAAAACATGATGATAAACTATGAAATCATGCTACCAGAATGTATCAAAAATAGTTATTATATTAATAGTTTTTAGTTTGAAAATGCAGGAATGAGTTTCTTAAAGGGACATAATACCAGCAGTTCACAAACCTGTTGTGCAATTCAAGCTTGACTAAAGTTCAATAGTGCTAAAGTAACTCAAATTACAAGGAGTTGACAAGGAATGCCAAAAGCAGGTAGGAGAACTGTAACTATATATTTTTTGCTTTATGTAAAAAAACAAAAAAACAAAGCATGAACATGATTCATGTTCACTAGCTAAAACAAGTATGTATGACTACCTATTGAAATATCATCTGAAATATGATGATATTTTCTACAAGACAACCTCAGGCACTTCAAATGACATTTGTGCTGTTCATGAATACAAAAGTATTTTGATTTTAAAAATTATACATCCATCCATTTTCTATACCGCTTATCCTACTGGGTCACGGGGAGCCTGGAGTATATCCCAAGGAGCCTTGGGCACAAGGCAGGGTACACCATGGTCAGCGTGCCAATCTATCGCAGGGCACAATCACATACACATTCACACACCCATTTATACACTATGGATACTTTGAACATGCCAAACAGCCTACCATGCATGTCTTTGGACTGTGGGAGGAATCCAGAGTACCCAGAGGAAACCCCCGCAGCACAGGGAGAACATGCAAACTCCACACACACAGGGAAGCGGCGGGAATCGAACCCCCGACCCTGGAGGTGTGAGGACAACGTGCATTTTTGAAAAGCATTTTTGTGATTTTTTTTAACAAAAGATATTACAGGAGGACACTGTAACTATAACGAATTACAGTTTTAAATTTTTTATATCCTGATTACATAATGCCGTTACATGTATTCCATTACTCCCCAAGCCTGATCATTACCAACTATGAAGAAACTTAAAAATGATTGTGTTAATAAATGAGAGTTTGTGTAGTTGCTCCTGTGTGTACTTATTATTATAAATGCCATATTTTCCTGTACTCTTAGATATTCCTTCAGTACAAAATGAGCTATAAAAGATAAGTCCATGTTTAAAAATCATTTTAGTAAGAGCTATAGTTCTGTAGCAGAGACCTGAGCTAGGTGCTTATATTACATAGTAACTGTCATGGGAAAGTCTTCAGAACAGTGGACTTTGCACTTTCCTGTTTCTTGATAACGTGACAAGCTGCACATTTTGCACATTTCAGCACTGATCAGCCAGTTACTAAGAATAAATGAATGTAAATGCATGTAATGAAGGTTGCATTTGTTTGTCCTGCAAGCTTCATATCTGACCGCTCACTGACTAGCTGCATGAAAGTAAAAGCCTCGTGCTCATAAGACTGTTTTATTGTGTCCTGTGGGATCTCAGTCCCGATGCTCAGCTCTAGTTTCAACCACAAGTCCTTTGAACCTTTCACATAGGCTTTCTAAAACATCCTTGTATCTGTTTAGAATACAGTATCTGTAAAATCTAATTACACTCATGAAAAAAGAAAAAGAAAATAAGGTTTGTTCTCATTTTGTTTGCATGGAATGTTGAAATACAGATTTTTTGTTTTAAAACTAGATCAAAACTTGAAGTAATGTGTCTTCCATTAAAAATTGCTCACCAATGATCTACCACACTTTGGAGTCATGTATGAGATGTGAATAATTGACATATTATCTGTTTTAAATGGGATCATGTAGGCTAATGCAGTGGGCGTGCTGAATCATCCTGGCGTTCCACTCGGCCCTGCATGTGTGTGTCTCTCAGACATGATGAAAGTGCAGATCTGTGAAACCTCAGAGCAGCTTATGATAATCACACGTTTCTTGTTAAGAGGCAGAACATGTGCATAATAGCACCAGAGGGGTGTGTGGGTGCTTTTGACATTCAAAGTGATGACAAGGTCACATTCACAATGAGGTGGAGTGAGACCTGAACTCCAGTTATGTGAATCTAAAGCCTGTAAAATATTCTCAAATTAAAATTCAACATTCTAGTGGTTTTGTTAATTTAGTATGACCATTCTGGAACACTATATGAGAGTTTGTATTAATATGTGCTATATTTATCACTATTTATCCCTTTCTGTCACACTACACTTGACATGTGAATGACTATTATTACTTTATTTTATTTTAATGAAATTAAATTATTGATCTAATTTTCCAATTTTTTTTTTTTTTCACATGATTTATTTTCATGTGTAACTTTTTTCAACATGATTCATTTCTTGATTTGTTTTTTGTTTGTTTATGTTTATTATTTTTATCTGTCCATGGTTAATTCAGTTTTACATAATTTCTTCACATGATTAGTTTATTTGCAAATCTGAATTATTTCCCTTGTGATTCATTTATTTTCCCATGTGATTTTTTTCACATGATTCATTTATATTCACATTTGATGTTTACATATGTACTTGCTTTTACTCATGATTCATTTATTTTCATGTGATTATTTATTTTTTTAAACTCATTTAAACTTTTTTTTAACTTATTTAAACATCATTTTGTATTTACATAGGATTCATATATGTGATTTTTCACATTCAATTTAAATGTTTTGTTTTGTTTTGTTTTGTTTTGTTTAACACATATTATTCACATGAAGTGCTCTTTCACATGTGATCACATTACTTACCTAATTACACATGACATGTTTCATGTACACAGTTTGATGGATATCTGCATCTAATTTGTTGCATAAAATTTGTGTCAACTGAACATTTAGTGAATAAATGCTGATGCCCAATAGTGCATTTGCAGAGGACAAGGAAAAATTAGCATTGCTTTTCACTGGGGAATGATGGTACTGCAATGAAAAAGCCTGTAGTCAGAGAAGCGTTAAGCCTCAAGCGATGCTCTTCTCTTAAGTTTCCTCCAGGGACACTGGCCATTCTGGTTTGATCTGCGGCTCAGTAAGATGACCTTCATTAGGCCCAAAGGCCATTCTGGCTTAAGATCTAAATAGAGAAATGCTGTCGATGAACAAAGACTTGGAGTAAAGTGGGCCGCTAAAGCCTACTCCCAAAAGTATTCAAATCTCCCAAAAGATAATGTTGGACCCTTGAGTCGGATTTGAAGTGACAAAATTTGTTTGTTGGGGTGTGAAGGATTTGGTCCTATGGGGATTGATGAAATACAGGTGAAATACAGAATGGCTAAGTATTCTATTTAAAACAAATGGAACACAGTGAACTGTGACATGCAATTATTTTTAGAAATGGATTTGACTGGAGTAGATTCTTCAAGTCCAACTACTGAAGAATCAGAAACAGAGCTAACATAGATAATATAATACAACAGGATCTTGTTGGCTAATATTCATTTGTAAATGAGGCAGCTTTTCATTTGGAATATTAAACACAATTAGACTATTGTTCACTAAATAAGTCCTAGCCAACAAATGAATTAGAGCATCAGATAGCTGAAGAAGTTGAGGCATGAGACGTGAGGAAATCTTCAGTGACAGTTATTTCCTTGTCAGGGTCATGGTGGACCCGGAGCCTATGCTGGCATCATTACGCCATCACAGAATAAACCACAGAATGACTAACAGACAATAAAAAGTTAGCTATCAAAACAAAAAAAATAACTGCTAGTGTTGCTGTCTAACAGCTTTGTGGTCCCTGCGCTTGGGTTACTGTCTGTGTGGAGTTTCCTCTGGGTTCTTCAGTTTCCTCTCGCCTCCCAAAAACATGCCAGAAGGTGGACTGGATACATTAAATTGGCTATAGGTGTTAATGTGTTCCAAGATGTATTTGACCTCTCATCCAGTGTTCCCAGGATAGGATCTGGATCCATCATCATCCGGCAAGATGAATGAATGTAAGAAATAATCTGTCATTTAGCCTTATGAGTTAATCCCATTTCAAATGGCATCTACTGGAGTACAAATATTTACATTTAGTGCATTTGGCAGATGCCCTTATCCAGTGCAACATCTATCTCATTTATACATCTGAGCAGTTGAGGGCCTTGCTCAAGGGTCCAGCAGTGGCAGCTTGGTGGTGTTGGGGTTTGAACTCATGACCTTCTAAGCAGTAGACCGACATCTTAACCAGGGAGCTATCACTGCCAAACAAAACAAACTCTATTGTGTAAATACAAAAATTTGAGATGTAGTTGATACTACACAGATCCATGAAACCTCTTTCCAGCCATTATCATGTTGAAAACCAACAAACAAAAAAACCCAGCCCTTTTCAGAGGAGAAATAGCTCTTATCAGCAGTGGGTCCCTGCATGAGGTATTGCTGTCACTAAACTAGTGACTTGGGGGAGATGAGAAGTGACATGGTGATTGATGCTACCCAAAGCCCCTAACTGACAGTGGCATGATCAGGTAAAGATGGTCTGCCGCTGACAGACATCAGAGCCAGTCAGCACAATGGTGCACAATAGCACCTAGGTCTACCCTTTTGTGTCGACTGACGCTTTTCAAGTCCTTTCCACCAGGAGGGAGAAAGACACAGGCACCAAGAATGGAGAACTGAGCCATTCAGACCAAAGCTTAATGTGTTACCAGACACTTCTCAACGAGCAATATGACTGAGAGGAACCATGGAGGCTATCAATTATTTTCCCTGTGACAGGCAACAGGCTCCATCACCTTTCAAGGCAGCCCACTTGAGCTGCTATTCAGCTGCAGGCTGACGAGAGACACTTTCCCATTACAAATCGTCTCATCGAAGGAAAACGGGCTTGATTCATATTACATCAAAAGAATAAGAATGAAGAAGTAGTAAAAAAATTTCTACCATGTAATAAAGGGGTTGAATAATCCAATGTTGATTTTAGTCATTTGTTTTAATCAGCAACAAAATAAGAGATTTTTAGATATATAACAATGTTTGGCTTTCCCAACAGTATAAAATGGTTTTAAGACCTATTTTTTTCCAGGTTTAAGCATAATTTGCAAGTATATTTGCAGGCTGCCGTATTCCACTTCATAGCTCCAGGGTCCCCAGTTCGATCCTGAGCTCGGGTTACTGTCAGAGTGGAGTATGACGTGTTCTCCCTGTGTCTGTATAGATTTCTTCCATGTTCTCTAATTTCCTCCCACCTCCCCAAACCATAATGTTAGGTGGATTGGAATATTCCAAATTTCCTAGGTGTATATGAGACTGTGTGGTACAGGTACCTAGTAATGGACTAGTGTCAAGTCAAGTCAAGTCAAGTGGCTTTTTATTGTCATTTCAAACAACTGGACCAAATTTAACGTTGAATACCCCTGACCTAGAGACTCACCCATGTGAAAGAAACGAAGACGACTTCATTTCCATCAGTTATTTCTCCACTAAATTATCCACGTATCACACAAATCACACCCACTTTTACCATTAACTGCTTTTAGCCAATTTGTCTTTGACACATTAAGAATATTAAGTCAAAAGGATGAGAAGAAGATTCTCAAAGGAAAATTTATCTAAGGAAATGTGCTGAGATGCTGAGTTATCCATTGTTGATGACTACTGTATTTGCCACAGAAATAAAAAGGTGTCTTTGCACAAATTTGAAAATACGAAAGTACACATTTGAAAGTATGATCTTAAAATTTGTATGTAGATGCATATTTTCTTTTATCCTTGGTGTCACAAATCCTTTTTTAAGAGAGCAGATTAAGTCACCACAGCCATATGCTCTGGGCTACATCACTTTGAGCTGTGTTCAATATGTGATTATGTTTTGTATGCAGACATCTATTTTGTTTAATGGCGAATTTGGATGTGCATTTTACTAGCTTAAGGTTAGTGATGATCCATTCACCACTGCTTTAGTTGTTCAATTCCAGAGAGCAGATGTTTAAGGATTGTGCTATGGGAAAAAATGAGTCTTCCCAAAACCTCAGAACTAAATTTGTGTTATGGCTTACCTTACGAAAAGCCTATCATCTGTTGTTATTGTAATAACAGTTTCTAAGAGCTTTGTGTTCAACCATTCACCAACTTCTGGGCACTATGCAACATTCAGTTTCTTGTGTTGTTTTTTGGGCTTTTGCCTTTGCTTTTGCTTAGTCTGGGATATTTCAGCAACTGTGTTATGGGTGTTTTACTGTGCTGTGTGTCTCAGCTCGGGAGTTCCCGTTACTGTTTGTGCTTCACTGCTGAATAATAGAGGACAAAACCCTATAAATTTGTCCTTGTGACATGTCTGAATGCTCTTCTATTATACTCTTGTAAGCACAAATATTAAATAGAGGTGCTGTTTGTGGGATTTACAGCTCAACGCCTTTGAATGCCATTCCAAAATTCAGATTTACATGCTTTTAAGTTAAACACAGTTGTTTGAGGCTTGTCAAAAATCTGACCTAAGAGAATGAGATGAGTTGCTGGGCCTGTGCTAGCATGCCAAAAGGAGGTTTTAAAGCTCCTTAATGAATGACCACATGTGTATTAATCCAGTCACAGCAGCTCTTGAGGGGGAAAGCCGCCATTATCAGGAGTGGTGGGTGAACAAGTGCAAGTCTTCATGGCTCCTGGCACATGTGCATGGAAATAAATAAATCTCCTAAATGATCATTGATCTGCAGAAGTCCTCCTGCATGGAGCCTGTTTCAACAGTTTTCTAGAACAGCTGTTCTGGTCAAAAGAGCAAGCTGAGGGAGGCTGTGCTTAATGGTTACTGAAGCCCTAACGCAATATTGTTATTCGCAGTGTTTCCAGTTTAGTGACATTTTAGACCCCTTTAGCAACTTTATTACCAAAAAGGGCCTAGCAACAAATTTAGAGACTTTCTGAGTAGATTTTAACAACTACACTGCACTCAATACGATTCCCCAGTTCACATCACAGCTGCTGGTTATATGAGTTGAAAGATAAGGTTCAACTGATTCACCACCAAAGTGGAAAGCCTGACTGGGTTGTGCATGTGTGAGCCGATGTTCCCAATGATTAATCACTGAGCCCCATTGTTTCCAATAACCAATCACTTATCACCCTTTTTTCCCAATGACCAATCACCATTTACCATTGTCCCCAATGTCCAATCGCTATTCGCCATTGTTCCCCATCACTGTTCATCACTGCATTAAAATTCTTATTGATGCTAATGTGCTATTTATAGAATATTTTATAGTGACTATTCATAGCATATTTTCTACATACAGGAGTTTGCAAATCTAAAATGTAATAGCTATCCCTCTGGGCAAATGGAACCTTGATGTGTGTAGTGCAGCAGGTGGTGGGATTTGGTAGCACCCGCTGTAGTTACACCATTGCACCATTACTGTAGTGGAGTTGCACCATTGTGAAGCACATTATGTTTAAACATACATACCAAATGAAAACACACACACACACACACACACACACACACACACACACACACACACTAGCTATTAGCTCTGACCTTACCCTCTTGTGATTAATGCTGAAGACACACACAGGAACGGAGATTACATCATGTCACAACACCATTTAGCACCACAGAGTATACATGTGTGACAAGGAAAATATTTTGGAGAAGCAGTTTGAGCTTTGTTTTGTTTTTTTTTTTTACTTTCTTTTATTATATAAACATTTTTAGTCAAATTACCATTGGCAAAAATAATTTTCCATTGTATTACCCTTATATTAAATTTGGATTAAAATCAGCCACTTTAATTTGAGTTTAATTTATTACTAAATTTGTAACAATTGTAATATATTTAAAAATATTAAAAATATATTTTCTGAGAGTATTCCATAAATGATCAGTACTTATCAAACACGCACTTGCAAATTTGTAACAATATTTCATTCTTAAACTTCCTACCTGAACATACTGTTTAGTTATTACCTAAATTATTACCTATACCTAAATATATTGTTTAACATATCCATAAAGCATTTTATTTAACATTATTTAATAAATGTTATGAATTATTCAATAACCAGTATGATGAGTACAGGTGGCCAGAGACTGATGAATATAGAATAATATGAGGAATATATAGAATTAAGTAAATATGGCATATGGCTTTTTATTAACCAAAAGCCAAAACAAGAATTATAAGTTGAAAGAAACAAGCACAAGGGAAATGTGGCACAAAAACCACACTCTAAAGGCTACAAACAACAGAAGCTTAATCATTAAACTGAGAAACTGCAAAACTTAAATAGGGAAAAAAAATTAAGGGTGAAAAACAAAGAGGGCTTGTGACAGGCTCATGTCATCTGAAGGGGCTAATGGGAAATGAAGTCCAAGATGACCATATCATGACCGAAACCAGTGCTGATGTGACACGTCATATCTAGCAGAGATATGTAAGGAGAAGCATGAGAAAAGGTGACATCACTAAATCAAACATGACACTTCACCACCTACACTGGCACCACAATTGCCCTCTTCAATATCAACATGCCAAGAACCATCACACACAGGCATGGACTGTATTTCATCCATTATACTTTGCTCCAGAAAATGGAACTAACATGCCATATCTGTTCTCATAGCCACAGTCTGACAACACAGCATGGGACTCTCTAGAATTTCAAAGCGAGCTCATGCCCTACAGGTGGCTATGCTGAAGTCTCTGTCTAAGATCCCCCTCTCTTTGTTTGAGCTTCAGTTTAGACCTGGATGCTGTGATAAGGATACCAGGTTGCCTGTGGGGGAAAAAAACAGAAGCAGAGCTTGGAACACTCCGAATATCTACTCAGACTGTCAGGACTATTTGGTGTAGGGCTACTTAAGGGATTTCAATGGAGTTTTTGATACTGATAGTGTTATTTATTCCACCTAATATATGTCTGGAAAAATTTCCCCTTAGTATGTGGTGATTCATATGATACAGTTATCGCTAAAAGTATTGGAAAAGCATGGACAATTCTTTTGTTTCTGCTATTCACTGAAGACATTTGGGTTTGAGATCAAAAGATGAATATGAGACAATATATCAGTATTTCAGCTTTCTTTACTTATTTATACATCTAGATGTATTAAACAGCTTACAACATGGCACCTTTTGTTTGAACCCACCCAATTTTCAAGTGATCAAAAAATATTTGAACACGTGAATGACAGGTGTTTCGTGTTGCCCAATGTGTGCCCTGATAGACTGATTGTTTACATAATTAATAGCTCTGAATATCCACTCTTGGTTTAAGCCCAGGGTTCGACCTGTCAATACTGCATTGGTTGTTAAAAAGGATAAACCCACATGAAGACCAGAGAGCTGTCCATGGGCGAAAAGCAAGCAATTTTGAAGCTGAGAAAAGAGGGGAAATTAATCAGAGGCATTGCACAAACCTAGGACAGCCAACAATTTGTAATGTTCTGAAAAATAAAGAAACCACTGGGGTACTGAGCAACATACACTTAATGGGTTGGCCAAGGAAAACAACCACAGCTGATGACAGAAACATAGAGAGAGCTGTGAAGAAAACCCAAAAACAACAGTCAGTGACATCACCAACAACCTAGACCTGCATCAGCAGTAAGTATCAGAAGACATCATTGGAATTCACAAAGAAATACAGAGATGAGCCACAAAAGTTCTGGAACCAATATTAACCTCTACTCACTAATCTTTATTGATGATGTAACTTATGACATTAGCAGCAGAGTGAATTCAGAAGTCTACAGAAACATTCTGTCTGGCAATTTACAAAGAAATGCATAAAATCTTATTGGGAGGACCTTCATAATGCAGACAATGACGAAAAACACAGTGCCAACACAACAAAGGTCTTCATCAGAGGAAAAAGTGGAATGTTTTAGACAGGCCAAGTCAATCACCAGACCGTAACCCAACTGAGCATGCATTTCACTTCCTGAAGAGGAGACTGATGGGATGCAGTACAAGCTTGGAAAAGCATCAAAATATGAACACTGCACAATTTGGTAATGTTAGTACATTGCCAGCTTGATGCAGTTATTGCAAGCGAGGGATATACAACCAAAAATTAAGTGCCATTTGCTTTACTTTACTTTAGTTCCAATCTGCTCCAATACTTTTGTTCACCTAAAAATTAGGTGGTCTGCCACCAAAGTTTCCACGTTCTAAGTTGTTTAACACATCTACATGTAAATATCAGGAAATTAAAGTCTTGTCTTGTCATCAGCGTATAGCAAAATCAAAAGAATTAGCCTTAATTATATTATTGGCCTCAAAAAATTCCAGAGGGGACTGTATATACACTAGCACCTGAAAGGCTGTATATTGTATGTAGGCACAAATAGTATAACTTAATAGTATAATGATGGCATACTACAATGTTGGATGGATGCAAGCTTTTCTGTTTGCATAGTCTTACAGTAGCTTTAGATGATCCATCGTTGTGCCACAGAGTGTAATATCTGCCAAGTCAGTCAACCCACCTCTTTCTGTGAAAGTAGGTAGTTTTTGGCCACATACTGTAAATTGATAAAATGTACAAATAGAGACTACTATTTGCATAGCTAGAAATTAACATGCCTGGGCTAACATGGGTGGATGCAGCAGGAACTGTGGCATTGAAAACGTGTTAATGTGGTAGTATTTTCAAGCCAGCTTTCATCCAAGTTTACCTTAGTTCTGGTATGCATTTTAAAGACTTCCCCTAGTAATTTATTACTGTGTGGGTTATTGCACATGTTTGACAGCACTGAGATAGAAACCTATATATGCTGTTAACAACAGATAAATGACATGTGCTGTGATTGCAGTGGGTGTCAGCCGGAAAGCTTCTCTTTTAAAAGGGCATCTTTCCTGCTATAATATTGGCATTGTTTAAATAGCCTGTATCTTATAGGCATCTGAGGAAATGTGCTTCCATAAATAATCTGTTCAAACAAACTTCATATTCAGCTCCTCCACTTAAAATATATGGCTAATGGTAAATGTACTAGCATAAATCAGTTTTTGGGGAAATCATTTTGTACCTGGTTTAGTGAAGTACAGTTTAGCATAGTCTCCACCCATGTCTCCAACACACTCTCAAAGTCTCGAATACAATCACTAACACAGCATCTAACACAGTCTCGAAGTATCCAACACAGTCTCCTAAACAGTCTCCTAAACAGTCCAAACAGTCTCAAGCACATTCACTAACACTATCTCCAGAACAGTCTCAAACAGAGTCTCCACCACTGTCTCCAACACAGTATCAAACAGTCTTCAAAGTCTCAAACAATGTCCCCAATGTCTTTACTTTCTAGATCAATAAATATCAACAACTAGGCAACATGTCTGTACAAGACAAATGTGACAATATGTTTCTCAAGTGCAGAATTTTTACAACCTGGGCTAGTCATCAGAGCAAAGTGTCTGCGTGAACCTTTTCATTTCTATTAGGGCTTAATGAATCTGGCATGCTGTGAGAGCAAGTTTCTGTAAAGAGTGAGTTGGGTGGAAGTTGTTTATTTTCTGTTTTAATGGGATTATCAGAATAGCTAGAAGCCCTATCAAGAGAATGAGCTTGATTATAACCTGTTTATCTGTACATGCGATAATAAAACTGGAATTCATTGAAATTAATCTTAATAAAACTTATCAGAAATGATTCCACATGGAATTTGAAGTGAAACATGCTTGCAATAAAAGTATATGTATGTTGTATTAGTATTAGCGTTAGCATGAATACATTTTACAAGAAAGCTCTCATGTTTCTTTTCATTTGTGCGAATAATTTTTTATGGTTTTATTTAAACATGCAAATGTTTGAAGCAAGAACTAGGGTGAGGAAACTTGTTTATTTTTTTATTTTTTTTATTTTTTTATTTTTTTTGCCTGTTTGCCATCTACCTGTTTGTCCACAATCCAAGCTATAAAAATGTCATCCATATGTTGGCACAACCTCACACAGTTCACTGTTTGTGCAGGTGTATATTATGCATGTGCCTACCTGCAAGGATGAGACCATACAGTATGTATGTAAGAGACTACAGTCACCTAAGCTGCAAATAGCTCTAATATGAACTTGGTTTGGTTTTGTTGGCTTGTGAAAATTATTGCAGATTTGAACGTTGGCATACAGATGAATGAAGTCTCTATTGTGAATGGTCAAAAGGTGGTGATTAATTTTATATAACAGCAGCTCAGACAGTATTTCTGGCTGCAAGGTTTATACTAATGCAACCGTTCTAATACATCATTACTATAGTAACAACACTCCACACAAAAAGAAAAATGTGTAATTGCATACAGTATATGGTGAAGTTTTCTGCAAGGAGATGTTTATTTAGCATTTTTGGAAAGAGTCTCCAGTGTCTGCAATGTGTAACAGACAGAGGTAAAGCTATAACTGTAAGTCTTCCTTCACAGGACAGTTTTCTGTCCTCAGTAACATGACAAAAAATATTTGGCAAATTGCTGTGATATTAGAAGAATAAAACACTTCAGGAAGTGCTGTTATTGGAAAATAATCAACTTGGGGGTGATAACAGTAACTTCATGTCAGGCCACATCACACCACCCCATCGTTAATTATTTTCCTATAACAACTTGCCCTGAAGTGTTTTATTGTATGGCAATATGTAAGGCAAATATAATACACTCTGCAAAAAAGAAACGTCCATTTTTCAGGAGACTGTATTTTAAAGATAATTTTGTAAAATCCAAATAAGCTTTACAGATCT
>JANDJT010000002.1:6880487-6895308 GCA_024331685.1 Stegophilus panzeri
TGATCGAGAACTTGCAAATGCCTTGGTGGAAGAGTGGAGTAACATCTCACAGCAAGAACTGACAAATCTGGTGCAGTACATGAGGATGAGATGCACTGTAGTACTTAATGCAACTGGAGGCCACAGATACTGACTGTTACTTTTTATATCGACCCCCCCCTTTGTTCAGGGACTCATTATTCCATTTCTGTTCATCAAATGTCTGTGAAACTTGTTCAGTTCCTTTATCAGTTGTTGAATGTTTTTATGTTAATACAAATATTTACACATGTTAAGAAATTAGCTGGAAATAAAAGCAGTTGAATTTCAGAGGACATTTCATTTTTTGATGAGTATATCTAATCACAGAATAATAATCACACATTTCATCAAAGTGTAATAATGTATGTGGCATGGTGGTGCAGCAGAGAGAGCTGGACCTCATTGAAACAAAACTATTAGAAAATTCTTTCATTATATTTATTCAATGTACTTTTGCAGACACAGAATTTTTGAATTTCATATGTAATGACACAACATTATGCTTGAGTTTGCAAAAGCAGCTTCCACTGCATATCAAACTTAATGTATAGACTTCATTTAACATCTTTTTTTAAACATGGTATGTGCCATTAATTTGACCTATTGTGCAACGTTGAGCTCTATGAATGCTTGATGTACAGTACTGTCAGATGCATAGTATAAAAAACTCAGTAATGCATGACAGGTCAGATGAGGTTTCCTGAGACACATTACAGAATTAAGACCTCCACAGTACTGTACATGGCCCCATGTTTGTTCAACACTTTGGAAGTCTGTATAAATCTTGTTACTAAATCAGTCTTGGACATCTTGTTTCATCTGCATGGAAACAAATGAGCCCATGGAAATCAGGCCCGTGTTTGTTCTTAATTTTTCTGAGAGCACACAGTGAGTTTAAACACTAGGATTGCTGTCAAGATGTTATCTTTGCTTCCTGTGCTCTTGACAGCCTATATCAATCATCTACTGTCCGACTGTGTCATGAAGTTCAGCCCTCAAAGATGAACTCTTATCTGAGCATTACACAATCTTACATTGCTTTTATTACACTACATAATGCATGCGTCCTTCTACACTTCCTCATTTCTCATTGGAAAATTGTAGCAACATTCAGGCCTCGTCCAAGGTCTTGCAATATGACTGATACTCACTTAGCAGGATATTCCGCCACATGTCAGGATCTCAGAAAGAGTCTAAAAAAAAAGGTTTATGATATTAAACATTATTCTCTTTTCTGCTTGAAATGATCCCTTCTACACTTTTATTAAAAGTGGAAAAATATAAAATAAATACTGCTGGGAGTGCTACAGTGACTACCATTGTGTTTTATTTAATAAACGTAGTGCAACAAATATTAGGCTAATTATTTATAATTATTTAAAATCAATTATATTCTTACTATTTATTAAGAGCCATAAAGAACAAATTGGTCTAATTATTTATAGGCCTACTTGTTTTTGAATTATTGATGTTTGGATTGAACTAACTTAATTCAAGGGACCAGACAGACTGGGTAATAACTATAAAAACTCAGTCATAAATATCATACCTTTAATAATGATGATTTGTGATTTCTACCACAGGAACAAATTGTTTTTTCTTTGTTTTTTTTTTTTGTTTGTTTTTTTATCTCAGACCCCCTGGTTATGCTTCCAGACCCTACTTTCAGATCCGCTGCCCCAAGGCACCATCACTGTAAATAAAACAACAAAATAAACCCAAGCTGCATTTTTGTCTTATTAATGTCAAGAAAGAAAAAAGAGAGGATTGTGAAATGACTATTTGTAACTGCTATTATGTAAGTAATAACAGGAACTTATTATAACACTAACTTATTTCGTAGATGTTATACAGCATTAAACGTAACCATTAGCAGACAAAAAAAATGACCTGTTGTTCTTTAATAACTAAAAAATTGTAATCTGTATCACACTACCTTATCACTGAATATTTTCAGTTTATTACTATTGATTTCTATAGCATCCTGCCTCACTTTGTTTTATTCCTTATATAAAACTGTATAAGAAATTAACTTAATGAATGGTATTAAAGTTCACAACAATATATTTGCATGTATTTTGTCACCTGCATCCCATAACTTAAAAACCTCCAATTATGACATTTTTAATATTAAGATAGCAACATGAAATATTGTTTGATGATCATTCAAGTTCCCAAACATGTGATTTGCCTGAGGATATTATCCCATCAAACCCCACAGTAATCCAAGTGATCTTGTGCAACTGTGTGTAACCTGCCAATGAACCGTGCCAGATCTTTAAGTACTGCTGCCAGCAATATAGAAGAAACACAACGAAGGCTGAGAAAAAGAGACTCTGACCTGAGTATCAGCATGTGCAACTTTGCAGTGTGTTTTACTGCAATGACACAAGAAGCCTGAAATCCAAGTAAATGTCACACCTACTTACTGAGCAGTTATGCTTCTCTGCTTGACATATTCTGCATTTGTGGAGGTCTGAACATGACTTACATGTCACATCCTCTTCTTGACCTTATAGCCTTGCCTGCTCTGGAGGGCCAGCTGGCTCTGAAATCCACATGCTGCTGTGAAAGAGCACAGCAATGTAAGGCAGGAGGGATTCAGGGAGCATGCAGGCTGCACACACTCCATATGTCTGCTCTCAAAAGGAAGCCATTTATGCTCAATCTGTCATCTGTAAATACTATTTTGCATTCTTTTATTAACAAAAGTAGGCAGTCCATCTGTTGGAAGCAGTATGGCTTGATTCACTTCTTTTGTTCCTTTGGGCAAGTCCAGGATGAGGTGGTTCAAGTGGAGTGTGGGAAACCTTATTAGGTGGTCCCTCAAGCATGGAGTCCTATTTTTAGTGGATGGGCTGATACAGAATTATAGTGAGCTCTTAAACTGATTCAATTACCAAAGGAATGCAAACTACATTTAATGGAGGAATTATCAAAGGCACTTTTTAAAACCATGTCAAACAATTGCACCTTCCTCATGAGCAAAACCATCTTAATGAAAATGCAACTTGTGCTGTTTTTACCTAAAAGTGCAAAATACAGGGTGATGACAATGCAAATCAATTAACTTAACACCCGCAATAGGATTACTAAAAGATGACTGTTGGCGAACATGAGTACTACCGAAAAGCAGGTGTTATATTTGGTGAAGTCCATTTCAGGCAGTTGAAAACAAAATTCTATAATTCACTAAGCTTTTATATTATTTCCTCACGATATTTTACACATGGCATGATTCACTCTATTATTCTTTGCAAATTATCTGCAACACATCCACTTTTTTCATACGCACTACATCCCATATCCATATGATCCCATTATTTGGAATCTAAATAGTAGTAAATTAGGTCCTTACTATGTTAAGCATTATGGTCAGATCTTTAATGATTTATATAATGATTTAGCCAGCAGGCCCCTTAACATCTTAATGATATACTTTCATTATGATCCTTTGGGATTTAAAAAAAAAAAAAAACCAGTTTTTTTTTACATTTTAAATAATGTTGAATCATGTTTGAGTTTAACTCATTACATAGCTTCCATCAAATCCTATAAAAGCAAACATCAAGTATATATTTTCAGTAGAATGCATAGCATGTATGTAGACCTTTCAGTGAAATCAACATATTGATTTGCTGTTATTTGTTCGAAGCATGTTCCCAGTCTGCATGAAAGGGGTAACAAAAAAACTAATCTTAGGTCTCTGTGCACTGTTGACGTTTGAATGCGCTTTGTCACTTTGTTTAAAGGGAGACATTTTTCCAGACTCTTTCACTTATAGCTTTTGACAGGTCAAATGTGTCGCTGCAGATCTTAGAGGAAATTATGTGTTTATCCCTTTTCAGTGCTCAGCAGTGTTTTGTAAATGTTTGCACAGGTCTGACTGCTCTGCAATACGTACCAATAAAGAACTCTGCAAATCTTACTAGCAAAAAATAAAACATCCCATATTATATACAGACATGCTCATTTTATTATTCTGTCTGTAAAAGACAAGGTGTGTGAATAATAAGAATTTACACCAGCCTTTCATGAAGTAGTAATTACTTGGTGGAGGTTTTTTTGCAGCTGATTTGTCCATTATTAGTGGGTGTGAAATGGCACACACATGGGGCATGGAAAACCAAGTTCTGCATCCTCCTGTTAAGAAATTCTTAGTTTGCCTCAATATTGTGTGGAGTGCATGCTGTAAGCAGTGTCTGATTTTCTATTCTCTTCAGTGCAGACATCTAATTTTATGAACATAACTCATACAGCTGTCATAAATTTGAATTGTGTGTATAGTTACAAATGTGCATGTGTGAGAGCATAGCTAAGTAATATAGCCAATATCTGATATGTTTTCTCTTGTTAGCCTGTACTACCTTTAAAATCTCATCATAAATAGAATATTAAAGTATTTGAAGTCATAGTTATCAGGGGTTACCCTTGACCCCTTTGTTGTTTCTCTGACTAATGACATATTTACCCTGCTATTGATTTTTGGTGGATGACCTCCTCAGATTCATGGTTGTGCAATAATCTTTCCATTTTAATAATGCATTTAATGGTGCTTTGCAGAAAATTTGTGAATCATTTTTATAACCAAACCCGAATTGATACTTTTCCAGAACTTTCTCCCAGACTCGGTATGCTGTTTGTACAGGTATGTTCTGTAACAAACTCTGGGGCATTCCAGGAACAGGTGGATTTTTAGTGAAATCATATAACACTTGCACACAGGTGAACTCCGTTCAAATAATTACGTGACTTCTGATGGAGACTGGTTGTGCCAGAACTAAATTAGGGTTTTCACAGCAACAGGGGTTGAGTTCTTATGCAATCACAACTTTTACTTTTTTATTTGTAAGTAATTACATCCATTTAAGTCCAAGTAAAAATCCCAATTGTAGTTCCACGTTGTAACACTAGACAATTCGGAAAGTTCAAGGGGGGTGAATATACACAAGGATCTCAGAGAGCGATGTAAAGTATTTACATAAAGAAAATTTGAATGCTAGACTATAATTGCTATATCATTTTACTGTTATTGTGTAAAACCTGTTCTGGCTTTGCTGTGACTGGTTGAGCAGAAACTGAGCAAGATGTTGTGAACTTGAAACTCTGCTCATACTGAACAATACCTCTGTCTTTCCTTGGTTATCTTAAGGCAGGTTACTGTTTTGGCTAGTGCGAATTGCTTGGCTACACACTTACAATATATTTCCTTCTGTGTTTCCTCAATGACTGATAACGCTGCAGTGTGAAACTCTGACCTGTTATTTCTGTCTGTTTTGAATTGTTTTGCAGTTTCTTTTGATGCACATGCATCCTCTGCTTTAATATGATGTACCAGGAATCGCCTAAACTTGCTTTAGGTCCATGCTGCATTTTCCTGATAATGACATGGGGTGGGGATGGAGATTGTATGGAATAATTAAATTCTCAACTGAGAAATTATGAAATGCAACTACACTAATCAATATTTTTGTCAGAGGTATTGTTCAATATTTTCCATAATCAATAGAAAAAAGCAAAGAGTCAAAAATTCCCCATGCTACCTACCAGTTTGTAGGTAAGTTCGCTGGTTCTCACCACCATTTCTCTTTACAGAGTAATTACAGCCCAAAGAATTTCAGGTGTTAAATATACATCAGTATGACCCTTCTGTATTGAACATTTAGAAGCCTTTGAAGGAAATGCTGTTCATCATGTGGGTTTGGAATGACCCTGCAAATGGCTACTGTGGGCATTTTCATCTTCTAAGTCCCCTGTGTAGACTATCAATTCAGAATGGACCATACTAGGTGTATATGAGGTGTACAATGACACCAGTTAAAACTGTCTTTTATTCTGGCTCATCACCTTTTTCCTATGATGAAACATTTCCATCCTAATGGAGTGGTCTTTTCCTGGATGAAGATCTGCATTCCTTCGCAGTCACCAGATCTCAACCCAATTCAACACCAATGGGGAAAAACGCAAATTTGTGCAGTGAGCTCTCAGCACCATCAACAAAACACCAACTGAGGGAATATCTTTTGAAAGAACGGTGTTCATCACTCGAGGACAGATGGAGATCCTGTGCTAAGGTGCATTGAAGCTGTTCTACTGGCTTGTGGTGGCTCAACACCTTATTAACTCTATGACTATGTTGGCTTTTCCTTTAATTTGTTGCCTGTTTATGTGTTACATATGAATAAGGAATATACTGTAGTTCACTTTTATACAAGCATTTCTCAAACACCTGGTAAGCATCAAGAGATTTCTGAGGAGATTCATTTATAATTAGTCAATACTTGGTAGTGTAGTCAGAACTTTAGACCTTAATGTGCATTTCATATCTGCATACTTACTGTAACTGCATGCCCTGTAACACATGTTAAATTTAATGTCTAATGCTATACTTCTTGGCTTTTTTAATTTGGGTCTATATGAATGAAAATTAGCTTCACCTTTGTTTGGAATACAGAAGGAAACTAATTATTAGTTCAAGAATTGCTTTTCGAGAATATTATTCTGAACTATACTACAAGCTAATATTCAATAAATTCATATCAAAATACGCTATTAATAAGAGTTATTAAGTTGAAAATACATTGTAAGTTTCAGTTCAGGGTTTCCATAAACTATTTTTTATTTATATTTATTAATTAATTTTATTTATTTATTTATTTTTACCTCTGACTGCAAGTACAAATAACAACTTAATATCTTGAAATACTGAATTATTATGTCTCAATATCTGGGTGAGCTATCGGTTTTTGAATGTCATAATTTAAACTTAATAAAGTAATAAAGTTCAACTTTTGTCTTCACAATTGCAGTTCAGGGCTTTTGTATAAATAAATAGGGCACTATTTATAATATAATAATAATAATAATAATTATTATTATTATTATTATTATTATTATTATTATTATTATTGTTGTTGTTGTTGTTGTTGTTGTTGTTGTTGTTAACTAATTAATAGTATGGCTTTTGCCCCAGGCCCATCCTTTTCAGTCATTTTTATGGAGAAGCTGATAATTCAGTACAGAGTGGTGAGATGTCTGTTACACCAAACAAATGCACAGGGCCTCTTGATATACTCTACGATATGATAAATTAAACAGTACTTAAGTGTTAACTCATTCAGCAAAAGATCACCCTTTTTTTTCCGAAAACAAAAAAATGGGTGTGGTTGTTAATTTAACCTGGATTTTTGGCCCACTATAACAGGTTTTGTTTGTCCAATTTAACAGCAGCATCGTTATTGGATTAAAGTAATTGTGGAATGCTTAGCAAAAAAAAAATAAAAGGTAGTAGTTATGTATTAAAGCTTTCTATTGGGGCATTAAAGTGTTTACCCTGTGGGAGTGTGCTACAAAGACATTATTTTCATTGATTCTATAATTACAAACTTAAATTACACATGTAGTACAGTCATGTCATGTGATAAAGAGCATAATGGCAACTAAGGATGACAAAAGGGATTGAAAAAGCCACATAAAAAATATTTGTAAAAGAAAAATTAACCACTATCACCAATTAATGTAACTGGAAACTAGGCATTGGGTTTAACAACTAATGTTCATTGAGACCTTTACAACAATGATTTAAGATGCTGGTGCTTCTGAACATTCGACCAAGACTGAACATGTTGACCTGATGGTATTTCCCATGCTGGCATTGCCTGCCTTTCTCTTCTGGTCACACATCTGTGAGCTCAGACAAAACATCCAGAGCAAACAGCTTAAAAAAACCTGTTCATACCTGACATACCTCTCTGTTCCCATGTCAGTGTGCAAGTGGCTGAAATTTCCTCAACAAGATCTGGGTTACTAAGGGTCACCTAGAGGGCTACTGCAATTCAACACGTTTTTGGCAAGCTTTAGGCCTTCATTCATCACCTGACTTAAAGCTGTGTTTGCTTTTTAGTGCAGTGGAAACCTCCTAAATGCTAACCTAGCAAGAGATCAGTGAGAGCTCTGCAAAAGATAATGACTACCTGAGGCTTTAATGAATCCCTTTCACATAAAACTAAATGTATACGGTACAGAGGTAACTGAATAGAAAATCATGACTGAGATGAAAATTTGTAATTGGAGGTAGCTGCAAGTATCAAAATACTTTGTGAAAGTTTAAAAGTGTCCACATTTAAATTCACTCAGGTAATTAACAATAAAAAGTTATTTAGCCTAAATCATTTACCTGTCATTTTTTCTTTCCTTTTCAATTTCAATTTAATAAAATTTTATTTGTATAGAGCTTTTAACAAAATATATTGTCACAAAGCTGATTTACAGAAAGGCATGATATAGATTGGATTTAGACTTAGATCCCTAAAGAGCAATACATATTTATGTATTAATGAATAAGAATAGCTATAAATAAGGTTTTACTGTTGGAATTGGTAGCTGGGTCTTTTGGAAGTAGCTGCTTTTTGATATATATACTGACTAAATGAATATGTAAGGAGCACATTTCATTGAAATCTAATTAAATATGAGTACACATACTAATTTGGTGTTATACACAGGTAAAGTACACTGTACATATTCTTTAAAATGATGCTTTTGAAATACAATTACTTAATTATTTTCCACCAGTGTTGTTTGCTTAATGCTCTATTATAGCAGGACTCCAAAATTCTGTCCAGGAATTTACTTCATATGATACAGTTTATATTCCTTATTCTTAGTAGTGTTTCGAGAGGAATTGCAATCCCACATGCCTGATAAGATAGCATTTCAAGCGCTTTTCTTATCGCAAAGTCTGTGTTTCTGTCACTTTTTGCGTTGTTTGAGAGTTCAGAGGAGGAGCAGCTGATTAATAGAGGGCCCATAAAACCACTCTGTCTCCACTGAGCTGAGCAGTCAGCAGCATCTGGCCTTCCAGAGAAGAACTCTGCAGATGTACCTTTGTTGTGGTAGCCTGCCTGAGATTCATCTAAAAAGAATAGGTCTGTAAATGCCCATAAACATTGGCCTCGTGATGCTGACTGGTGTTGATAATAAACCAAACTGCGAGAATGAATCATCCTTGACAAGTGGCTCAGTGCTTTAGTTTTGACTGGGCCTGCAATTGTTATGACTTGTGAGTTGTCAGTAAGAAAACCACTGATCTTGAAATATGTGGTGTGCAAATTAGTGAAACCTGTGAGCATTAGTCAGAAAACAAGTGGTGTAGTAGCTTGGGGAAAATCCTTTTAAGTGTGTAATTCCAGAAGAATTCTGGAAGAAGTTTCCTTTACCTCAGGCATAATAGCATGACAAACTAATAAATTAATGTAATGTGATATAATTCAGGATATATGAAGCTCTTACTTATCAGAGCAGATGGATTTCTGATTGAATTCATTTCACCAATGTGGATCTTTAAAGTAGCTGCCAACTGCAGAAACATGGGCGTGCATTTTTTTGGCACAGGACCAGCTTCATTAAGTATTGGATATTTATTTTGACAGAAATCATTTCCAAGGTTCACTGAAATCTTCCAAGAGTTTCAGAGAACTGAAATACTCAGTAATGTTTGGGGAAAAAAAGGATAACATTGTTTTTTATAAGTAGCTACTTAAAAATTAATCACGCAGTCAACTAGAATTATTGGCACCTCCCAGAATACCAATGGTGGCACAGATACACCCAGCAGCCCACCAAACTGTGCTATGTTTTTGCTGTGTTTTGTTTTCTGTTTTGTTCAGCATCTTGCTTGAGAATACTGAAGCTAGTTTTATTACCTTTGATCAATAAACACTTTGCAATTATAAGTTTTGCTTTGTTTACTCTCATTTTTTTAAGTGTTTTTATTTTTATTTTAAGTGTGTAATATACAGTAGTGCTAAAGGGATCACTACCTCATTTCCTTGTGCACTATGCACAATGATAATAAAGCTGACTTTGAGTTTGAAAGAATAAGTAAATATTGTATAAAATGGCATACACTGACTTAAACTACTCACGTGTCTTCTAAAAAAATTCTGATGAATAAAAACCTGTATTTTCTCTCAAAAACATATGCTTACACCTCTAAATATTGAAAATAATCATTTCAAAATGGTCTTTCTAGACAATAGTAATTTCATTCATTCATCTTAAGTAATCACTTTATCCTGGTCAGGGTCATGGTGGATCTTCAGTATTAAAAATACGCTGATACTTAACTATTAATTCATTATTATTATTATGATTATTATTATTATTCACCATCCATATGTAACAGAGGCTGTTAATGTGTAATGTGTGCTTAATTATTTCCAAAAGCACTAAGGATTAGTGCATGTATTAATTCATCACTATAAAGTCATTAATTAAGTATTGATATATGCTTATTTGTGGACCTTATAGTAAAGGGTTATAAAATATTTGGTCTGATTTGCAGTCTGTATTGAATTACTTGCTGACATAAACCCTAGCAAATCCTGTACCCAAACAGATAATGTGATTATAGACAAAATTCATAATCACCCCTTGATGGCCTATTGTAATCTGTTAAGTGAACTGTTTTACAACGCCACACCTCTCTTGCTGTGCATTAATGATTCTCAGAGCAAGGGGCCTTCTTGCGGCTGCCTTCAAGACTGTCCGTGAACAAACAGAACAGATGTGGATCAAAGTCCACATTGGCGTCCAACTGATCACCAAAGCTGTGATTACAAATTCATATATTGTCACACAATCTAAAGGAAAAGTTACAAACAAGATAACAATGGCACCAAGCTTTTGTACCTTTTCTTACAAATTCATTCTGACTCCTACTATTTCTGTGAGAAATCATGTCGATTGAGCTCTTAGCGACCGTGCTCTAATGAGATGGAGACTTGCTTTAATTCCAACAGACACTCCATCGAGCCCCTCGTTTCTCAGCACTCTCGCACCCCGTGCAGGGAATGTGTGCCCCTGGCTCAGCACCCCCCATTACAGCCACTGATTTGGGTGAAGTGCACTTGAGCAGGTCAGAACACTGCCGTGGCTGATTGGCTCCCTGCAGGACTGTGGATATTTTGGTGAGTTTTTAATGAAAGTCTGTCTCAAGGCCCTGCCTTCATTAGTGACCAAGCAGCCAAGCTTGTGAACGAGACACAGCAACACAAAGTGACACATTCCAAGGATTAGCAGAGGGTGAAAGATTACGCTACAAGGAAAAAGGCGATATTACCAAGGGGAGTCAAGTTACACTGAGAATAACAACTTGAAGTGATGCCAAACATAACCCTAACCCTAGCTGTTCAGATAAACTTTTAACTAATCATCTGAATGTTCATGCATTTCTGGTTTGAGTTTGCATCTGTCTTTTATGGACCATTATTTTTTTTCAATCCTCATTTAAGAAAACATCTGATGATACTGAAAGAAGACTCCTTTTTACTAAAAATGTAGTTAGTTACATCTGTACCTCAGAGAAATTTAGTAGCAATACTACACGCTAAATAGCAAAGGCAGTTCAACTACTGGAAGATTCTGCTTGCATGGCTAAAAAAAATTTTTTTTACCGTGAACAAGATTTTTTTTACAGTGAACAAGAATATAGTCAGTTGTCCCTTTGGATTAATTCTGTATAACGGCTACGGAGCTAATTTCATTAGAAACAGTTCATTTGTGTTGATTTACAGTAGCAGCAGTGTATGCGGTTTTGATGAAAAAATTGGTGGTTATCACCAAAATATGTCCATTTTGAATCAGAGCAGACATAGCTATTAACCTATTGTGCTATTAACCTATTAATCTTGTGCTTAGCCAACTTTCAATAAGTAGCTTGCGTAATTTGGCTCATGAATATACATTATTAAAATGTTGTGTATATTAAGAGAAATGCCTCGCCTTGTGCCCCATGCTCCCTGGGATAGACTCCAGGTTTCCTGCGACCCAGTAAGGATAAGCGGTACAGAAAATGGATGGATGGATATTAAGAGAAATGAAAACAAGTATCAACACTGCTTTGCTAGTTAAATGATAAACTAGCATGACTAATCTGAATCTAGCTGGTTTAAACAGCAGTGATGCCACCATCTTATTACTGAGCTTTAATTTTCATTTGTATGTCTGTTGGCTTTTCTCATATATGACACCCAGTAGTGTTCAGTGTCTTCACCATTCTTTCCCAAGTGACTTGACGTTTTTACCATAACATGCATACATAAAATACACACATATCAGACACCTCTAGCATATTGATTACATAAACAATAAAAGACTCAGGGTGTGCTGTTATAGGAAAATAATCAACAACATGATGGTTTAATGTAACCCCCAATGTGAAGCAGATTATTTTCCAATAAAAGCATATCCCCTAGTATTTTATTCCTCTTACACAACAGCAATTTGCTTTGAAAGAATGACACTTCATGCTTTTAATGCTTTTTTTTCATGCATTTATAGTTACATTTAATGTTGTGGAACAACAATGAAACATGTTTATGTTATCACTTATACTATAGGATCTAAATGCTGAATTAAAGGCTCATCCTAGAAAACCTAACAATAGCAATAATTTAACTTTAAAAAACTGTTTACCATACACATTGCTGTGTAAATTGTTACCATAGAAACGATAATGTTTTAGAACAAGCACATTCATATAAACCGTGCAGGGGGACATATTGCCAGAACAATCTGACCAATTAGAAACAAGTATTCAACAGCTCCGTGGTAAATAAATATGTACAATTCAAAAATGAAACAAATGAATGGGCAAGATTTGGGAGGCACGTGGTGCATATTACAACTGAGGATATTATATCACATTCAGAAAGAGGGGTTTAAACTTCTGAACTGTTTTTATGTTAATTTTCCCACTATTAATATCTTAATATATCATATTTACCTATTTGCATTACTTGTTAAACCCAAGACACCAAATGTCTTCATTAATTTATCCTTGCAAACAGCTGTATTCAACAATTTAATATATAAAATTGTATATTGCGCTATTATTTGAAATAGTTTGTTAATTGAGTCTAATTTGTGCATTCAATCTACAGATTTTCTTTGTTAGGTTAATGTTGTAGAGTTTCAGTAACCCTGTGTATTTCTACAAGCCCACTAGAGAAGATCTGCTGGAATCTGAAGGGTCCTTTCTGACAAATTCCTCACTGGGTGATTTAATGAGTCTGTCTCCTGGAAGTATGCTCTCTTTTCTAGTTCTGCACTTAACTGCAGTCTCAGCACAGAGACCTAGTTACCACTGTATCAGGTGTACATAGCTTGTATTTGGTCCTTTTATCAGCTGAACCTACTATATTGGTCTCTTTGTGCATATACAATTACAGCTGCTTTCTATTCCAGCTACCAGTGAACAGGAACCAATATAGAAGCAATGCTGATCACATATTTTTTTGGATGATGGACTATTCTCTATATAGCAGTGACACTGACATGGTAACAAAAGTTTGTAACTGTCAATTTATATATTTCCTCAAATGAAACACAGTTAAAGAATAAGATTTTTGGCTTACTGCCTGCACCAATGTCGATTTCCTGATTCGGATTTGTGAGAAAGCTTTTCTATAACAGCAGCAGGAGCATTACTGCTGGCTGTAATTCAAATCACAGGTTTATATTATATTATATGTGCTCATTAATGTTTCTATATCAACAGATCAGTCACTCTGTCTTAATAATAAATGGGTTAGAAATGTGTTGTTATTTAACAAGGAAAATAAATAATCGTGGATATATTGAAGTTTTTTGTAAGGAGATGTTTATTTAACATTTATGGAAGGAGTCTCAGGTGTCAGTGCTTTGTAACAGTCAGGGAGTTTTCTGTTATGGGACAGTCTTCAGGATGGAGGGCATCCTGCTTTCCGGATTTTGTTTATTCCTTACTTATACAATACAGGATGGAGGAGCTACAGACCTCAGAATAGTGACACTATCGGATATGTATAAAGTGACAGTTAAAGTATTGAAATTTTCTATTATATATCCTACAATGCTTATTACATCACTTCATTTTCTTTATTCATTGATAATTAGTGTAACGTCAACTCTCTTTAGTTTAAGGATTAAGTAAAAGCTGCAGCTATTTGTCAGTTATGAACTGTACGTTTAGCAGAACACAAGACAACAAAACAATATTTCCTAGACACATAAAGAGTTTTTATTCTTTCCTCAACTGGAAATCCAACTGATTGTACACATTTGTAATGGCAAAAGCAGCCATAAAAGCAACCAGTCCCCCTCAACCTTTCAAAGCACTGTATTGTGAAACATCCTGCTATAACTTATTTTATGCCAAACACACCCTTTATGCTCAGCTGCACACACAGAACCCTCCTCTGGCACAAAGACCTGTGTCACACTACCTTACTTCCTCCTGTAACCACATAGTTTTCATTCAATTCACCTGTAAGTTGGGAATGTGATGTATAAGCTATCTGGTTTATTCATGAGGGCAGCTTTTCTCTTACACCATGTCTATTTTAAATATTACAGCTAAACATTGTACACTGTGTGGACTAATTAAGTGAATTTTTTTTTTTCATATACAGTACATATACACTTTTAGTTTATAATAATAATGATAATAATAATGATAATAATGAAGTGGTAATCATTCTACAACCCCAATTCCAAAAAAGTTGGGACAGTATGGATAATGCAAAAAAAACAAAAAACGAAAGAGTCATTTGAAAATTCAATTCATCCTATACTATTGAAAACACATTATTAACACATTGTTTGATGTTTTACTATGTGAATTTAATTTATTTTTGAAAATAGACACTCATTTAAAATCTGATGACTGCAACACTCTCCAAAAAAAAGTTGGGACAGTCGACTGTTTACCACTGTGTAACATCACCTTTTCTTTTAATAACACTTATTAAGCGTTTGG
>JANDJT010000002.1:6906792-6921666 GCA_024331685.1 Stegophilus panzeri
AATATTTACAAAAATGTGAGGGGTGTACTCACTTTTGTGAGATACTGTATATATATGTGTGTGTGTGTGTGTGTGTGCTTCCCCAGATATTTTTGAAATTTTAAACAAGCACACTGATTGCACACACCTGGACTGGGGCGGGTAGTTGGGTGGGTTAAGGGTCCTCCTTCCATACCCTTTGCAGCAGCATGCTTCTCTTATTTGTATGTCTATCCATGTCTATCAGAGCAAAGTATCCATACTCACTCAGCAGTATCGTAGCCGATATACTCCACCAGACCAAACCTATTCACACGCCATCCCCATCTAAAAAGCTCAGAATTTCACTCCCAGAGTTATAATGGCTAATATATATGCGTTCCATCAACAATATAATACACTTGCACTAAAAGCTCATGAATTTGTTTATTTTATTCACTCCTTTCCTGTGATAACCAATTTAATTTTGTTTTCTCATTATCTTGAGGTATTTATGTAATTACCACAAAATAACAAATGTGTTTCCATTTTCTCATGATCTTAACATAATGAAAATTAACTTGGATTCACAAATACCTTTTTCTGCCAGTTAAGTTATTTTATATTTAAGCTTTTAAATGTGCCGTGTGCAAAATCAATGACTTTGAATAACTACAAAATTAAGCCCTGTTGAACCAAGCCGCAGATCAACCTTGAAAATCCCCAAATGGAAAAAAGGTTTAGTTTATGATTTAAATATCTTTCTCCATTTAATTAATTATCTGAGAGATATTAAAATTCCAATATCTATCATTAAATTTATCTCGACATTTGATTATCCTGTTTAACCCTTTACTTAGATTGTGCTCCTTCATTTGGATTCGGATGTCGCTCATAGTCTCTCACTGACCATGTATGCGGATCTCACGGTCACAAACTTGCCAGTCTTGGTCATTAGACAGAGGTAATTGACTAATACTATTTAGATGGCCACCCATGCTTGCCCTTTTTCTAAAAAGTACTTTCTTTAGTCCCATATATCTGTACACACTTAATTAGAATAACATTATCTCTAGTCAGAGGTCATGACCACTACTATCTGAACAAGTCGACCAATTTTACTTCTCTATAATAGTAGCTCCGCTTGCCACTCGCTCTCTTCTCAGCCGAAGGGACATGGGTTTCAGAGCCTCGCAGATCTGGGCCATCCGCCGCTGAGGCAGCCAGCCGGCTCAGGTCCTGGGGATCTCATATGGATCTGGAAGAGGAGCCGTATCTATCTCTTGCTCTGTCTTCCGGGTCCGGCTCTCCGGCTATGGAAATCCAAAACCCCCTCGCTGACTCCGAGGAGCCAGTAGGGGGTGCCATTGCACCAAAAACAGAGAGCAGCTCTCAAGCATATAAAGAGCTGCTTGAGGTGAGGCAGTTGAAAAGCTAAAAATAGACTGGCCCAGGGAAGAGGAAGTGGCTCGTAGCAGGCTGGATGAGCGCTTCCTCTCCAGTGAAAATAAATCTCCCTCACACCACAGAAAACTCACCTTTTTTTTTAGAAGTGCATGATGAAATATCACGCTTCTGGGGAAAACCATACACTAGCTGTGTTTATGACTGCGGAACGTCTGATTACTCGGCCAGTATGGGGAGTGAGCTGCGCCGCGCCACAGATTTGTCTCTCCGGGTGACCAACAAACGGCCCGTCATATCGGCCGTTCAATGGGTAGCTTGTTTGTGGCAGAGAGGCACCTATGGCTCAACCTCTCAGGGATAGGGGATAAAGATAAGGTCTCCTTGATGGATGCCACTGTTAAACCTTCCGGCCTGTTTGGCGGCGCAGTTAATGCCATTGCCGACAGGTTTCACGAAGCAAAACAGCAAACGGTGGCGTTCAGCCAGTTCCTTCCCCATCGTGTCGTGTTCGCCCAGACATCTATGAGTGGAGCCCGGGCCAGCGCTGGTGCAAGGGAGGCACAGAAGGTAAGTGTGGCGGCCCGTCTCCCCCTGCGGAGAGCCAGGGGGACCAGCAGGCCACAGCCGAAGCCAGCTAATAGGCTTGATCTGAGAATGATCATAAAAGACAAGCAGGCAAGGAAGGAGCGGTCCTGATGGGCCATGGAGGGCCGTATCAGGGGACATGAGGTTGTTAGGGCAGATAGCCCCCAGTACTACTGTAGGGCCTCCCCTAGCCAAGGCTGTCCCAAGTTTTCAGTCTTTTTCAGTCAGTTTTCGGTCAGCGAGCTGTCACAGGGCAACGAAAATCTGATGCTTTCCCTCCAACAGAATGTGGAAAAGTTAACATCACTAAAAGACCATCTGGCAGCATGGAAACTACTGCCAAATGTGTCTCCATGGATTCTGTCTACCATAGAAAGGGTTACCGGGTCCAGTTCAGAGCTTGACCCCCCCGGTTCAGAGGTGTGCTCACCACAATAGTCAGCACAGAGCAGAGCCCTAGGGGCAATAGAACATGCACCCTGTTCCCTAAGGGATGGAGGTTTTTACAGCCGTTATTTCCTGGTCCACATAAAAGATGTGAATATGCAGCCAATTTTAGATCTGCATCATCTGAACCGTACTCTTCGGACATACAGGTTCGAGATGCTGATGCTCAAACTTATCGTGCCACAGATTCAGATCAAGGACTAGTTTGTGATGATAGATCTAAAAGACACATATTTCCACATAATATTGCCCTGTCACAGGAAGTTCCTGAGGTTTGCGTTTGGAGACAACGCATACCAATATCTGGTTCATCCATTCGGGCTAGCTTTATCCCCTCGCACCTTCACAAAGTGCATGGATGCTGCCCTAGCTCCCTTGCGACTCCAGGGCATCCATGTACTAAACTACCTGGACGACTGGTTAATTCTAGCACGATCCAGGGAACTGGCGGTTCAACATCGAGATGTTGTTCTCACCCACATGAGGAGCTTGGGGCTCAGGTTGAACCTCAAGAAAAGTATGCTTTCTCCAGTGCAGAGGACAACTTTTCTAGGGGTTATATGGGATTCTACTATGATTTGGGTGTTTCTATCCCCAACACGCATAGAGTTGAACCTATCAACATTGAGCAAGATAAAGCTTGGTCTGGGCATCCCCTCCAGTCTCTACAAGAGACTGTTGGGCCTTATGGCAGCAGCAGCCAACATCATACCATTGGGCCTACTGCACGACACCATTTGAGTGGTGGCTGAAAAGTCGGGGGTTTCATCTGAGGATGAAACCTCTAAGAGTACTCAGTGTCACGCGGTGATCCCTACGTGCTCTGAGTATTTCGAGGTGTCTCCAGTTTCTAGCCTCGGGCTACACTCTAGAGGCGTCTCCTTATCGCAGGATGGTAATGACAGACACCTCCCTCACGGGCTGGGGTGCAGTCTTAGATGGCTGTCCAGCTCATGGTCTTTGGAGCGGCCCTCATCTGGAGTGGCATATAAATCGCCTAGAGATGTGGGCCATGTTTCTAGCACTGAAGTTCTTTCTTCCTCAATTAAGCGGTCAATTAAGCGGTTGTGACAGACAACACAGCGGTGGTCTCATATATCAACCATCAGGGAGGGTTACGTTCATGCAGGCAGGCACAACTAAATCTTCTCTGGGCACAGGGAAGGTTCTTGTCAGTGAGTGCAATGTACATTTCAGGCAGCCGGAATGTGGGGGCAGACATCCTGTCAAGACAGGGGCTGAGGACCAGGGGTTGGGAGCTCCATATGGCAGGGGATCGGCCAAGCAGAAGTGGATGTGTTCACCTCCGAGGAGACAACACACTGCCCGCTGTGGTTCGCTCTCACTCCTCCCGCACGCTCTGCTCCCACAAGTTCGCCCTCCCTCCTCCCACACGCTCTGCTCCCACAAATCTCACTAGAGCGAGAGTTTACCAAGACCGTCTACATCTGCTGCTAGTAGCACCTTATTGGCCAGTTTATAATCCTAGGCCAAATTATATCCCTAAAGTTCCTACATCTGTTGCCCAGCCAGTAGTATTGCAGCCTTTCTGCTCTTCTCCGTTCCTCACACTGGAACAAGAGAGAATGCACCTGCTGTGTCCACCGCTCCGGCCAGTTGTGTAAGTCGGAGCAGCTGCTGGTATGCTTTGGAGGTGACAGTAGAGGTGATGCTTTGTCGAAGCAGCGCATCTCTAATTGGATAGTGGAAGCAATCTCTATCGCTTATGAGGCACGCGGTCTTGCTACGCTTCTGGGCATAAGGGTTCATTCCACTAGGGGGGTCACCTCCACGAAGGCTTTGTCCAAAGGGGTATCCTTACAGGATGTGTGTTCTGCTGCAGGGTGGTCTACGCCACACACATTCATTCTATATTACAGCCTGGATATTAATTCCGCCCCAGGTTCGAGTGTCTTGCAGTGATCAGGGGAACCTCCACACAGCCTGGCAGGGTGGTAAGAACATGGCAACAGTTAATATTGCTCCCACTGCTCGTAAGCACATTCAGGTTGCAGGTAGCAGTCCAACATCTCTTCCAAATGACCTCAATTGTTTTTACACCAGATTTCAGACAGATAATAGCACTCAAGTGGAAACAATCATTTCTACTCTAAAACCTGGTGACCCTGCCCTCACCATAAGTACAGTGGAGGTGGTACAAGCTCTTAAAAAGACCAAAGTTAAATTTGCACCTTGTCCGGTTAATATCTGTGGCCAAACCTTAAAACATTTTGTGGAGCAGTTAGGGGGAGTGTTTCAGACTTTATTTCAGAACTCCTTGGCTAGTGGTGTAGTCCCTCAGCTGTGGAAACATTCCACAGTTACTCCGATACCAAAAAATAGTTCCATTAAAACAATCTGAGGCCCATTGCTCTCACCTCTCTTGTGATGAAGGCTATGGAGAGGATTATTAATTATACCTCTAATGTAACTGACCCACAGTTGGACCCACTTCAGTTTGCCTATCGCACAGGCAGAGGGGTCAATGATGCAATGGTGTTTATCTCAGACATTGTTCATAAGCATCTTGAGTCTTCTAATACCACAGTCAGATTTTTGTTTGCTGAATTTTTCATCAGCATTCAATACCCTACAGCCACGCATTCTTGCTGAGAAACTCATCAGTTGTTTTAATTTGGAGGACCAGCTGATTTTTTGGACTTTCTGACCAGTAGCTCTCAGAGAGTGCTGGTCAACAACATATTTTCTTACCTTTTATATACTTCAACTAGTTCTCTGCAGGGTTGTGTTCTTTCCCCTCTGCTCTTCATTCTGTATACTGATGACTGCAGGTCCACCCAATCTAATTGTCATCTGATTAAGTTTGCTGATTACACTATCTTACTGTCTCTGCTTTCAGGCCCTTCACAGCATCATTTCCCAGCACTTCAGGAATTTCTTGAGTGGTGTGACAACTGCTGTTTGGAACTAAATGTGAACAAGACTAAAGAGATGGTAGTAACCTTTTTTAATAAGCAGTGGCAGACAGCTATGGCAGTCACTACTGTTATTCATGCAAATCCCACAGAGATTGTTGAGGAGTACAAGTACCTGGGCACTATTTTACAATTTGCTGAAATTTACTTCCAACAGGGATGAGATACTCAGCAGAAATACCAGCAGCAGCAGTACCTTTTAAGGAAGCTCAATTCCTTTGGGGTTAATAAGAACATCCTTACTATGTTCTACTACTCCTATATTGAAAGTGCCATTACATTCTCTATCGTCTGCTGGTTTCATTCTACTAGCCTTCAAAATAGAAATCGCTTGGAGCACACAGTTAAAGTCTGTTAAAAAATTGTTGGACTTCCAATTAGGGCTCTTTCCCCTATAAGTGAACAGCAAATGATGAGTTTGGTTGGCAGGATTTTACAAGACCCTTCACATGTGCTATTTTCTGTTTTTGAGTAGCTTCCCTCAGGGCGACGGCTTCACTGTATGATACAAAGGAGGAAGGCAACCTTTGTTCCTAAAGTGGTGCAGCTTTTAAATTCTCAACCATCTCTGCCCCCTTTCTTTATACATGGTTTGGATTTTTTTTCAATATCTGCCTGTAGCATATTACATTTAATATGCACATTGTGTTATTTATTGAATGTTTGATGCCTCTTATGTATATTTATGTTACTCTACATGAACTCGTAAATTGCCCCTTGGGGACAAATAAAGTGTTTGAAGTGAACTGTCTAAGATGTGAAAAAGTGTGAATAATAAGGTGTGCATGGAGCTCACTGATGGACTGGTGTCCAATCCAGGGTGTAATCCCACCTCACATTAAGTATTCCCAGAATAGCCTCCAGAATAATTGCAACCCTGACCTACTTAAAGTGTATAGTGATGTTAAAATAATGAACATTACACATAGGAAATAATGGGTATGTTTAATCTGAACTATCATATGTTATTGTATGTTATCACTGGTTCAACATCTGTTTGTTTGTTTGTTTGTTTGTTTGTTTCTGTTTGTTTTTTCTACTACTAATCAAATCAAGGTGCAAATCAAGACTAAAAATTAATAGACAGGGTGAAAGAGGGAGGAAGCCTGATAAAAAGTCAAAAGTAGCTGTATACAGTAGAACAAAACTGTGTTAAGTTTTTTGTACAGTGCATTTGGATTTCCTGTCATTGTGGCTACCAGAGCGCAGTAGTATATTGCAGAGTCTGATACAGCAGCAGAGGAGATGAGCAGATCCACTTGTTTATTCTCTCCATTAACTTTAGCAGACATTCCTGGGGGGATGTTGGGACTTAGAGCTCCACTTTGAAAAATATAAAGAAGGAACTCAGGTTTTGATTTTGGATATTGCCTGTACCATTGCAGATTCTGTATAGGATCACTGAATCTTCTGTAGCTACAGGACAGAGTAACCTCATCACCTTCATCTACAACTTTATAAGTGAAAACTGGCTCTATTGAATCTGCCATGGAGTCACCCGTCATAAAGAAGAGAACATAATGTTTTTTTTCCTTTTATTTGATCAAGCCAAAACTATATAAATCAGACATTCTGCTTTTTCCTAACACTACACAGACTAATTAATCACTAATTCAACACTCAATATTTCTGAAACAACAAAAAGTCAATGTTAACTCACCTAGTGAAAGCCAGAGACACATGAATACAGCAGTGAACATGATGAACGATTTTAGCTGAATGGAAATATTCTGAGGTCTTATAGTGTAGTATGTAAACATCATAAAGCTTCATGAAGCTCCAACCCACAGCATCACATGATATTGTCATCAATGTTGCTGTCATTCTTGAGTTGCTGCAGGATCCTGACATTACATTCAGCATCACATGGGGAACCTGTCCTGAGAACATTTTGAGCAACCTCAAACTGTAAGCAGGAAAATAATTTAATTATCTAAAAATAATTATTGTAATCTATAAAAAAAAAATAGTCTAATATAGAGCTGCAACAACTAATTGATAAAATCAGTAATAATCTATTATGAAAATTATTTTCAAAAATCTCATTATCGATTAGTTGGTCTACGCGCGGCACAGGGTACATTTACTCAGTATGTTACTTCTGTTCTGAAAACACGCATCAGAGAGTAAATACTAATTTTGTGTCCCAAATGACGTACTATACACTTACACTATGCACTATGTACCCTACCGTCTAGTGTATGAATTTTAGAAAGGTAGTATCGTCTCAAATGGAACACTAGCCTTTTTTTTACTAACAGGAAGATAAGCCGTTTCCCAGTCACTGGCACGTGACGTCATATGCACGTAATGTGATGCTACTAGCTTTAGCAGAATACCTGGACTCAAGGACAATGAGTTTCTTCAGTTTACTGTTTACGTCAGCGTTACCTTTTATACCCAACATGACCTCAGTCACCATCAGACGGAGGCGTAATATAACGCAGCACTGGCGAAGGCAATCAGCTAATGGCACATCACCAGGTGTGCACAACTTCAGCTCAAAATATGTGGCACCTGAAGTGGCAGTCACCCAACATTGATGCAATGCCCGGTAGCGTATAACCGCCTTAAATGCGCATCCAAAATAGGACGCTAATGACTTACGTGTGGAAACAGGGGCAGGATAATTAACCCCATTAAACAAGATGCAGCAAAATAGTTGCAATCTACTCCATTTAAATAAAGAGTCTTTTTTTTAATAAAAAAATAAGTCAACTGTAATTAAAAAGGGGCAATTTTAAATAGAAGAAGCCAACTTAAAAAGGTGAACTTCAAATAAAACAAGGCAACTTTAAATAAAAAGTAAAAAGTAAGTAAAGTATCCCCTGTAAATAGTCAACTTCAAATAAAATATGTGAACTTTAAATAAAAAGAGGCACTTTACCTAAAAGGAGTCAGGTGTAATAAAAAAAAAAGTAAATTATGAATAAAAATAGAGGCAGCTTCAAATAAAGTCAAATTTAAAAAGCATTTTAACGAAAAAATAATCAAATTTAAATAAAAGAATTCATGTTTAAATAAAAGAAAGTCAACATTAAATAAAAAGAGTCAAACTAAAATAAAAAGTCAACTCTAAAAAAAATAAGCATTGTAAATAAATACAGTCAACTTTAAATAAAAGAAATCAACTTTACATAAACAGGGCAACTTTAAATATAAGAAATCAACTTTAAATAAAAATAGTCAACTTTAAATAAACATAGTCAACTTTAAATGAAAAGAAGACAATTTTAATAAAATAGGTCTTTAAAAAAATAAAACATTTTTATTTAGATCATAAGAGCCTTAGCTCTCACTGAGAAAGGTAATGTGTTTGTATGTACATGCATAATAAACACATGAATGAATGAATGAAATCAGTTAAATGGAATCAATTATAATGAATCATGATCCTGTACAATGAAAACTGACCAGAAAAGTTTAATTAATTTAATTGCTTCTGGTTCTGGTGGTGTCATTAAAATATATTTTTGAGTATGAAAAAGGTAGATTTCTGTGCTGTACTTGCAGAGGTAATTTTCAGAAAAGTAAAAATTTATTAAGCATTCATGTGCTTTTAAGCTTTGTCTTAATTCCTTGTAGTGGGTAAACTGATTGTAGATGTTAAAAGTGTGTCTCTGAAACCTGTGCAGCAGCAGGTTTAGCTGTTCCAGCAGTTCTTCTTAAGTGGTCTGGAACTCTTTTTTGATTGTGATTTTTAGATGTTTTGCCAATGGGGTCATTCTTGTGCTGCTTATCCACAACTACCCACTGAATATAAGACACTTTATTCTCTGGATTGTACTTTGTAGAGACTGGGCAAGAGCGGGACTCGCACTCAGAACATTCTCCATACATTCACTTCATATTTTCTGTGTCACTTGATATCTCTTTTAAAAGGTCATCCAGATTGATGGTACTGATTACTTTCAAGTAGTGAAGCTTTTGCACAAGAAAACCCAGATTCTCATGCATTTTGCACATGCACATGTTCCGATCACGATCTCGATCGAGTTGGATGAACAACCCAAAAAGGTCTGAGCTTACAGAAGAGTGAGTAAAAGATAGAGCTTTGTTCTTCAGCCAAAAACTTCCTGTGCAAATTTTTCATGGTATCCATGAAACGTTGGTATTCATGGTATTCATGTTACGTTGATAAATTACCCTCTATGACCTGATGGCTAAATTCATAGTGCAATGTAATCATGCCTATTTTCATTAAACCTAACCCCTCTAGCACATTGTCTTTGGCACATGATCCATTTAATAAAGTAGACCTGGAAGTGCTTGGCTGTGGATGCACAGCTTGCTCTGGTTATAACTGGGGGCTGTGTGGAGGGGTGACAAAGTGTTGGAGGGCTTCTTTCCTGTCCCTGATCCTATGGTAATTCTCTCTCCATTTTCTGCGACGTCTGCGCGTTTCTCTCTGACTGAGGTCATTGATTAGTTTCTTCCTGCCTGACTCGAGGTCCTTTCTGTATTTTTTACATTCCTTCTCTAAATATTTCTGTCTCCTCTCCTGGTCTGCATCGCGTCAGGTGTGATAGAGTCGCTGCTTTTCTGCAGCACTTAGTGGTGGATTGGCTCCCTGTAAGCATGGTATTCATATTATAAAACTGATACGTCTACAGCTTAAGTAACGGTAACTGTAAAACTTAAAAATCAAGTAAATCGTATTAAATAAATTAATACTCACACTAATAAATCAATACACCAGAGGAAGCTACTCACTCCTGTTACTGTTACTCAGTCCTGTTATGGTTTATATGAGTAACAGGACTGACGGTAACAGGACTGAGTTTTTAGCATAGAACTAGCAAATACATGAAATATAGCCACATGGCATACATGCTAATAGCATGAGGATACTGAGCAAATTCTAGTGATTTACCAAAAATGAGTATTCAGGTAACAGGACAGTATGTTGAGATTTACCTTCTCAGACATAGTTGTAATATCGTCAAATATACAGAGAAGAAAATGAGAGGACTTACTTTTGGTCTTCACATTGTCTTCAGAAGAGCCAGATGATGCAACTTCCTGTTGAAAATGTTGGAATGTTCCAAATTTTTCAGAGGGGAGAATGTGTTAGGGTAACAGGACAGAGGACAGAGTAACAGGACAGAGTGAAAACCTTGGGACATGCCTGAAATGTGTATTTTATCTAAAATATTATGGATTTCTCATGAAAAAAAAAACATTTTATAGCATAGATTGGATATAAAGTCACACAAAGTGCAAAAAAGGAAAAAAAAAAAAGATTTCTGAAGGATTTCTGAAGGATTTTAATCATTATATTTCATGGTAATGTACAGAGAGTGGGTGTCATGAATCAGAGAAGGAACTCTGACTACAGTTCCCAGCAGCCACTGCATCAATGATACATTACCACCTGCACTTGATTCATGTTTCTGTTAACGAGCACTCATGTATATAGCCACTGTTTGCACTGCATTCCTTGTCTTATGTTTGTCTTTCCTTGCTTTTGTCTTTGTTGCCATGTTGTGTTCTTTAGTTTTTGTTTAATCTTTGCCACAGTGTTTTGCCTCTTAGTCATAGTGTTTTTGTATGTTTCTTTTGTTCGTTATAAAACTTTAAAAATCTGCATTTGCATCCGTCTCAACTTCCCAATCGTGACAGAACATAAGACCTTATCATGGATGCAGCAGATATTTTCAGGGTCCAAGAGGCCCTGTCGAGAGGGAGAAGGTGAAGTGGGAGCCTTCCAACCAGGCTGGAACCATCTCCCTCCCCCATTGTGGATCTCATGCTAGCATGCTGAGTCGACGGAGAATGTAATTCAGCCTCCTTGCTCATCTGTGGATGCCGCTCAGCATTCCTGGTCAGCTGAGGACGCCGCTCAGCCACCCTGTTTTGCTGAATACGTTGCTCCACGTCCTGGTCTGGTAATGTGCTCCGCTCTGTTTTCTTGCTCCACTAAGAACACCGCTGTGCTTTTCTGCTAGTCTGAGGGCGTCGCGCAGCTTTTCTGCTAGTCTGAGGGCGTCGCGCGGCTTTTCTGCTCGGTTGAAGGCGTCGCTCCGCCTTCCTGCTCGGCTGAGGGCGTCGCTCCATTTCTTTGCTTCAAGCCGTATGTCGCTCTTCCTTACTGCTCCACGGAGGGCATCGTTCCCCCCTTGTGCTTCGCAGAGAGCATCGTTCCACCCTCTGGCCTCGCGGAGAACCTCGCTCCCCTCTCTGGCCTTGCGGAAATCTTGGAGCTTCCCTCTGACTTTGCGGAGAACTTTGCTCCCCCCGCGGACCTTGCAGAGAGCGGCACTCTCCCTTCTAGCATCATGGGGAATGTCGCTTCTCCCTCAGGCTCCGCCTTGAGCTTTGTTCCTCCCGCTGGCTGTGCAGTAGCCATCGCTCCACATTCAAGCCTGGCCGAGGATATCATGCCTGAGTCCACAGACACAGACAACCAGGTTATGCTCACGCACGAGTCCGCTGACATGGACAACCAAGTTCTGCCTTCCTGCCCAGCTGAGGTCATCGCTCTGCCTTCATGTCCTGCCGAGGACGTCGCTCTGCTTTCCTGTCCTGCTGAGGACAGTTTGCCGTAAGGGCCAGGACCGCCAGAGGGAGGGAGTGTATGTTGGCGCTCCGGGAGAAGCACCCTTGGGGGGGGGGGTTTCTGTCATGAATCAGAGACGGAACTCTGACTACAGTTCCCAGCAGCCACTGCATCAATGTCTCATGGGCCCCTGCACCTGATTCACATTTCTGTTAACGAGCACTCATGTATATAGCCACTGTTTGCAATGCATTCCTTGTCTTACGTTTCTTTCCTTGCTTTTGTCTCTGTTGCCGTGTTATGTTCTTTAGTTTTTGTTTAATCTTTGCCACAATGTTTTGCCTATTAGTCATAGTGTTTTTGTATGTTTCTTTTGTTCGTTATTAAAACTTTAAATCTGCATTTGCATCCGTCTCAACTTCCCATTCGTGACAGTGTGGACATGCAACAAATGTTTTTTTTTTTTTTTTTTGTGTGTGTGTGTGTGTGTGTGTGTGTGTGTGTGTGTGTGTTCTAGGTAGTTTTTATTAATGTTTTTTAATTAGACATTTTAAATTTGCAGTTAGCTTAATGTGCAGGACACTTTGCTTAATAATAAAATGTATTTTAGAGTTAATTTTCTTGCATTTTTATGCATATAATGTCCTGGGGATGGAAATGTCACCCATTCAGTGGAATGGCTCAAATAAGGTTTTAATTAAATCTGACTTCAGCCTGATCTGACTTTGTTTGTGGAAGGCCCCAGGGTGTAATGTTCATGTGCCCATAAACTTTTGGCAGTTTTATACTGTATGAGCAATCATTTGGCATAAATGAAAACAGTCTTCATTTTACAGGGCCATAATGCTTATCCATTCCCTGTAGATACTGAAATACCACATGAATGGAGGTAAATAGACCGTACATTTGTAATTCTTAATAATATTCCTTTCAGTCAGGGAATGTGGTTTATAAAATTGGTGTGGTTTTGAATGCAGTGTTTGTATCTGTCTCTTTGTTTCTGTTTCCTTTGCAGATATTCAACTGTGAGGTGGTATGTGTGAGTAGACACAACCTTCTTTTGTGGTAGGTACTGTGTTTTTATTTCACACAATTCTCTAAAATTGCTTAGAACATACTATAGCAGATTTCAGTGTAACATAGCTACATCAATCACATTTTTGTCCAAAAATGTATTAAAACAGAGCTGTAAAGATACACATGAAGACATTACATCTCAGGCACAATAAACATTAGAAAAAAACTGCTCAGCAAAAGAATGAACAACATTTTGATTTTATTATTTCTGTAGTAGTATTGAATTTAGGGATTTTTCAGCCATGTGAACAGTGCACTGTAGTTTAGCTATGGTGCCTTCCACTAATATTGCCACCCTTGGTAAATATGAGCAAGGAAGGCTGTGAAAAATTGTCTTTATTGTTTAACCTTTTGTTATGATCCAGTCTCGGTTAGGCCGTGCAGAGTAACCAGCTCATGATTCAAAGGAAATAATCTTTAAATAAGGGAAGCCAGGAACGACAAACACCAACAAAAGTTGGGGTATATTGTAAAATAGGCAAGTGTATATATGACTATACATAGAACCAACACCAGGCATATCTTCAGGGTGAGCCCAGGCCAAAATAATAAACAAAAGATTTTTGTTTAGGGAGCTAGTTTGCCTAAAAGAAAAACAACAAAAAATACAAATGTACTTCCCTAACTACCTGATCCAAAAACAGAGACAAATGGACCTCACTCCCAAAAGAAATGGCATATATACAGTGGTGAATATATTACACATAAACAGGTACAGGGATAACCAAACTCAGTCAGAACCAGGCAAAAGTCAGAACCAGAACAGCAGTCAGAACAAAGAATACTATAGCCACAAGGGCAAGCAACACAAACCAAACACAATCTCCTAACACCAAATCACACGTAACCACCTCCAACATCCTCCCCTCTCTCTTCTCTACTTTCTCTTTAAATATGGTTGCCATTCAATGATGTCTTCATGGGAGCAAGGCAGGCTAGGGCAGGCTGGAATCTCTGGGAGGGAGTTCGGACTCACAAAATATGGCACAATACACACAAAAAAAGGCTTCCCATCCCAAAGATTAGTGGGTTGTCACACTTTTGATGTTTTGTTTAAAAAAAAAAAAAAGTCAGAAAACTACTCTGCTCTCATGGATATCAAACAAGTCCAAAGAAAACAAGTTTATAAAAAAACAATCTTTATTTTTTTTGATAAACCTGTGTTTTATTTGCAATTGTCTGACATCCATGAGAGCAGTGTTTTTGTGATTTTTTTTTTTTTTTTTTTAACAATAGATCTAAAGGTTAAACAATAAAGACAGCCTATTTTGCTCATATTTACCAAGGATGCCAACTATTAGTGGAGGGCACTGTAGATAGCAAAAGTAAGCCAACTAACCTGCCAACATTGGCTATGAGAACTGCACTTACAGAGTGAGTGAACATGTGGCAACACAGAGTTTAGAGTGGAGTAACCATTTCCATTTGAACCAGAACTTGTTTCCTGCAATAAACTTTTAGAGTCTCAAAAAGGACAGCAAAGTAAACTTAATGTGGGATCTCCTCAGGGATCAGCAGATAAGCCATTTCTATTCAACAAGGCATTGTGTTTTAGTGAACTTGCTAGATTTTTAGCTGCTGTGTTTGCCATTTATGGCATTTGGCATTATGACATATGCTTGACTGTGTTCTGCCTCCAATTAACACAACAAAACAAACAGACCTATGAGGAACAATAATTAGGTAGAGCATACAGTTGCCTGAGAAACCTGACCTTTAACACCTGTGTGCTGGATTAAGTGATATTTTATAATCTGTTAAATAAGAGGGTGGAAACCATAGTGTTAAATTAAGAATCAGCATCTCAAATTATTTAACTTCATATTAAGGTTTTGGAACTTTGTGTTCGGAAGTGTTACATCTTTATTACATCAGGGGAATTAACTATCAGTGAAATCTCGCATTGATTATAAAATACTATTATTAACCTATAAAGCACTAAATGGTCTCGCGCCACAGTATCTA
>JANDJT010000002.1:6965490-6999178 GCA_024331685.1 Stegophilus panzeri
TGAGTTAATACTGATGTCTGGTGAAAATTTCATGTGAATAACCTCATTGGAAATATAGTTACTGAAAAAAATGTTGACGCGTTCAATATTTATTTCCCCCATTGTATACTTCTGAAAACTACATGCTTTCCTGACCTCAAAATGCAGTAATTTATGCAAATATCACTGACAAGTAAAGTACAACTTATTTTAAAGTCTGGCTATGCCCATCAGTGAAAAAGGAGAAAATTGCATTTAAAGACACTAACACACTGATTGTCTGTGTACACGTATATGTCAAATGGAGTATACTTTGAAAGGCTATGTGTACGTAGTATACCAGTACAAAGTATACCAGAGCCTTTAAATGTCATGAATCTACACAAAATAACCTGTAATATTGAAGTGGCCCCAGAGTTTGTTAGAGAACATACCTAAACCAAAAAATATATATACAGCTATAAAAAATTACACAATTAGGCAAGGAAGCAACCAACAGACCAAGGGCAACTCTGAAGGAACTGGAAAGCAATGTTTTAGACATTTTTAGGTGGACTGACTGTTTTATTCTTTACTGCTGCATTTCTTAAACTGGCTCCTTATCCAACATGTGCAGACAGACAGCCAAGGCTAGATGAGAAAGTAGCCTAAATAAAAACATTTCAGCATATTTTTTGTTAAAAAAAAAAAAAAAAAGTTTCCTTAAAGTAGAGATGTCAACATATATTACTGACATGTTCATCTAGTTTTATTTTTGTCATGTTTTTCAGCCATTTGTTACAACTTGTATCATTCCAGGGCCACTGCCATTCTCGCCTATCTACCCCAGGAGCTGCTGGGGACATCTTTCTATGAGTATTTTCATCAGGATGACATTGGACAACTTGCTGAATGCCACAGACAAGGTAACTGTCAGAAGATTTCTACAAACATTTGTATGTGGTGTCTTTTATGTGATATTATCAGCTGCTGTTGTTTTCCTTGGCCGACCTGTTCCATGTCTGGTCGTTAGTACACCAGTGGTTTCTTTGTTTTTCAGGACATTCCAAATTGTTGTATTGGCTATGGCCAGTGCTTGTGCAATGGCTCTGATTTGATTTTCCCTCTTTTCTCAGCTTCAAAATGGCTTGTTTCTCTCCCTGATCCTCATGTTGGCTTACCCTTTTTAACAACAAATGTAGTCTTCACAGGTGAAACCTAGGGCTCAAACCAAAAGTAGACGTTCAGAGATATTAATTCTTTTAACAATCAATTTAACTGGGCAACAAGAAATGAAAGCTGAAATTCTGATCTGTCATCTCATATTCATCTTTTGATGTGTCTTAATGTGACATCTGTGTTGTTTTTTTTTAAACGTACTTTAATGGAGTGACATTTATGGAAAATGCTTTTGTGCTGTATTTAATATGCAATTGTCCTTATGTATGTATTACTTGGAAGAGTATACTTGGTATACCACCACTGCGAAATGATTAACAATATTAAAATGTTTAACAATGTCTGTTTTTGCTGTTTGTCCTCTTTTCAGTGCTGCAGATGCGAGATAAGATCAACACTAACTGTTACAAGTTTAAGGTTAAAGATGGCTCCTTCATCACTCTGAGAAGTCGCTGGTTCAGTTTCATGAACCCTTGGACCAAGGAAGTCGAGTACATCGTCGCCACAAACACAGTGGTCTCGTAAGTGATCGACGGCCTACGTTAAAGCGATAACTATTCTATCCTTTAGGACAGTGTGAAAGCAAAACCTGCCATACTGTGATGTATATTTATCTCAGGCATTTAGGACACCTAAATGCCACATTAGCTGCTGTTGCTAACTATACCAACACCTCTGTTACATTAGCAGTGACAAAAATTGTTTATAAGCCAGTTCAAGTATATGGAGAGATGCCTCTGTCAACCCTGATAAAATGAGCTGTAACTCACATTTTGTTCAATTCGCTTTTACAATATTTGTCCAGTAAATCATGGTGGATATCAGAATATATTTTTAAATTCATATAATAGTAATAACAAGTTTACATAAAATTGAATAAAGGTAAAAAATATCTTTACTAAAAAAAATTGTTCAAGTAACATAAGGTTAGTTATCGTTAACATGACAAGCTGCATTTATTTTGTATTATTAACTATTATTAAGTTCTCTGAACACAGTTTAAATAAGGAATATGCTGTTATAGTAAAATAATCAGTGACAGGGTGGTGTGGTGCAGACACAAAGTGACTTGCTGTCTTCAACAGCGCTGTAGAAGGAAATTAAACATCCATCTGCTGCTATACCCGTCTGCAACCTGTCATGCCAGCAGTCATGTATGAAGTTATGAAGAGAAAGTTACTGTTAGAAACAGAATCAGAGAGTAGGGTAGTTGAGCTTGTAGGATGACTGAAGCACATTTTTGTGATTTTTTTTTTTTTTTTAGGACTGGTACACGTGATGGATCTGATCCCAGCTATCTCCAGCTCACTACCTCCCCCCGGAGTATGGACAGTGTCCTCACAGCTGATGGTGAGATAATATAACAGGCTGTCATTTCTGCTTTAGTGAAGAATGATTTTTATAATCAACATGTACCACAGAGCACCATTGGGAAATACTTTAAATAATAATCTCATACAATTGTATTATTTACAGCTCATTTCAGAATATTTCCCTTCATTGTGAGGAGCAAAACTGGTTTTATACAAACAATGGTTGACATTTTCCAGTTGAACAATTGGAGAAATTATTTACATTTCATTTAACAACAAAAAAAAAACCTTGTTATATGGAAATCTATAAACTTTTTAAAAAAGTTTTAAACTTTGTTGTACATTACAGAAGAGACTTATTTTCACCAGGGAAGACTTTACCAAATAATAATGGTACAGTTAGTGATTAAAAAATGATCAGTATAAAGAAATAGACTTTTTTAAAAATGAACTTTTTTGTTTGAATAAATATTATGTTAAATTACAACTGTATACTGTCCACATACATTTTAGCATAAAGTATCACTCACTGCATGTTATTCCTTTTAATCAAGGGTGCCAAGAATTCTGTTCACTGCACTTAAGATAGTTTTGTATTTATTATTTTTGCCTACATGTTGTGTTTTATCCATTTGGGTTTTTTTTTTCTTTTTTCAGATTTTATATATAATGTTTTAATATATAAAAATATACCTTCAGCACATATTTCATTTACTTATTTATTAGTATCTATTAGTGTTTGTTCTTTTCATAATTTAAATTAACAAAAAGCAGATCAGACGCATGGAAAAATATGTACACCCCTATATTTATCATACCTTTAAATCCCTAAAATTAGAATCAACAAGATTGGGTGTCAGTGATTAGAACCTGCTTAGGGAGTGCAGGTGGAACCTGTCTTATTTATACCCCTCTCATATCTAGTGTCTGGTGTTCTCTTTGCTATTGAGGTGTGTGGTGTCATCATGCCAAGATCTAAACAGTTCTGTAAGTACTTCAGAAAAAGGTTGTGGATGCCTAGGACAGGGGTTCCCAAACTGTTCCAGGGCAAGGCCCCCCAAATGGCATTAACATTTGACCGAGGCCCCCCTTTTGCAAGATGTCTTCAAAACACATTAAAAATACAGACTTCTGAATATATCCATCTTTTTTTTTTTTTTTTTTAAATAATTACATCTTTACATTACATTACATTAGGAATTGATTGTGTGTGTGTGTGTGTGGTTGTCTGAGAGTGAGAATTTATTTTTCACACCAAATTGTTCAGGCCCCCCCACTTTGAAAACCACTGGCCTAGGAGTCTGGCACGGGATTTAAAAAGATCTCCAAATTATTTGAAATACATTGTTCCACTGTGAGGAAAATCATGTACAAGTGGCACAGACTTCAAACGACTGCCAATTTGTCCAGGACTGACCGTCCCAGCAAATTCAGCCCAAGAGCAGACCGTCTGATGCAAAAAGAAGTCTCCAAGAACCCCAAAATTTCATCACAGGATCTGCTTGTAAGACTTTCAACTGTTGGTGTCAAAGTGCATGCTTCTACAATCAGAAAGAGATTTGACCTGCATGGGAGGCGTGCCAGGAAAAAGCCTTTGCAAGACTACAGTTTGACAATGAGCATATAGGCATATTTGGCTAGAGTAACAGCAGACATTTTTGGTGCAGACCAAAGACAGCTTTTCAGGAGAAGCACCTCATACCAACTGTGTAGCATAATGGTGAAAATATTATGGTTTGGGGTTGCTTCACTGCCTCAGAGACTGGACAGATTGCATTCATTGATTCAACTCTGAAGATAACGTGAGGCCATCTGTCTGAAAGTTGGAAGTTGAACCGAAAGTGGACCTTTCAACAGGATAATGATAACAGACTAGCAAATCCACCAAGGAATGGCTTAAAAACAAGAAATGGAGTATTATGGAACAGATTTGAAATGGGCAGTACATGCAAGAAAACCCTCAAACATCTTGCAACTGAAAGAATATTGCATGGAAGAGTGGTCAAAAATTCCAGCAAACCTGGTGGACAATTATGCAAAACGCCTCCAAGAAGTTATTTCTGCTAAAGGGGATACAATACTAGCTTCTGCCAAGGGTGTACTTACTTTTTCCACAGAAGAATCTCACGTCTGTTGATATTTCTGTTGAATAAATGATTATAAAGCTCATTTTCCTTGCGGTTTTGTTCAAGTATATCAACTTCAAATTATATCAAATTAATAGGCATTGTTTCAAAGATGATCAAATGTTTGCTTGTCCGAATATGTAAAAAATAAATAAAAAAATAAAAAAATAAATAAAAAGCCAACAATTTACAAGGGGTGTACTTATTTTTCCACATGCCTCTGTGTGTGTGTGTGTGTGTGTGTGTGTGTGTGTGTGTGTGTGTGTGTGTACTGTTCTGTTTGGGACCTTGTTGGTCGATGTACAGAGATAACGGTTGTGATTAATTTCAGGTTCTGGGAAACGGGCTCTGCAGACGGTGCCTGGCATACCAGGGGGCACGAGAGCCGGAGCGGGCAAGATTGGCCGCATGATAGCAGAGGAGGTCATGGAGATCCAGAGGTGAGCTGCTCGCTTTCCACTGTGAGGTGTAAAAACCCAGTTTTGAGGTGCTGAATAAAACACTGGCACTATTGTCAGAGCTGCTGTTATAGAAAATTAATCTACACCTTTTATCAGAGTTCAAGAGCGCTGTGGTACGACAAATACAAATAGAATTTAAGTGTAAATAAGTGTTTACGAGCCTTGCTGACGGTACGTCGTGATTAACAGGATAAGAGGCTCATCGCCCTCTAGCTGTGGCTCGAGCCCGCTGAACATCACCAACAGCACACCCCCTCCAGACACATCATCTCCTGGGGGCAAGAAAGTAAGAGCATGACTCGACTGCTAACGTGATTTTTAAAAAAATTCACAGGAAATGTGAATAAAATTTTCTGGTTGTATTTTAAAACTTGTCAGATTCAGAATGGTGGAACTCCAGAAATTCCTTCAGCGGGGATGGTATCAGGCCAGGACTCCATAGGATACCCTTACTCGAACAACTCACTTTTAAGTAAGTTTAATAGTGACTGTTCAGGTTTTCATGCTTTAACAATGACAAGAAAGCACAGAAAGAAGTATGCGAAATGTTTTTTCTTCACGAGAGCAGGGTCTAGAAAGTCTGGAAATCCCATAAATGCTTTCTATACAGTTTTTAAAATCGCAGTGTAGTCACACCACTTTGCTCGTCTCCTGCAGGCGAGAATTCTCACATCAGCATTGGGGACATCATGGACGAGCCCGGCTCCAGCAGCCCCAGTAATGACGAGGCGGCCATGGCCGTCATCATGAGTCTTCTGGAGGCTGACGCAGGACTCGGAGGGCCCGTGGATTTCAGTGATCTGCCATGGCCTCTGTGAGAGGAAAGTATTACTCTCAGGTGATGGATTGGGACACAATCAATGGAGCACAGTTCTTTTTCTTCGTGTCCATCATCAGGCCCAGGGTTTTCCATAAAGCCTCACAGACGAACGATGAGGAAAGTGTTAATAGTGTACAGTCATAATCGTTATTCTGACTAACTTTTCAGAAACACTTCCAAGCAACAAGGAATTTTCTCACTATACAGAGTGGAACACTGGAATCATCCACTTTTATCGACATGGCACAACCTTTGTTGTATTTTTGGCAGACTTGCATGCAGAACTCTCTAACATACACTCACTCACCACTTTAATAGGAACACCTGCACACCTGCCAATCGTGTCTCAGCATCACAATGTATAAAATCGTGCAGGTCAAGAGCTTAAGTGAATGTTCACGTCAAACATCAGAATGGCGAAAAATGTGCTCACAGTGACTTTGACCCTGGCATGGTTCTTGGTGCCAGATGTTTTTTTTTTTTTTTTTTTTTTTTTACAGAATGGTGTGAAAAAACAAAACATCTAGTGAGCGATAATTCTGCACATGGAATCACCTTGTTGATGATTGAGGTCAGAAGAGAATGGCCAGGTTGACAGGAATATTACAGTAACTGAAGTAACCACTCGAGAACTGTGGTGAGCAGAAAAGCATCTCAGACCATACAAACCTTGATGCAGCTACCTTGATGCAGCTGGAGTACAGCAACAGAAGACCACATTGGGTTCTGCTCCAGGCAACGAAGAACAGGAACCTGAGGCATGAAAAAGGAAAAATATCTGGTCTTTTTTTTTTTTTCTTCAGTCTTGAGCCATCCAGTTTCAGTGAGCCTGTGCCCAATGTAGCCTGACACTCCTGTTCTTGGCTTCTGCTACATGATTGGCTGAATGGATAATTGGATGAACAAGCATGGGTACAGGTGTTCCTATTAAAATGACCAGAGGGTATATGAGGTTTTTCACAAAATTGTATGTATGTATCTGTAATGTTTGAGCCGTGATATATTTTTCAAATAAAAAATACTCCTCGCTGTTCCAGAAATAAGACATCTATATGTTTATTATATAGACAACTCCAGAATTATTTCACTGCCTAATATTTTGGGATGTTGTACCATTTTTAACTAAAACATGTTTTCTTATATACTGTGGGGGTTTTTGAAATTATTAGTACCATTCCATCTAATATTTGCTGAAACCTCCCCTGGAAGGACATTGATTTGCAGTTTCCCAGTAACATACCAAGCTGACAGGGTGGTAATCTGCTTCATGGCAGGTTATTTGTCCTTAGCAGCACACCCTGTTGTGTACATAACTAATCAAAGTAGTCCCTTCATGAAAATGTTATAATTTCTCAACAAACATTTTACATTTTAGACAAAAACTTACACAATAAAGCTGGGCATTTGGTCTACAGGGCTGGATCTAGATTTCACAGCTGGGTTAAAAAAAAAAAAAAAAAAAAAAAAAAAAAATCAACATACTGCCCCATACATTTGTATGTTTATGAGTGGATAAACTTCACCGGTTAAGGATGTCAGACAGTGGTTGCAGTATTGTGAGCGACGGTAAATAAACAAGCCGATAGCCACCGGATTTTTAAAAAGAAGGCCCCACCTTTGCTGTAGAAAGCAGCTGTTTATGTAAATGTTTATTTTGGCTCGCGTTATGCAAGTGCACACAATCTCAGATTTCCGCTTCGGAAGATTTGAATCTTTGTACGTGCAAAGTCAAGAGGCACATGATATCACACCAACTGTACAACAGCTTAAGGTTTACCACACAAGCCTGCGTGTTATAACTTTATTTATACAATGACTCAAGCTCTGAACAGTGGGATTTTGAACACATAAATTCTGAAACACTGCATCCATTCAACAGGCGAACGCAACTCCTTCGGCTACGAAGGAGCTCCGGAGGGGAATCATCAACCCGGGATTGACAGAGCTTTTTTTGAGTTGAAAAAAAAATATTAAATGATTGTTACACAGTGACACCACCCAGGATACATATCATAAAACTTATCAAAAAAGATAAGAAATCAATGCAATTATAATATAATGGAAATGGAAAAGTAGTAGTAATAATAATAATAATAATAAGCCCAATTACAAAATAAGTGAGGTTGCTTATATAATTTTAAACAACAAAAAATAAGAAAAGTTCCTTTGGTCAAGTAAGACAAAATAAAACAGAAAAAGAAAACAGGAGAGCACTGCCCATGCCAGTATCCCGAGTCCCCTCTTGGGTTTTTTTTTTTTAACCTTTACATAGTACAGTAGACTAGCTTGTTGAAGCTCTAAGGCTGTGAAAGGAGGTGCAGAAGGCAATCTGGTTAACGGTGTCACTCTCGCGCCATGCTGCAGCATGCTGTGGGAGAGGAGAGGAAGAACAGGGGAGGAAGAGGTATGCATTCAGAGTGCAGGCGAGGCAGCGTCGGCATCAGGCTCGTAGTTGTTGCTGTAGTGGGGTCCTGGAGCAGGGTGATTGGGCAGAATGTCCAGCTCATCCACCTGAGGGCTGGGGTGCAGCACCACCAGCTGGTCCTGTGGAATGTCGGCCGCTGCTGCTGCCAGGTTTGTGATGGATTTGCTCTTCACGCACTGGAAGTCCACGTGCCGGCTCTTACCCTCCTCCTTCTCCCAGGACATGCGGATGAAGGGCCTCTGCACGTAGTTGTAGATGACTTCAGGTCTGCCACCAGGCCTCTTCTTCACCTTTTCTTTGTAAGTCGGATATCCTACAAAATATGATTTTCTAGATATAAACTTCTCATTTAAATACATAGGGGCAAATATGGCATGCATCTTTTTTTTTTTTTTTTAAAGCTTTTTTTTTTTTTAAATAACCTGTGAACTCTAATCAATAATCAGTGAACAAAGTGACATAATTTACCTGTCAACTTTTTACTGTAATAACATTTAGAAAAATAATATTTTATGCATTTTAATCTTGATAAAACTTTTCATAATGCAGCACTTAACTATCATTTTAATCATAATGAGAAAAATGTCCAAAACTAACTTCCATTGGACAAATAAAGTCCCCAAAAAGTACCAAGCAGTTTGTGTTTCCAAATTAGGTTGCATAACAAGCAAAAAAACAACATAAGTGCATTACATGGTGTATAGCAAACTGGCCATTTTCACAAGTTACTTCTTTTACTCAATTTATTTTCGGCTAAGTTTTATCCAAAGGCAGAAATAAATGGTAAATTCATTTATTGGAGCTGTCAAAAAAAAACAAAAAAAAAATAAAACAAATGTTAGAAAATCAAGCACTGGCTTTTCAGTTTTGATGTACTGCCCAGCGTCTCCTGAATCTCGTATATTGTTTCTGACAAAACTTTTAGTTTCAGTGGTGTAAATGAGCAGTCAGCAAAATTAAAGTAAAATATACAAGTATACAGTTTATTTACTTTGGATATTTTGTATGGTTAGAAGTTGTGGTCAGAGCACAGGGTCAGCCATGATACGACATCCCTGGGGCAGAGAGCATTAAGGGCTTTGCTCAGGTGCTGAACAGTGGCAGCACGGCCGAACCGTGTTCTCTTTTTAAAATAATCACATTTAGAGGCCATGCAGGAAAACACTAGTAAGGATTTAGAGCTCTTCTGTAAAATAATTTCCAAAATAAAGGCCATATTAATTAGTAACAACTCATTACAATTGAATAATTACTGTATATTTCTAGTTTTTATACAAAGTCCATGAACAATTATGCATACTACAGACAAAATGAAGAAGCTTACCTTCAATGCCTAATCTAATTTTCTTGAGTCCTCGTTCTTTTAAAACTGATTTGGCCACATCTCGGTTTTCAATGTACTTGAAGAAGCGGTAAAGTTTTGTACTGTATATTACTGAAACACAAGACAGAGGATGATGTATTCAGCCAAGGGAAATGTCATTTTGAAGAAATTCAACAAGTTGGGGTGTGTGTGTGTGTGTGTGTGTGTGTGTGTGTGCGCGCAGCCACTCACTCTGTGAATACTCCTCTCCCATCTGGGGTGGATATTCCTCATCCCAGTCCACCACGTCATCATCTGTGAGCACAACAATGTGACACTCCCTCTCTCCGCTCTGAGCGCTGGCCACCATCAGCGGCAGCACCATCTCTTCAAGGTAGAACTCAAACTGCTGCCGCGCGCCGTCATTCGACAGCTCGTGCATCAGAGCACCTAAGGGCAAACAAAAAAAAAATCAAATACACATGGACAGATGAAAAGCTACATGCACCTTTCATTTAAAAGAACAGTCCAGCAATAGTTCAGAGTTATATCTTTTATGACCGCTGTTGTCAGTGTTTACTGCGGGCAAGAATTTCAACACATTTCCTTATACTTCAGCTTTTAATCAAAGATATTTGTGACCCAAGCTCTAAATTTATATAATTTGTCTTTTCAGAAATATTAGTAGTTTTTCAGGTGCAGAATTAACGGTCATGTGTCGAGGCTGGGCGATGTGACAAAAATATCATATCACAATTCTCAAAAGAATTTCTACGATAAGCATCATGATAAATATATAGGTTTGCAAATGACACATTTAAAAAAAAAAGCACATTTGATGATACGTTATTAAATGTGCACAAAATTTATTTTGTTTGTTTTTACTTTTATTTAAAAAAATTCATAATATATAGATAACCTTGAAATTGAGGGGGAAAAAAAGATCATTCTAAATATTAACAGTTAACATCACCTTGCCTGCTTTCAGTGAATCTATAGTTAAATTTATTTATTTATTTATTTTTTAAACATTAAAAAGGACATCCATAATATCTTAGAAAAGAATATTGTGACATAAGTTATCCAGATATCGATATAACATCACAGCACTAGCATGTGGAAACATTCTTTTCTATGGTGATGTACAGTGTGAGTCACCAAGTCAGTGTAAAACAAGAGCAATTAACAAAATTAGTAGAAATCACTATTACATTACTGAAATAAATCCAAATAAATAATATTTCCATGTGTAATGCACAGAATGATACAGAGCATGTACTCACTTAGGTCCCTGCATTTGATCGTGCTATAGTCAAAAGAGATGCACAAATAGTCGCATGCTTCCCTCAGCTCGGGAATGGAGATTCCATCCGGACAGCGGATTATCCCGGTTTTGTAGTAATCCTAGCAGTTAGAGTGAAGGCGTTAGACATTAGAGGGGCAGCAGCATTCAAATACATCTGTCCCTAAAACCATAATGACATGAGTATCAAGCCTTGCAGCGTGCTGACACTTTTATACAGTGCTGGAGAGATTAAGATCACTCGGCTATAGTTATAAATAAGCTTTTCGGTGACCACAGGGGGATACGGTTTCACCTCCCACTCGCGTTCAAATTACTTTCATCCTACATCTCTGTATTGCGAGCTAGAAAAATGGCTTCGAGGCAGAGGTCAACTACAAAATGTACTTAATAAGACGTGATGGTTCTTGAGAAAGCACGGTCACAATCCTGTAATGCAAGTGTTGTATTTGGTGTCCTGGATTGAACCTCTTTACATAACTGTCTGTTTATTTGTTTGTTTGTTTGACACCATGCCAGCATATATGGCTATTTTCATGGCGAGTAATGTCTAAGGGACTCTATATAAGGTTTTTAAAATCTATTTTTCCTAAAAACTCTAAAATAGCATTAGGTTTGACTTTGTTAAAAATTTCTTCCAGAGTGTTGACTGAATAAAAAAGGTTTCGCACAGGGTTAAGACCCGTACAGTCTAATAAAACATGTTTCAAGGATAATGAATTCTGGCAGAAGGTACATGTTCTCCTAATATTAAAAACCTGTGTGTCATCCTGGAGTGAGCTATTCGACAGCGGGTGTAGACAATCTGATTCCAGCGATTTGAAAACAATAGGGCTTTTGCTTTTGCTTCTTTTGCAAACAATAAGGCTGATTTCATGGAGTTTGTTCATGGTGCATTGGTCCCACTCAGTTTGCCATTTATTATTAATAAATGATTTTATTATGGGTTTTAGGTTTTTCAGTGGGAGGTATTGGACACTTTTTGAAATCCGCTGATAATGCTTTTTTGCAGCAATGTCTGCTTCATTTTTTCCCGTGATTCCACAGTGTCCCAACAAGCAGTAGATATTAAAATTTTGGGCCTCCAGATACGGCAATTTACAAACAATCTATACAAGCGTTGGGTGATAATTTTTAGGGATGACATTGCTTGAAGACATGATTTTGAATCTGTAATTATCAGAAAGTTGTTCTGTTGCATAGTCTTTATGAAGTCCACTGCTAAGACGATAGCGTTTGCCTCTGCTGTAAAAACTGAGCTGTGGCTGGGGATGGGTATTCCTATTTTTTGGTGACTGATCACGAATGCAGATGATACATGGTCTTCAGATTTTGATCCATCTGTATATATAGTGGTATGTGATGGATAGATTTCTCTAACGTAGAGGAGTTGTTGAAAGTCATTTGGGTGGGTTTCAGATTTTTTGTTTCATGTTAGGTCTGAAATTATTTTTGGTTTTTTAAAAGTTCCAGGGGGGAGATTATACAGTAGTGTTCCAGTATGCTCAGATCTGCTTTGAGATTTTGTAAACGTGGTTTGATCCGTAGTCCGAGCCGTAGTCCAAAAGGTCAGATGTGTCTTGGTTTTTGTTTGTATAGAAGGGGTTGAGAAAACGGGATGGTAGACACCAGTGTGTGATTACAGCATGGGTTTGGCTAGAGCATAACGAGACAAAGCTGATGCAAAGGTTTTAGCTCTATTGTGACAATACACATGCTGAAAATGTCACACAATGTTACCCAAAACATTTTTTTTTTTTTTTTTTTTAAAGTAAATTAACAGGTATGAAAATGCTCTCATGGAATGGAGCAACTTTTGTTGGTATACCAGGGACAGACAAATCAGTAACCCAAATGGCAAACAGATTTAATGTCTGGGCTATTCATGTCTTTTTCTTTTTTCTTTTTTTGCAGTTGCTTGATGAACAAGCAGGTTCGACAACCAAAGAAATTAAATGCCTGCTGCATCTATGCGCATGGGCTGAGACGTGATCTGGCTGATTGTAGAACAGTTCATACTAGGCAGATTGATGTGATTAAATGACCGATGACCATTTCAGAATCAGAAACCGAGCACAAAGCGGTCATATAACTCTCCTGCTAGCACAAAATGGTCCCCTCGGTGTTAAACATAAAGAGAAATTAAAGACACTAGCCAGACTCAAATATTTTACTTTATAGCCCATGTGCAATACGTTCCCCATTGACTTGATGACTTTTTGTTGAGGTCACACAATGTGCTACATCAAAACCTTTATTAGGCGAAGATAATGACTATGGCCACACAGTCATTCTCTCTCAAGGAATTCATTCATTAATACACATTTATTTCCCTTTGTCTTAACTTAACTAGCTAATTATCTGGCCATACATTACTGCATTATGCTAGCTACCATTTATTTAGTCTAGTCAATTAGGGTTCTGGGCAACTGAAACATGAGTCTGACCAGCACACTGAAGGAGTTTCCACTTGCCTACTAGTCTAGTTAATGAATTTACTGGTCCACCCCTACTCAGCAAAGTCAGGCAATTATTGTCAGCAAACTTTCATACTGACAAAGGTAGCATGGAGTAAAAGCAGTATGGTGTAGTCTTTTGGCAGAGTAAACTTACCAGAATGGCCCTGAACACAGTGGAACTGATGCCCTCTGCCACCTCGTACTCCCCCTTCTCATTGGGCCGTGTGAAATTGTGTTCTCGCCCTGAACCAAACATTCTATAAAACAACATACAAACAAGATTTAATCATGAAGATTTAATTAATCTCATAATTTCTAAAGTGACGTTAAATTTTTGCTAATACTTTGCTACATATTACAAGCTGTATTAAAAGGTTGTAAGGACAAACCTGCCCAGCATGGTATTCGGTTGTGCGGTAAAGATGGAGGGGTCTACCACAAAGCGTGTGTTGTCCACAATAAGCGTGACCCTCTCTGAGGTGCGCATGCTACGAGCTCCTTCCTTGACGTTTTCGTAAACAAACACCATCTCACCCGTGCCCATGCTCTTAAAGGTGCCCTCCGTGCTGGACAGGCTGCTGTTGCGACTGCTGGAGCCACTGGGAGAGACTCTCTGAGGCCTGGGGCTGTTGGGCCGTGATGAGCCACTCTCCCGTTCTGCACAAACACATGACCAATACCGAAATGAGCAATTATAATAATCAGATTAGTAATCTGATGGAAATAATCAGATTACATTTATGGTAAACATTATGTTGGGTTGAAATGCACTGTTTTTTTGCTGACACAGCAAGCTCTTTCCTTGGCTAATGCAATATTATATCCAACGAAGATTGTTGGCAAGGTATAATACAAATCAGTTTAAAAAGTTTTAATCAACAAAAAGTTTACCTTTAATGGTTTGTGGCTAAAATGTAGTTAAATGTGTTGCACAATAGCATGAAGAAGAACAGAATTAGCACATGCTAATATAAATAGGATAATAATTAATAATGTGAGTCATTATCTTTTATTTTAAAACAAACAATTTCTATGGATAAATAATGGTTCAACAAACAGACCTTGCTTGAAACAAAAGTTACACTGAGAAAGATTTCTTTGCTAACAGTACCAGGTAATCACGGATGAATGTTTCTTGTGTACGTTGCATTATTGATGAAACGTCAATAAGCTAGTGGTCCTACTTGCACACTGGCACCAACAAACACACTGGCATCACGCAGCCACTATGGATTATTTTGACAATTGATTAGATGACCCTTTCTTTCGATTAATAATCGAGTAGTCAATATCATATGGCACTTTAAAACCTACTTGTACAGATAATTGTAAACATGTTTTTTCCAAAATAAATGCTACATAGGTGCTCTTTAAATATACTTCATGTTATACTAAAATTCTGACTTTTTAATGAGAAATATTTTCCCAACAATTACTGTATTTTCTATAATGTTTAATGTACTGTATATATATTATTTTTTAATTGCATGGCTTTCCTGAACATAAATACTATAGTATCTGTACCATAACTGTTTCTCACTGTAAGGGGGAGAAGGAAGAGAAATTTAAGCACAGTAAATTCTTATTCTCAGTTTAAAATAATAAAAATAATTTGACTGATTTGTTATAGCCAAGTTTAGTTAAAATCATCCATTACTGAAAACAAGATGTTATAAAAACATGTTGATAATCAGGGTTGGGAAGGTTACTTTAAAAATTTATTCCATTACAGTTACAAATTACTTCATAATAAATAAATAAATAAATAAATAATAATAATAAAAAAATCAGTAACGTAATCCAAGTAATGTAATGTAATCTGATTATTTTTTATCTGATTACTTCAAGGTCACATATGTAAATAAATCCAAGAGAAAAGTAAACTGATCTAAAATACTTTCATTTAGAGCTTATTTTAGAGCTTAAAAACATGTTCAATGTTTGGATTTGTTTCAATAAAATAAAAACAAATAAATAAATAAATAAATAAATAAAAGTTTTTATGCACACACATGATGCAGTATTAAACCATAAACACGTCATGATGAAACTAAAGCCGAATCCCAGACGTTCACTCAAATTTAGAAATACCGGCCAGATGCTTTACAGTCTGAAAAAGAGGACATGTCCGGGAAAAAGAGGACATATGGTCACCCTAACAAAAGCATTTCAGAGAACAATGTGTTGATGTCTACCAAATTAACTGTGCTCAAAATTTATTTGCGCATGCACCAGGAGGTTGCTCATATGAGCCACGACTGGCAAGAGAGAACCAGACCTATAATCAAGCAGCTGTCTATATTGTATTGTGTCAAAAGATTAATTTCTTTGTTTTTAAATGGAAAAAAAAAAAATGTAATCCTGATAGTATTCCCATTTTTTACTAAATGTACCTATAATCAGATTTTTTTTTTTTTTTTTTTTGACATAAAAAATGATTTTTTGTATCCTGATTACAGAACACCATTACATGTATTCTGTTACTCCCCAAGCCTGTACATAATACAGTCCCTCCAGGGTCTTGCAACTGCAGAAATTAATGCAAAATCAAGGAAAAGCAATATAAAAAAATTACCTCAGATTTTCTACAGATTTGGGCCAAGACGCATCATGTGACGGCATCACAAAGTGCATTGTCACAGCGCCCTTTAATTCACATCTAAAAGTACAGCTAAAAAGGTCTCATTTACCAAAAAAACATCACTATGAAAGACTGCAAAAATATTTGTGCAATTGCAATCTCGCCAATTCAAGTAGTTTTCCGTGAAAAAAAAAACCTGATATAGCGAGCTCTTTCTTCCTATAGTGCAAAATGAAACAGACCAAACTAAGAATGTACACAAGGTAATATTCGACATCTATTCTGTCTATTGTTTAGGGCTGCAACTAACGATTATTTTCATAATTGATTAATCTGTCGATTATTTATTTGATTAATCGATTAGTTGGATTAAACGACCAATTTTCGTTTTCTGTATTTTTTCGGGGGGAAAACATTATTTCACATTGTGCCCAATTTTGTCCTTCAAACATTGTGCAAATTGAAGGCTATGAAAAAGGTATTAAATGTATCTATGTGGGCTATGCTACACGTTTGTACAAAGGATTTTTAAATATATTAACATAATATTTTGAAAAAAAAATTAAATAAAAAATAAAAACAACTGATCATCCACAAGCTTAAAAGCTGAAGTTAAATCATTATATTAAAAATGCTAAAACTAAAAATCACAAACTAAGTGTTAACTGGTAAGAGGTTGAATGTTCTGCATAAACACACACATTCACTCATTTGAACACAGTAACATGTTACTTTATTCTGTAAATGTACGACACTTCTTACATTTATATACAATTACATGTTCTAACACCATTACAGTTACTGCTCTCATTTTTAGAAAAAAACAAAACAAAACAAAAAAAACAAAAAAAAACCACACACACACACACACACACACACACACACACACAATTACTTTTATTTCTAAATATAGCATCAAACAACATATTTGATCAAAATGAACATGTTAATCAAAGATATATAATGAAATTCGTTGTCGATTATTTTCGATTAGTTTTATTTATTATTTTTGGTTTTATCGATTAGTTGTTGCAGCCCTACTACTGTTAAATGGTGATGGAAATATTAAGGGATAAAACATCACTTGTCTCTCTACAGAGTACAGTATCTATCTGCTTCAGTGACTCAGCCCTCAGTCACAGCTGGTCCAGTGAATTTCCATTTCGAAAAAAATAACGAACTACTGCAAGTCTGAAACAGCCACAAAAGTATCAGTATGAGTAAGCAGGGAAGTGAAATCTTACCACTAGTGTGTTGTCGTGTGGGTGAGGTGACATTGCGGATACAGGGGGTGAGCTGGCCTTCCCCTCGCTCATGAGAGGAGTCACGTGAACGATCGCTGGAGCGCCGACGATCCCTGGAGCGCTCACAGCCTCCACTCGCACTGTGTAGGCTCATCTTTACCTGCTCAGCCTCGAGTCCAGACAAGTGGGCCGGGCCACTGAGGAGAAGACAAACAAAATATCTGATGACTTTAGGTGATTTGATTTAAGCCTGAGGAGACAGGTATTTTTATTTTCATTGTAGCGGTAACCTAATATTGTTTCCTCAGTTAACATTTAAACTTTACCATAACATTGTCAATCTGAAGAACTTTCATTTGACAATGTCCATTAAAGGAGGAGAAATTTGATGTAATATTTAAGAAGGATTAAAACATTTAAAAAGGATTTAAAACAAAGGAACTATAAAATAACATCAGGTGGTTTTGAAAAAGTCTAAAACTATTCAGATTAAGCTGCCCAAAATGTATTTTGTCTTTTTTTTTCTTCCATCAGCTAAATATAGACTGAACCTAACAATAACCAAATCACTAAAATGAGACTAAAACGATTTATTTTCATCAAACATCTAAAACAATCTAAATCAGATGTCAGAATTAACACTGCAATTAAGAGGTCAAGCAGATTTTAAATAAACGTAAAAAGTAATGTTTTGTTAAACGCTCAGCCTCTTCACAATCCTGATGCAGTAAACATACGCCTTCAGTTTTCATTTAAAAACCAGGAAATACCAGAGATGTCTTTCCATCTAGAGGGATTTCTAAATATACACAAACAATGAGAGGAAAAAATTACTGCAGGCCAGATCCGGGTGCAGGCAATACTTCATAAATTGTCTGTAATGCAAATGCAATTTTCTTGTTCAAAATATCAAAACTCAATGCGCTCATGAGGTAGAAAAGGTCTAGTTTGAGGTGATATGTACAATTTCAATCAATTTGTAACCAATATAAAAATTCAATACGTTTTAAATCTTTGTGACCAATCACTGACCACTATTTTTTCCCCAAAGACCTATTACCACATCACCCCTGTTTATCCCACCTGTGCACTTCTTTTCTGTTTGTTTTCAACTCGATTCACAAGTAATAAAAGTGAGTTATTCCATCTGTCACCTCTTCCTTTGTGGATCTTTCCACTTCCATACTCAGTACCACTGTTTCTTTTGTCTGCCTTCTTAATAGAAATTACCGTGTTTTCAAAATATGTAAATAATCGCTAGAATGTTTCCTAAATGAGAAAACAATTTGTGGTTCCATGACCAAAAGATGTCTTCTTCCGATAATAAACAAATGATAATATTATTTTCTATTTAATTAAAACTCTATCCTATGCGTGTAAACAATCGTCCTTTTCATGCAACATGTTTTGTTATGCAAATGATCGAGATGATTCAAATTAGTACATGGCGTCATCTGGCAACTTCTAGAGAACGTGTTAGCTACGTTCCCAGAAAAGGTTTGGCGACACGTGACCTCTGAATGATTGATGCGAGTCATTCGAAATTTAACAACTCCGAGCCAAAGCGTGGGCATTTAGTTAATCATTCAAAGTAGAATAGGGAAGTGAGACCTATTTTAACGATTACGTAAACATGTACTTCTAAGCTTCCCGCTTTGTTTTCAAAAGTTCAGTGTGTAATTGGAAAGAATCAGTTTAACACCAGTTGACAAATTTCATTGTCACCAGTATTGCTCAACACGCATTTACATATAATATGACAGTGAGATTCCTGTCACTATATACACTTAAAGGTTGAGGAACCAACGCTACAGAAATATTAGACGTTATTACCAGTTATTACTATCATAATAGCAACTGTACAAACCTGAAGTAGGATGACACCACCACAAGAAACACCCAGTTAGAATAACTGAATTTCTTGCTACGCAGGTAACTATTACTTAAAAGGTGCATTAGTTAAGATTAGTCTTTTTTTGTCCCAGGATTAGGTCTCTAATGGTCACTTTTCTATTGCACAGTAAGACTCGACTCTGCCCTCCTCGCTTTTTGGGGGCTTTCCACTGTGGATAGTACCTGGTACCTGGGTCGAGGATCCAAGAGAGCCGAGCCGATACTAAATGTGAGCCAGGTGCTGAGGGAGTAGGAAATTCTCCTTAAGGAGTGGTTCTGTATTCTGCCTGAATGTGCGTCATTTAATACATACTTTGTGTATGGTAATATTCTACTAATCGAAAATGATTCACTGTTTATCTCATTACAGATGAAATTACAAAGGCTTCGGTCTTAGATTTCTCCATCTAAGGCGTTTATCGAAGTCACTCCTGTCGCGGGTAAATCTTTTGGTTGTGGAACGCGTTATTTTACATCCTTAACAGGGTCAGTGTTCAGTGAACAGGAAAGGCATGTGGAATATGGCCTGATCGTGTACTTGTACATTATTCCTGCGTGAAGGCGAGTGGAAGGTGGCACCCATGTAGAGGTGGCAGTAAACCGCAGTGGAAAAGCAAGCTCAGAAAAGTAAAGCGAGCCGAGCCATATTGTGTGGTGGAAAAGTGGCTGTAGGTCTGTTCCTGTTCAGGAAGTCCCGCCCCCTGGATGTCTATAAAATGACTGACAGCAGGAACATCCACCAAAAAAAAAAACCCAGACACTCTGGACCAGAAGTCTGTTTTCCAAACGTTTTTTCCCCCCTCAGCGACTTAATACACTTTTGCTAAAGTCACGACTTAATCCATTGTTTTTTTTAAATCATGTGTTACATATCTTCCAAGTCGTTTTAACACGTAAAGAATTTTTAAAAAACGAATATTGCACATTTAATAGTTATACTATGCCTCTTAGGTCGGTTATTAAACGAGATTTAAGCTACATCATTCAAGCCCAAAGAAAACAGAATGCTAATAATTTAATCTCCAAAAAAATATTTAAGAAGAACTGCAAGCTAGCTAAGAATATGCAGTTCGTTACTTATATAATGTCTAAAAAAAAAAAAAAAAAACAGTTCTGACTCTATTCAGCGACCTGGCATCATCAGTCCCCGATATAACCAACAGTGGTTTCCTATCTACTTCATTACACAATCCTGGAAGTTGTCACATCCCGAGCAGCTATCTAACAAATGATTATTTACTATCAATTTTATTTTCCTTCGTGTTTTATCCATAGAATTTTTTTTAGCTAGCAAAAGACCTCTTTAAACATTCATAACGGAAGTTGGCTAGTCAGCTAGCTATGTTTCTTCATTCGGTAACGTCAGGTAACGTTAGCTACCTAGCTTCAAATACACACACTCCACAAAGTTAGCCATGAACTCTGTAAATAGATATCGAAATAACCTCTTCGCCTATCGTACCAGCAGGCTGCGAACAGACTTATGCGTTCAGCCTAACCGCTCTCTAATCTTTCTGTGGCGAAGAGGAGAGCTAAAAGGCTAACAAGTTAGCACATTTTTTTTAAAAATTCGAGTCACGGCAAAAGTAAAACATCCAAAGCTAACAATGAAAACTCTTATTGTGATTAAAAGTAAGCGGTTTCTTACCTTTATACCGTCACAAGCATTGATATTCGAATCAATGTTATTGGTAAACGAGCAAGTCACCGAGGAGCAACAATAAAATTATGAAACATTCCACATATGCGTCCGCATTTTCCAAAATCAATCCTGTCTGACTGGTTCTGCTGACAGGAAATAACTGTAGACCCAGTCAAATCTCGCGAGAACTGGAAACAGCGCCGCATCAGTCCAAGTTTAAAAATGTCAACTCTCGCGAGACGTGTAGACTGACGCTCGCGCACCTGAGAATTACCGTGTTGAGCTCTACAGTGTTCTTTTACATTATTGTTTTCTCTCGTAAACAACAACAACAACAACAACAAAAAGCTTTTTGTTATCGTGTAAACCTTTTTAAAAGACTTTAAATATAGTCATCAATAATGCAGAACATATCTGGTTGGTCTAAGACATTTTAAGATACAATTATTGTGTTTATTTTATTATTTGTAAAAATAAAAATACAAATAAATAAAAATAAAATAAAATAAAAATAAAAAAAAGTTTTTATTTGGGCTACTTCAACATTGCATAATAAAACAACATAAAAAATACTTAAATTAAATATTCTAATAGAAGGCATACAGAAGAAGCTGTGCCCTTCCTTGTCCTTTCTTCTTTACATTTAAACAAATTTGTACAACTAGTCAAACGTTTTCAAAGTTGAATTTATGCCACTGAAACAATTAAATAAATTACTACAAAATAATAAATAAAACAAATGGCAAATTAGTGCACTTAATCAACAAAGACTTAACACAGAGACAGGAAAATTTGACTGATTTCTGTGGCATTAAAACATCATACACTTTTTTTTTTTTTTTTTTTTTTTTAAATGAAGGTAAGACAAAACAGAAGCAGCTCCCAGTGTTAAATTGAGATCTGCACTGGACTGTTCCAGGCTTGGAAAACTGAAGAAAGATTCCTGGTTTTCCCCTTTTGTCCTTTCTGTGAGTCATTGATACTGGGTATGATTACAGTCTTCAGCTTTACTTGAAGCCAGTCCTGTCTTTCCACTGTTTGCTTATGTTCTCCAACATTGTGCATCAGCTGGACTTCACTGATGGACCTCTTACTGTGAGAAGTGTGAATTTTTGTTCAGTCAGCAACCAGTTACAAGAAAAGTAAAGCTGTCAAAATACATTAAAATTAATCAAAACAATAAATCATTTTACCTGATTGGTAGTCCTTCCAAATGTACTAAACTGCAAAGACTCCAGAACAAAATAATTAAAATAGCTTTATCCATTGTATGTACTGGAACTATTTTATTGGCTGCAGAGAGTTAAGAAGAAATGAAGAATAAAGAATTAGTTACTTGAATAAAAAAGAATGACAAAACATTTAACTGTGACTTGGGATATTAAATTGATTTTAACACAATCAACTTACAAAACTGTGATTTGCTGTTGCAATTTCCAACGAAGCCCCATGTGTCGGTCACCATTTCAGTTGTGGTGGGTGCTGGTGTCTTTTCTTTTTATTCCCAAGCCCCTCCCCTTGGTCATTGATGAGCAATCCCGATTACTGATGGTGATGTCACCACGTGCTTTGATGCTTTGGGAAAAGGCATGTATATGACGACACCTCCAGTAACCCTCCACCACTACCACTTTTGTTTTCAACACCTTGACTAAGACCTCTTGTGATCAAACTGTCATCAAACTAATACAATATATGGATGTTTACGTAGAGTATGTACTTCCATTAGATGGAAGGTGGAAGATGGTGGAAGGCAGAAGATCTTACAAAAGATCTCGATTGTATTTGCTTTAAATCTCAGGTTCAGAAGACAAATTTTTAATAAAAAGAGACAAATGACACAAATTATATTATTATTATTACTGATACTACTACTGTAAATAACTTTTGTATAGGTAATTTGTTGTATTCACTGTTTCTTGGTTTTTAAAAAAACACAAAAAAAAACTTGTTCTGGGGTGTGAGACATTCAAAGAAAAGGCAAGCAAAAAGAAAGCACAAAGAAATCAAAGTGGAGGAAAAAATCACAATAATAATAATAATAATAATAATAATAATAATAATAATAATAATAATAATATAGCCAGGCTATTTACAAAATACACTTCTAGCCTTTATGCAAGATAGAATGCATGATAAAATGCACGGTAGAACTTGCTACTTATTACTTTTTTTTTTTTTATTACCATAGAAAAAGACATGACTCCCATTTTATCCATGGTACCATAATTTGGATGTTGCAAATTGATTACCATATTTGCCATATATGCATAGCAAAACAAGGCCTTACTGATGCTTGCATGATCTATGATGATCTATGGGAAGTGGACAAGCTTGTCATACTCTTGTGGGACACATTGGATAACCATGAGAGAAGTTTTCTAAATGTGGCAGAGGAATGGCTATGTCATGACACAAGTAGTAAGTCCTAGAAAACATCCAAAGTGATATATGGTACAACGAATCTCTTGTATAGTATTGAAACTCTTTTGTCTGAGGTCAGCTGACCATTGCATGGTTGCTTTCTTTCCCAAGAGCGCATACTGTATCTTAACTTTGACTTCTTAATTAGTAAGGCTAAGCTATTTCTTCCAAATCAGGAAGGGAGAGCTTACAGATTGAGGTCAAAAGGACTACACCCCCGAGGCCACATGGCATAGTGCGTAGCAGGGCATTTTTCGGACAACATTCAGCATCTCTTTCAAAGGGCAAAGATTGATTTGTGCATTGTGTGATATGTAAAAGCATTGGTAGGTCAGTATGGTGCCATTGAGTGCTATGCATCTATTAATAATAGTAGCTTATTTGGTGGGTGGTCAGCATGACATCATAGTGCTCTTTTTATTTTCTTTAAGTAATTTAAATTTGGAGAAGGCAGAGGAACTTTAGGTAAAGTCAAGCAGTTTAGGTAAATTAAAACATAGAAATAACCATTATTTAAACTTAATGTGAAACTGTATTTGTATAAAGAAGGGTCAGTTTAGGCAAATAAAACAGTCCTGCTATAATAAATAATAATCTTAATAAATCATATTAATTTAAGTTACATTTTTTTCACCCATTTCATCTTCATGTTTAGGCCTTAACTTGTTAGAAGGAGGAGAAGTAGAGGCCATGTATTTATAGCTTAACTTAGCTTTACTATTTTTGTTTTGTGGGTTTTTATGAAGGATATATGTAAGAAGAAAAATATTTACATTTTTAATGGAAAAGAGCTGCAAGAAAAAAATCTGCCTTAGCTAGCCACATTTGCAATTTTCTAAAATTGAACAGCTTTTACATGGAACACAAAGGATATATCTCAGGATTTTTTTCTGTATGTGAACAGCTCTGCCCTCCCACCTAACGCTGCCCTTGATGAGGCTGAGCACTGATTAAACTGAGCCTGCAGCACAAGTGGAATCCACTGCTAAATTGTTCTCATTACCTCATGCAAGTACAATGTGTGTCATCCCACTAATGGTATGTCGCTGCAGTAGTGTGCACAGGAACCTGGCAGGGATTAAGGTGAAAAATTGCTTACAAACGATTAACTGGGGTCACCCCCATGTTGGAATGACAGCCATGCAGCAATAAAAATCATACAGGTCTCCCTCTAAAGGTGGTACACAAAAAAATAAATCTATATATAACCTTTTGTTTCTTGTGCTTGGTATGGCCCTTTGTTAATAGACAATGTTCTATTTATATCTGTAAGAATGTGAAATTTTGCACATGTGAGAAAGAGGCATCCTCCCAAGCATTTCAGTTATTCTCAGCAAGTCATAAATACTGCATGCCTGTATTATTTACTGCACTGAATACCTCTTAGACCAGAAAGTGACAGTGTAAGCATGTGCTGTAATGTTATCACATAAGCATGCCTTATGTGATAACATTATTTTATTAAACATTGTGCCCCTTTGAGGATCAAGACCTTGTTGTGGTGAAGGGGCTTGTGTAATTCAGTGAACCTTGGGGCTATGCCACTTACAGCCACCCTCGGTGAACAGACATGAAAGGAGACGTCAGACAAAGAGCATTCTTAAAGGCTCTCATGAAAGGTACACAAAAGACAAGTGACCCCATTCTGGTTTAGGGTTACAGGGACACACCACTGGAACCAGGCCTAGGAGCATCCGATGACAGGGCCACTTATGCAACCCGGTCTGGCTCAGCCTGATGTGGGTGTGGTATCATCATGTAGGCTCACAACTTGCAATATGAAGGGTGGGGGTCAGGAGCAAGGGACAGTGGGCATCAGGCATGTGATAGACAGTCTTAGAAGGACTAGACTTTTGCAATTGAGACTGGCTTTGGGAATGTGGAATGGCACTTTGCTGGCAGGGAAAGAGCCTGCAGAGAAACTGACTTGATATAGGTATGCTTATTGCCCCATAATGGTTAAGGAAAATGTACTTTGCGTGAGTGCAAGCAGGGACTCTGGCAAGACTAGCTATGACAGCATAACTAAAAGGGAGCGCCAGAAGGGAACACAGATGTGAGGGTTACCTAGGACCTAAGGCGACCAGCTACTCCGCCATCAACAAACCTGGGTGAACATGTGAAAGTTGAGGGGGGGCGACAGCATCCAAACATCCCAGTTCACCATGACCCTCTATGCCTGTGAGCCCTCTAGATCTGCTCCTTTACCTAAGAAAAAAAACTATTCACAAAAAGCTTGACTAAACAAATATGTTTTCAGCCTGGACTTAAACACTGAGACTGTGTCTGAGTCCCCAACACTAATTGGAAGGCTGTTCCATAACTGTGGGGCTTTGTAAGAGAAAGCTCTTCCCCCTGTTGTAGCCTTCACTGTTTGAGGTACTAACAAATAGCCTGCACCTTTTGATCGAAGTAGGTGTGGCGGATCATAAAAGACCAAAAGTTCGCTCAGGTAGTGTGGCGCGAGACCGATTAGTGCTTTATAGGTCAGTAGTAGTATTTTATAATAACTGTGAAATTTAACTGGGAGCCAATGCAGTGTGGATAAGATAGGGGTGATATGGTCATATCTTCTGGTTCTAGTAAGGACACTTGAAGCTGCATTCTGGACTAACTGGAGCTTGTTTATGCTACTACTGGAACATCCAGTCAATAAGTCATTACAACAATCCAACCTAGAGGTGACAAAAACATGAACAAATTTTTCTGCATCATGTAGTGACAAAATATAGCAATATTTCTGAGAAGAAAGAAGGCTATCCTAGTAATATTTCTATATGAGCATCAAATGAAAGACTGAAGTCAATAATCACACCAAGGTCTTTTAGTGCTGAACATGATGAAACAAAAAGACCATCCAGAGTTACCATGTAATCAGAAAGTTTACTTCTAGTTGCATGTGATCCTAGTAGAAGTACTTATGTCTTGTCAGATTTAAGTAAGAGGACATTAATAAGCTTCCAACGTCTAATGTCCTTTACACATTCCTAAACTTTATTAAGCTGCTGTGTGTTGTCTGGCTTTGCTGAAACATACAGCTGTGTATCATCAGCATAACAGTGGAAGCTAATACCGTGTTTACGAATAATTTGACCTAGAGGTAGCATATATAAAGAAAAAAGCAGTGGGCCTAAAACAGAACCTTGTGGAACACCAAACTTTACCTCGGTATGAGTGGAGAAGTCACCATTTACAACCACGAACTGATAACGATCGGTCAAATAAGACCTGAGCCAGGACAGGGCCGTTCCCTTAACGCCAACGTTTTCTAATCTATCAAGGAGAATAGTATGATCTATAGTATCAAAAGCTGCACTAAGGTCAAGTAACACAAGCAGTGAGACACAACCCTGATCAGAGGCCAGTTGTAGGTCATTTACTACTTTAATGATGAGGTCTAAATCCTGACTGATACATTTCATGAATGTTCGTCCTATGTAGGTACGAGCATAGCTGCTGTGGTACAACCTTTTCTGATATCTTGGAGATACAGGGGATTTGATATTGGCCTATAGCTGGACAGTTGAGAGGGGTCAAGGTCAGATTTTTTAATCAGGGGTTTGATAACTGCTAGTTTAAATGATTTAGGTACATAGCCAGTGCCAAAGGAAGAATTGATTATTTTTAGAAGGGGTTCGATTACTCCAGGAAAAATCTGTTTGAAGAAACATGTAGGTAAGGGATCTAGCATACAAGTTGATGATTTCGCTGAAGAGATTAATGAACTTAAGTTTGGTCTCTCTAAGGGGAGTAAAACATTTGAATCGTTGATCTGATATTGTTATATTATCATCTACAGGGTTAGTTATAAGACTGTCTGGTTTTAAAGTAATAGCCTGAATTTCATATCTAATATTTGCAACTTTACCAATGAAAAAATTCATGAAATCATCGCTACTACATAATGATTGTGTGCCTGTTTCTGTGGTGGTTTTATTCCTAGTTAATTTTGCTACCGTGTTGAATAGAAATCTAGGATTGTTTTTGTTTTCTTCTATGCAGGTGGAGAGATAGACTTTTCTAGCCTCACTGAGATATTTTCTATAGTAAGCTCTCCTTCCATGCTGTTTGAAATACTACCAATTTGGTTTCACGCCATTTACGTTCCAATTGTCGACTGGTCTGTTTTAAAGTGCGTGTGTGACCGTTATACCAGGGTGCTAGCTTTTTCTCTCTAGTTTTTTTTTTTTTTTTTTTTTTAAGTGGAGCCACCCTATCTAGCATGTAGCGGAGCGTTGACTCTAAGCATTCAGTCACCTCATCGAGTTCTTTGGGATCAGATGGTGATCCAAATATAATTGATGTCTCTGGGAGGTTATGGATGAAACTCGGTGCAGTAGCTGACGTGAATGTAAGTTTTATGTGGTAGCGTGGCGAGGTGCAAATATTATGATCAATACACAATTCAAACGAGATGAGATAACTTCAGACTGTGGAAGTGTTACTATATTTTCTATGTTTAGTCCGTATGTTAATATCAAGAGTCAATATGTTAATGTCAAGAGTGTGGCCACCATTATGAGATCAGCTCTGAGCTTAAATATGTTTGATCTGACTCAGTAAGGCTCATGTAGATCTGACTCATGTAGTTACATATTATATTTAGAATTCAATCTATCTATCTATCTATCTATCTATCTATCTATTGTATTTGGATGGTGACCCAATTTTAGTAATGTTATCTCTGTACACCACCATAGTGGATGTGAAATGAAGCAATCAAGGTGTAATTGAAGTCTAGACTTTCAGCTTTAATTCCAGGGGTTTAATAAGAATACTGCATTAACCGTTTAGGAACTACAGCCATTTGTTTATTTATTTATTTAACTCTTTTTCATTTTATTTATTTATTTAACATTTTTTTCTCTCTATTTTCACAGGCTGAAAAGTAATTGGACAAACTAAAATAACGATAAATATAAGGATTATTTTTAATACTTGGATGCAAATCCTTTGCAGTCATTGACTGCCTGAAGTCTGAAACCCATGAACATCATCAAATGCTGATTTTCCTCCCTTGAGATGCTTTGTCAGGCCTTTACTGCAGCCATCTTCAGTTGCTGCTTGTTTGTGGGTCTTCCTGCCTCCAGTGTTGTCTTCAGTAAGTGAAACGCATGCTTGATTGGGTTGAGGTCATTGGACATTTAAGAACATTTAATTTCTTTGTCTTAAGACACTCTTGGGTTGCTTTCGCTGTATGTTTTGCGTCATTATCTATTTGTACTGTGAAGCGCCGTCCTATCTGTTTTGCAGCATTTGACTGAATCTGAGCAGAAAGTATAGCTCTATACAGAATTCATCATGCTTCTTCTATCAGCAGGCACTGGTGTGACCCAGATCCACCGGCATCCATACATGCCCATGCCATAACACTTCCTCCACCATGTTTGACATATCACGATCCCTTCCTTTCCTTCTCCATACTCTTCTCTTCCCATCACTCTGGTACAATTTAATCTCAGTTTCGTCTGTCCAAAGAATCTTGTTTCAGTATTGATCAGGCTTTTTTTTTAAAAAAAAAAAAAAAAAAAGATTTTTTTTAGATGTTTTCTAGGGAAATCATTTATCACTTTTCTGTTCTTGAGTGATACCAATGATTTGCATCTTGAGATAATCCTCTGTATTTACATACGTGAAACTGCTTATCAGTCAATTGCTTCCAGTTACTTTTGTGCCTGTGAAAATGGATGGACTCTGTAAAAAGAGGCTATAATTCCTAAACAGTTAATGCAATATTTTTGTCAAACCCCTTGACTTAAAGCTGAAATTCTACACTTCATTCACATCTTCATTCATGCCAAAAATGGTCACTGTCCAAAGACTTTATATATATATTATGTGTATACACATACATATAGGGCGTTTGGAGAAAAGATAAAGGCAGTGAATAAAGGGGACAAGCATGCTCATAATAAGTAGATAATATAGCAGACTGCTCTACAGTAGTTGTACTGTAATTACCATTATAATGAGCTTCCTTCTAATAAGGATGCACTTAATTATGTCTGCTCAGTGCCCTCTTAATTCAGATACACTTACACACAACCCTTTCTATTAGATTACACTTACCCCTCTTCATAAAATAATGCATATTACTAGCTTTTATTCTGTCAGGGGTTTCATCTTCTATGTACCGTTTGTCTACTCGGTGTAACAGTGAACTAGCGAGCAGATTTGAGCTCCTCTTATATTTATGTCTGATTCTTGTCTGTTTTTACAAGAGTAATGCTTTTCCATTTATCCTCTATGAGTGACACGTGACCACTTTTCCTCAGTTTCCGAGACTATGTCAAAGGTTGCTATTTTTTAAGACATCTCACTGTCGTCTCACTATTTCTCAGTGAACCTAGCTCTCATGTCTTCTTTTTGAACCAGTTTAATAATACACCATATTCGTGTGTGTGTGTGTGTGTGTGTGTGTGTGTGTGTGTGTGTATACACACATTTGGAGACTGCTACAAGTAAAGTTCCTAGTAGATACAGACTATATATACACACGTCATATGAGTGAGTTTTGTGTTTCAGTGTTTGTTGACTGCGTGCTTGCTGTAGTGGAGGAGACGGCTGTGCGTATTTCCTGACGAAACTCCAGATGAACTGTGTAGAGTGAGTCTGAGCTCCAGGCATCGACATGTTAAAAATATCTAGCAGGCCGCAACGAGGAGAGCGATGTCAGTTGCTCCACTCCCTTCTGTGTCTCTCAGGCACACACCTTCTTCTTGCTCTCATCGCATCTTTGTTACATCTCCTCCAGGGAGTAGTTGAGGTGTGTATGTGTGCTTGTGTGTCTTTGTTTTAGCTATAATAAGACCACACTGGCATTAATGAAGTTTGAGGTATTGCTTTCACTTGCAGCTTTTCTGTATATTGACATATGTTATTATTTACTGATAAGTAACATGTAACAGTTAATGCTAGTTATCAGGTAGCGTTATATGCAGACACACACACACACACACACACACACACACACACAAATACAGTACATTGAAAAAGTATACAGTAAGAGGAAACATGGCCCTAAAAAGACATAGTATACTGATGTTTTTATTTGTGCTTATGTGTTTTTCCCCCAAGGGGATTATGATGTTATTTTGAATATGCTGTCACAGCATTAATATCAGTATGCGAACACTGAAACCCATCGAAAGGAAGCCAGGTTATTCAGAAGAACAAATTTTTCCTCCCTGTAATCAAATTGAAAAAAAGTGCAGTCCTTTTTCCTTGTGATAGTCAAACGCCACGTCCAATCAGCAACGAGCAAGTGATGTTCAATAAGGAGCGACCCTCAGGGGTATAATTATACTTAATTGAAAGTATAGGTAGATAAAGTGTCAAAATGTAATTAAAAGTGGAAGTATCCAGTCGAATATCCTCAAGAGAAAATAAAACATCTGCTATTTTTAAATGCATGTTTGAAAAGTTTTTAGCTGATGAAATGAAGTAATGTCGTGTTTTCATGTGAAAACTTACTTTTATTATCTTACACTGTTATAAGATATAAGCTACTATGTTTGTTTTGCCTGTACACATCACTGTAAGTTGTGTGAATTTGATTTACTGCCTAGCCAAGTACGTTAGCTACTGGGATCAACGCTAGTCAAACCTGGCATTAGCAAAGAAAACAGGCTAACAGTGAAAATAATATTTTTCTTAAAAGTGTAGTTACCCAAGAGCACAAACACTCAAGTAAATGATAAATTACTGAAATAATACTTAAGTATGATATCGAAGTGCAATTACTCAAGTACTTTCCACCTCTGCCTGTCCTTTCTGCTTTGTTTTTTTTAAATTTGCTGTTGTATTTTTGGAGTTTTCTGCTTTGCTAGTACAGCTAATATGTTTTGCACTTCTGAGCTACAGTACTTTTCTCAGTAAAGAAAAAAAAATTAAATTTACAAACTTAGATATCTACAATTAGTAATTATTCACCGCCTTTGTTTACTTTGGTGAGCCATCTTTGGCAGCTATTACAGACATGTGCAATCAGAGACAATAAAATATAAAAATAGTTTTTGGAATATTTTTTCAAGGCATTGTACAATTACTGCACTCATTCTTCTTTCTTCTCATAGTACTCTCTCGCTCTCTCTCTCTCTCTCTCTCTCGCTCTCTCTCGCTCTCTCCCCATCTCCCACTCTCTCTTAATTCCTCCTTTTTCTACTGTAGTTCCCACTGTTTTTACTTTGAACATCAGACAGGGCTTTAGCTTGTCATTCTGGCTGCTGGCTCCTGCAGGATCTTTTCTTTAGGAGCAAGGCCTGGCTGGTGGAGTGATCAGGATTTGCTCAGTAAACATTACCTCATATGTACCCCTGGCGGGGTGCAGGCCTCGGGTGGAGGGGTTGCCGTGGGAACGCAGGAGCACCATGGCCTTGATTAAAGATGGCTCGCTATAATGAGGGGACAAAGAAGGGAATGCCCTCACTCAGGCACTGGGTCAAAGGCACAGCCTCCCCACAATAGGTCAGCCCGTCTGAAGTCTTCCCAACCATGAGCACACAAGAGAGAAAGAAAGATCTCAGTTAGCACCCAGAGAAATGGGCATAGGTTAAGGAGGGAGCTGTGTGAGTTTTGTGATGCTGAGGTAAGTTTTATGGCGAGGCCTAACAGCACATAACAGGTGGAGGGAAAACTCAAGAGGTGGAACAGGGCCTGGGAGAAGGATGGTGTTGAGGGGAAAGGGGTGTGAGAAGAGGTCTTGGGGTCATGGCGAGCTGAATGGAAAGGGGGCACTTGTTCTGCTCAGAAAGCTCCCAGAGTTAAAAGATCGAGGAAGGCAGGCTAGAACACAATGCTGAGACATGAGGGACAGCTGAGTGAAACACAATGCAATTACTCCCACTGTGCCTAGAAACCACGGATGGATGGGAAGACACCATTTTACGCTTGTAATGCTTTTCTGTCCAGATGCACTGCACAAGCAATGTTGCACACAGTATGCTTATTGATGGAGGGAAAAATATGCAAGGAGTACACACACACACACACACACACACACACACACACACACACGCCTTTGCTTGCAGTACATTTCAGCAGCAGACTCCACGGAGTTGAAATGGAGTAGAAATAATCTAAAAGCACTTGATTTGAACTCAGGGAGCGCTCTCATGTGTGCTGTGTCATGCTGAGTTGTTAAGCTGTACTTTAAAAAGCCCTCGCTTCTTCTGTGTTGCAGTCCTCCAGACTGGGCAAACAGTTTCTTTATTTTATAGTGAAGACTTTTGATGGAGATAGCAGAGGAAATGATGTGTGTGCATGTGAGGGAAGGGGGGGATGGGGAAGGCAATCTCTTCAGTGCCACGATGAAAGCCCAAAAGAGGTGGCGAAGGAAACCACGGGAATGTTCTGGGGTTGCCACGGTGATAGAGAGGGCCCCCTCACAGCATGACTTTCACAAGTTCGGAGGCTTTATCTGTGAGCCGCAGCACTGGGCCTCAGGCCACCATTCCAAGAGCACACACACACACACACACACACACACAACACAAATAACACAAATATGCACACAATTCATTTTGCATCAACTGTATTTCTAGTAGAATGCCAGCGCTGTACATCACACACATGGAGCCATCACAGTATTCATTAATTTGGCAATATTTGTGCAGCAGTGTGGTGATGGAGTTATAGTGCACATTCCATACTTATGGTGTTTCTCTATTTCAGTCTGACAAAACACTCCAACAGATGGAGAAGAGACTGAAATCAAATAATTGGTAGTGAAAATTGAAGGTGAGATTTAATGATGGTGGAAACTAGTTTAGGATAAGTCAAAAATGACTGGTCTCTTCTGGCAAAATGACATGCAACCATGGTGGGAAGGTGGTCACACAGAGATCATGAGAATGAGAAGGAGGACGGTACTGGGAGGTCTAGACATATGGACCAATAGGAACAGCAGTATACAATACATACACAAATAATATAAGTTTAATATATATTTATAAATGAATTACATTTATTGATTTCCAGGAACATGGAAATGTTCGGAATGATCAGAAAAATTTCTGTTTGACGCTTTTTGGCTGTTAGTACATGCTGGATCAGTGAATCAGGGTACCTGAGTGAGTATGTGGCCCCAATATTTCCACATGTATTTAAAGGGCTGACTAAAATATTCCTGATGAAAATGTTTGTATGTGTTTAGATGTTTAACATATGCTGGGATTGAAAGGAAAAGTTCCAGGGAAAAAGGAAAAACACATTCTCACATTTACGCTGACAAATTCTCCCTTCACATCATCATTGATGATTGTACTAAGACTTTTACATCACAAAACTGCACCTCAGTGCTCCTACCCAACAGAAAGTCACACTATTATCCTCCCTTCTGCTTTATTATTGTCTCTAATGGTCTGTGTATTGGGACAGTGTAGTGTAATGAGTAAAACTTTGGACTCTTGACCACAAGGTTGGAGGTCCAAATCCAGGATCTATTACACACAGACACAATTGGGTCCTTAAGCAAGATCCTTTAACCAGTCAGCTCTAGGGGCGCTATGTGATGGTTGCACCTGCTCTCCGACCTCCTACAGGTTGGGATATGTGAAT
>JANDJT010000002.1:7009632-7012132 GCA_024331685.1 Stegophilus panzeri
CTCTCTGTGTGCACCAAAACCACCTCTGGTGTTTATTACCAAAAAGCTCTATTTTGGTTTCATCTGACCATAGAACCTGATCCAGTAGTGTCTGGCAAACTGAAGACGCTTGAGTTTGTTTTTGGATTAGAGTAGAGGCTTTTTTTCTTGAAACCCTTCAAAACAACTTGTGGTGATGTAGGTGATTTCGGATTGTAGTTTTGGAAATGTTTTCCATTTAATTTCTAGAATTAAATGGAAAGCACCATCCTTCTTGGATGGAATGATGATGTAGAACCTTTTGTTTTGAACCATGGTGTACCTTTTTGATCATGCCTCTGTTGAAGAGAACTTCTTGGGTCAGAGAGACAGTGTTATCGGTGTCTGATACAGTTGTGCCCAAAAGTTTGCATACCCCTTGCAGAATCTACTAAATCTTAATACTGTTAACGATATAAGAGGGATCATAAAAATCCCATGTTTTTTTTATTTAGTACTGTCCTTAAGCTATTTCACATAACAGATATTTACATAGACAAGGTAATAGCTCAATTTCTAAAAATTACCCCGGGCGGAAGTTTATATACGCTTTATTATTAGTACTGTGTGTCGTTACCTGGATGATTAGTGACTGTTTTTATGTTTTGTGATAGATGTTCATGAGTCCATTATTTGTCCTGAGCAGTTAAATTGCCCACTGTTCTTCAGGAAAAATCCTCCAGGTCCTGCACATTCTTTGCTTTTCCAGCATCTTCTGCATATTTGACCCCTTTCCAACAGTGACTATATGATGTTCAGATCCATCTTTTCACACTGAGGACATCTGAGGGACTCGTACACAACTGTTACATAAGGTGCAAACATTCACTGATGCTCAAGAAGGTAACACGGTACATTAAGAGCCGGGGGATGTAAACTTTTAAACAGGATGATCGTTGTAAATTATTTTGTTTAAAAAAAACAAAACAAATTTTTTTCATTTAGTACTGCCCTTCAGACACTAGATAAGATAGTTACATGTCTCCCAGAAGACAAAATACTAACAATTTTCACCAATCATCCTGTTCAAAAGTTTACACCCCCCGGCTCTTAATGAATTGTGTTACCTTCTTGCGCATCAGTGAATGTTTGCACCTTATGCTTATGTAATAGTGGCAGTGTGCAAGTCCCTCAGTTGTCCAGATGATCTCTTGGAAGCACGTGGCTTCTCCCTAGCTTCACCCTATTTTTTTGTGCAGGGACCTGCTCAACTGGGCAGAAACTTATCGTTCACATCCAGCGCAATAGATCCCTTGATGGATACCAATGGTAAGTGTTTGAACAGTGGTGCTCAGATAAGCACAAGCAGCCTTTTCGGTGCTCCAATTGTGGTGATCTTATCTTTACTCCTGATGAATAAGGCAAAATCAGTTCCCGAACAATTTCCCCTATCCTCAGTTAAAGCAGTGACTAAATGCAAATACAGTTTGCCTTGCGAAAGGACCCAAAATGTGCATTTGCTTCTGGTAGCAGATAGTTTCACTCTGCATCATTATGTATATGATGTTTGATGTGTGAATTTACAAACATGGGTCTTGTGAGCAAACAGAAAACAAGAAGTTAGTATGGTGGTGTCTGTGCTCTGGCACATATCGGGGAGGGAAAAGTTACTCCTACGTTTTCTGCAAAATCACACCAGCCTGAACCAACATACTGTTAATCCATGCAAATCAACAGTATCAAGGGATCAGTTTATGTGCTACCAAAAAAAAAGTTGTTTCAGCAAGGCACCTTCACCTGCCACCATCACAGCCCTACCACTGAGCTACCACTTCCCATTGCTGCCCATTTCCACTTCCCTATATAATGGAAATGGCTGGAATAAGACGTATAGATAATACGTCTATATAGATAAAGAAGTATAACTGGGAGAGGTCTATCCCATAATGAGGCACCACACTTCACCTATCAGAGATCTTTAGCTGATTTTACCACAGTGGTGAATCTAAATTGCCCCTTGGTGTGAATGCGTGTGTGTACGATGTCTTCCAGTGGCAGGTTGTATTCCTGCCTTGTGCCCAGTGTTTCTGGGATAGGCTCTAGATCCACCACTACCCTGACTAGGATAAAGTGGTTAGGGAGAACGAAAGAAGCGATGAATGATTTTGGATGGATGGATGAATGGATGAATGGATGGTTGGATGGTTGATTGGTTTGTTGTACCAACTAAAACTGAAGTACAACTGAAGTTTAGACGTATAACTCAAGGATACTGGTAATTATTCAGAATTGCCTTCCTCAAGCTGTTATGAGTTTGATCCAGAGAGAGTTTTTCTCTTTCTGGCTGTTATTATACATATTGTAAATGGTCAGTTTTATAATCTGATTGCAAATGTTCAGTTAACTGTCTAAATCGGGTAATGTTTGGATTATCAGTGTGCATGTAAAGTCACTGTGTATGACTGTGTGACTCTACACACTGTCCTCTACTGTGTGCGAATAATAAGCCATAAGAGGGTTCAGTCATTTTCTAGTATGTTCA
>JANDJT010000002.1:7014632-7034069 GCA_024331685.1 Stegophilus panzeri
CTTGTCTCTGGCCCAGGCTGCTGTGTTGGGACTTATATCCCAGAATGAGGTCTTTGGTGCCACCATTGCACCTAACGGCTTTTATACCGGGGAGCCCAAAGAATCGCCTGCTCCATCCATCGAGCGGATGGAGTATGAGTATGCTGACCAGCTCATTGGTGCTAATGGTGACTACCTGGGTGTGAACCTCGGCGAGGACGGTCAGGTTCACCCAAGCTGTGCGGAAAGGAGGTGGCAGGGGACACCTGAAAACACAAAGCCTCTTATAGGGCACCATAACTCGGGTTCACATGTCAAAGGTGAGTGTGTGACCCCGGGACTACCTTCCTGCAACCACATGATGAGCATGATGCCTAGAGAGAGCATGCAGATGGTAGACAACTCTGGTTACCGCCTAGCCTCCAAACCTCACCCCAGCAACTGCTGCTCTACCTGTGTGCGGGAACCCAAGAGCACACATCCACCACCTAACCACCATGTTCACCCCCACTCCAACAGTCACACACCTAATGAGGTTCATACTCATGGCAGAAACCATACACTGGAGAAAAGAGGAAATGAGGAAGAGGAAGGGAATGATGCAAGGATGGGGAAGGCTGGCAGTGGAGGGGAGGAGATCAGCAGCTACTTCCGTGCTAATGAGGTTGGCTATGAGGGTGGGGATATGGATGGGGTAGGGGAGTTTGATGAGAGCAACCAAGGCATGTTCTGGGGGGAGCCTGTGGAAGGGGAGGCACCGCGGGGCCGCCGCATTGACCGATTGGACATCAACATACAGATCAATGAGTCGTATTGTGTAGACGTCGGCGAAGGCTTGAAGCGTTGGAAGTGCCGCATGTGCGAAAAGTCATACACTTCCAAATATAACCTTGTAACACACATCTTGGGTCACAATGGCATTAAACCCCATGCTTGCCCACATTGCGGTAAGCTCTTCAAGCAGCCAAGCCACCTGCAGACACACCTCCTGACCCACCAAGGCACACGGCCGCACAAGTGCACTGTCTGCAAAAAGGGCTTTACTCAGACCAGCCACCTAAAACGCCACATGTTGCAACACTCTGATGTCAAGCCCTTCAGCTGCCGTTTCTGCCGCCGAGGCTTTGCCTACCCCAGTGAGCTGCGAGCCCATGAGGTGAAGCATGAGCGTGGCCGTTGCCACATCTGCCCACAGTGCTCCATGGAGTTCCCCACCTATGCCCACCTAAAGCGCCATCAGGTCAGCCACCAAGGGCCGGCCACCTTCCAGTGTAGCCACTGCAGTAAGACATTTGCCTACCGTAGTCAGTTGCAGAACCATATGCTGAAGCATCAGGCCCAACGCTCTTTTTCCTGCAGCCAGTGCGGCCTGCAGTTCCTGCAGCTCCACCAGCTACGTCAGCACTCTCTCATACATAAAGTGCTCAAGCCTCAGCCACGTGCCGCTAAGGTAAAAATTACTTTGTTTTAATATGTTTGTGTGTGTATGGAGCTTTTACTGTGTTACACATTGCAAGTACAGCTACAAAAGTAGGTATACATAATGCCTTTCATGTTTTACAAGACTAAACCCAAGACAGTTGGATGAAAATCCTAGGACTAGGATAAATAATAGTGCCAGAAAAACAAAGTTTTCAAATTTATCATTTTGTTTAACTGAGATATTTTTGACTGCAAAAAATCTTTACACGCTATTCAATAAAAAAAAGCCCAGTTTATTAGCTACCTTATTAAAACATTTTTGTGTGTGTTTAATAAACTACAAACCCACCATAAACTTCATTTTAATTTTAAATACATGAGTAGTGCTCTCTTATTGGCAAATTCAGCTAGGGTGCATAGAATATTGGAGAGTGGGATTGTGGGATTTATCTGCCATCTGGCAAGAGCTATCTATTTACATCGAATGTTTACAATGAGCTGATCATGCCACAGATGTCTTTTTTTTTTTTTTTTTTTTTTTTTTTTTTTTTTTTTTTTTTTTTTTTCGACTGAAACCACTGCATGTCATGGTTAGGGAGAGCTTACATATGACTTTATAGAAATAGCCTACACGTTTAAACGACATGAAAGCGCAACATGTTAAAAAGAATCGGTCTAATTAACGATGTTTATCTATGTAAAAAGTAAATGGATGCTGATGATGCAGAAGTGGTACATCTTACTTTATTTTGTATTGTATTCTGTGTGGTTATTGTGATTGTCGTGGTTTTACGTTTATGGCAGTTGGCAGATGCCCTTATTCGGAGCGACTTGCATTTATCTTATTTATACATCTGAGCAGTTGAGGCAGCTTGGCAGTGTTGGGATTTGATCTCACGACATTCTGCCCTCAGTGGTAGTCATGCCCTGTGGTTATTAGTGATGATTTCTTTGAGAAATTGCTGGACTGCAATTAGAAATAAGATAGGAAATTTATGCTTGGAGAGGGTTTTTTTTTTATTTATTTTATCTATTTATTTATTTATTTATTTTTAAGTCCTTTGATTGGGCAGCTGTCAGGTATACAGCTAGCAGGAGAATCAATATTAGAACCTCAATATTATCTGCTCTGCTCCCAACTCCAGGCTTATATGAACTATTGCTGGAGTTAATGGCATAACTCTTGCTTCGTTAGGGAAGAGCACACAAGTAATTCCTAGCTGTCTTGGCCTCAGTTTCTGTAAATTTGATGAACTACGCAATTATGTTTTCAAAATGCTTGCTTTTTAATTGATGTCTCTCATGTTCCGTTTGTTTCTTTTTACATGTCACTCTATTACTTATCCGTTCTCCATGTTTTTGTCTCTCATGCTCATTTATTGTTGAAGACCACCCTGCAGTTCCTTTTTGTTTTCGGATTGTCCGTCCGTCAGTCCGAGATTATTGTTAATGTGATATCTCAAGAACGAGTGGTTGAATGTTTGTAGGATTTATATGGAATTATCATTGTTACCAGAAGATTAACTGGTTTTGGAATTGATCCAAACAGGGTTAAGGTCACAACAAGGTCACATGTCTAAAATTTTCTTCAATAGCTTCCTTCCTGGTTGTCCTCCAGAGATGTTACTTATGCCTTCATGTTCAGGCACTCCATGCCCATTTTTGGCTAGCTATGATTTTTGCCATCGGTTTTCTGTGTATCCGTCTGTCCAAGCAAATATCCAAGATTCTCGTCGTAACCAGCAGATGAACTGATCAGATTTTGGAATTGATTCAAACAGGATCAGCAAGGTCAAATGTCTGAAATGGTTTTTCTTCAATAGTTTTCTTCCTGACTGAAGTATATTTTAAGGGTGATTCTGGTATACAAATTAGTAACAAGACAGGCTCGACTTGGTGGTGGTGGAGACATCCCCATTGGCACTGTTGGTTGTTCTCTCTGCCTCCCTTTCTTTCCTCTAACATACCAGATGCAACTCATTGTTTTGTGTTCCCAAGTCCTTCATGGGATGAATTTGGTATGTTGGAAGAGGGTAAACTCAAATCTCTGTAGGGTCATGGCTCTCCAGGACCTGAGTTCGACACCCCTGTTGTAGAGTTTCCAGAATATTAGGTACACTTATCTAGTAGTGTTGTGCCTGGTTAGATGTAATGTATTTGAACAGGGTAAGATGCTGGGATGTTTTGCACAAGAATGTTGTACTGTAACACTAAAGCAGTTGCCCTATTGCTGGGAGACCACAAGGTTGAATCCTGATGATGCCTGATGATGTCCATGACCGGGTGTCCAACAAAACAAAATTGGCCATGATTTCTGGGCGGGAGGACGCCATTACTCTTGCCTCTTGTCAGTCAGCGCGATATTCACAAATCACGGTGGTCTGCGAGCTTCCGTATGTGGAAGAGGGCAGCGCTTTCCTCCAAGTGTGTTCAGCTGCCCTGTGACATAGCATGAGCAGCAGTTCAAACAGATTCATGTGTCTCAGAGGAAGCACATGCTAGCCTTCACCAGCTCCAATTGGTAGCTGTTGTACAATAGGGGATACGTATCTAGTAGTTCTCTGTAACCATTCAGCAATGATATGTGCCTCATGTCAAGTGTCCTATAAACTGTGGACAAACTGTAGCCATGGGGGGCTAAACTTGGTCAGTTCCATGGTCATATTCATATGCTCTTTATTGTATTGTTAACCCCTAAAAGAATTATAAAAATTGGATCCATGCTGCTTGAGCCAAATTCAAATTTTTCCAGCAGCAAGATGAGTACAAATCTTGATTCGTCCAACCAGGCACATTTGTTTGCCAGCTGTCTGCTGGGGAGATGCTTTCTCTAAGACCACGCCTGTTGTCCACAAAGGGCCACTATGGTTGCAGTGTTTCGTTTTAACCAAGTAGGTACCATACCTGATTGAAGACCAAGATCAGCTGATTAAACATTGGATTCAGTGGCTCCTGTTTGGTTGGAACAAAAAACTGCAGCTGATTATTAAAAAAAAAAAAAGAAGCTAATTTCTAAGTTGCTTTGGATAAAAGTGTCTGCCAAAGGTGTAAATGTAGAACTAGCTAACACCAGCTATCATTCCATAAACTCACGTTCTTCATGTTGCCCATTCCAACAGTCCGTTTAACCCTCATACTTGAAATAATGGTTTACTTAATTTATACCACACAAAGCAGTTATGTCACGCTCGTTGGAATGTACAGATGGTGAGAAGGGGGTTATGTACCTAATAAACTTCCAACTCGGTGTATGTAAACAGTCCTTTTTCAAAACATCATCCAAGCCAAAAAGAAATTGTTATTTGAATAAGATGAATGATAAGTGCTCTCAGACTGACATCACTTGTAAATCATTGTTTGAGATGTCACCAGTCTTTGTTGCTTCCTGTTGATCCTCAGGGAACGAAGGGCTTCAAGTGTGATGTATGTGCTCGCGAGTTCACATTGTCTGCAAACCTGAGGAGGCATATGCTGATCCATGCTAGTGTCAGGCCCTTTCAGTGTCACGTCTGCTTCAAGTCCTTCGTCCAGAAGCAGACTCTGAAAACTCACATGATCGTCCACCTTCCTGTGAAACCCTTTAAGTGCAAGGTAAGGCTCCAGAATATCAGAGCACCATAGACGTGAATAGCAAATTGTATTCATTTAAACAAACCATTAAAGATTTTGCTGATTGCTAAACACTGCAGTGGTATTGATTAGCATTGATACTACGAAGAATTTGAACACATCTGGTTGACTGTACACAACTCGTTGTTGGTGATTTAGTTACTTTGCTGCTATACTTGGTGACTTTTTAAACCACTTTAGTGATTTTATTTAAAAAAAAAAAAAAAAAAAAAAAAAGAAAAAAAGGCTTGTGACTTTTTTAACCGACCTCAGTGATTGTCCTGTGCACAATAAGGTTGTCCAGCTACCATATGATACAACAAAGCAGTGAATATGCAAATTAGTCTCCAACATCATCTGGTGACTTTTTAGGCATACAATAGCCGCTTTCCCCTGAAAAACATTGGCACCACTGTCACAAGCTCTATCTATCCAGCAGTAAATGTTCTGTCCATTGTATGCAAATCAGAAATAAATACAGCATCTTTCAAATCTCATGCAATTATACGTCACCATTTTTGCTATTTTATTTATTTGTTGTTGTTTTTTTTTAAACAGGTGTGTGGGAAATCATTTAACCGGATGTATAATCTTCTGGGTCACATGCATCTCCATGCTGGCAGCAAGCCATTTAAGTGTTCGTACTGCTCCAGCCGATTCAACCTGAAGGGTAACCTCAGTCGACACATGAAGGTTAAACATGGCATGGATGTATCCCCAGAGGGACAAGGTGAGGGAGTTATAATAAAATCTCTTTTAAGGCTGAAATTCAGTGATCAAGCAATAATGTTGCTTCATTTCTGACCTCTTATTTGTCTCTCAGACGCTCCTCCAGATCTGGAACCTCATGAGGATTATGAAGAGGATAACTTTAACTTCGCCGCCCCTGAAAATATGGATGCTAACGATGCGCCTAATCTCACCAAGCTCTCTGAGGTTGCTATACAGGAGCTGGACTATTATAACTTCGGAAAGGATGTGGGCAGCTACAACACTGCATGAGCCCTATGAATAAGACTAAAGCTGAAATACTGTTAAGTATCCATTGAACTAATTGGGCACTTATCAGCTATACGCTGGTTGTTATGTATTTCCATGAGAACCACGACTTCTCTATTATTACTGATGGACAGGTGGCCATTTTGGTTTCACTCATGTTGTAACTATTCTGATCCTGTTTCATAAAAATCACTGAATTTGCTAAGTCTTTTGAACAGTTGTAAGTTTACTCTGTGCTGCAGTATGACATTTGTGCAGTACGTTATTAATTAAAGGTCCACTCAGCAAGGTTCATGACCAAAAAATAACAATATACATATATAAAAGTGATTATTTACTGTCTTTATGTTGCTTACATAATGTACACTCGCATGAGATGAAGGATTACATTTCTTTGTTGACTATAAGATGGTGCAGTGGGTAGCATTGCTACCTCACAGATCCAGGGTCCCTGATTAGATCCTGACCTCTGGTTACTGTATGTTCTCCCTCCCAATCACATGACTGTAGGTGGATCAGCTGTGCTAAATTGCCCTTGGTGTGAAAGTGTGTGAATGTGTGCGTGCAAGTTGCCTATGATGGATTGGCATTACCATCAAGGGTGTATCCCTACCTCATGCCCAGTGGTGAATGAGGCAGCTTATTCTACATAGCACAAGTTTCCTTGCCGTGGTTGAGATCATGTGCCCACAAAACCTAAGTATGGGTGAAAATGTCATCAAAGAAATTTTGTGCCCTCATTGAGTGCAGTTGTGTCTTTAGATGTCCCAAACCCTGTGATCATTGACCAGATCTGTACTTTTAGGACATCAAACTGCTGCCTGTGAGGGAGTTAACTCAAACAGTACAAAGCATTATTCAGCTCATGCAAGTTGTACATAATGTATGGGGGGGGGGGGACAAAAAGATCATAAATAAACACTGCTATATACAGACCGGTGACAAGTTCAAGGAAAAGAACACTATAAAGTGTGTTAGTAAGGTTTTAGGCCACCAAGAGCCACCAGAACAGTTGGTGTCAGGGTGCCTTGGCATAAAAGTCTCTGAAACTGTACTAGAGATAAGCACCATTCTTCCAATAGATATGCTCTCGGTTAGTAGTGGAGAGCACTGTCCACCAGTACGCTTCAAAATCTCCCATTGTCTGGTGACTACAATAGCTATAGCATGACTTTACATTATTTTCATCCTCATCAAATCATTTAATGAGCCCTCGTGCCATGGGGATGGGGTCATCCTGGAGGAGACCATGCCCATCAGGATATAATTGTTTCATCATAAAGATAAAGATGATCAGTCAGAATAACTTTGTATTGATTTGCAGTGACTGTTCTCTCTAAGGGGACAATGGACTCAAAGCATGTCAGCAAAAAATAAATGCCCCCAACAGCCACTGTTTTAATTTGTGACCCATCTGTGTATTGTCTCTTTTTGATCTTTGACTGGACCTCTTAAAAACAGCCTAACTAATATGACTTAAATTTCTTTGCCTCTACTTACTGTTGTTTATATACAGTTGCAGTCAAAATTATTATTCATCCCCCCTGGCAAATCAGGTTTATTGTCAAAATTTACAGACTTCCAGCTGTTTGTAATGAACAAATCAAACAAAAGCACTTGAAATAGTCCAAGACAACGAATGCTTCAAGTGGTTTCGCCAAATTCAACTGAAAATGCAACTTATAATGATTTCTCCAGTTTCAAAATGATTCAACCCCTTCATGGCAAGCATCTTTAGTACTTAGTAGAGCACCCTTTTACTGTTATGACCTGCTGCAAATGAGATGCATAGCTTCTGGCAGTGTTCCTGAGGAATCTTAGCCCATTCCTCATGAGCAATGGCCTCCAGTTCAGTAATATTCTTGGGCTTGCGAGCTGCAACCGTCTTCTTCAAATCACACCGGAGATTTTCTCTGGGAAACCACTTGAAGCATTCGTTGTGTTGAACTATTTCAGTTGCTTTTGTTTGAGTATGTAAATTTTTACAGTAAACCTGATTTGCAATGGGGGTTGAATAATTTTAATTGCAGCTGTGTGAGGGAACGTAAAAGAGTGCTCGTTATATATTTGTGCTCAGTGGAGCAGTGTACTAATGAGTGTACATACTTGAGAGTGTGTGTGTTCGGGCCCCATTACCAAAGTCACTGCATGACCATCGACCCATGTAGTACCACTACAATTTCCAGAAATCAATACCTTCACCAACAACCAGTTATTTGTAGAGAATAATTGTTCCCATATATTAGTTTGATATTTATTTTGCACCTTTTGATTAAAAATGCATTTAATATCTTTTGAGGAGAAACCTGGTTTATCACTGACAGTTAAAGCTCTTGTCTAATCTTCATCTCATAGGAGATAGATAGGGCAACATTGCCAGTTGTGTTAGTTTCTTTAAATAAAGCATTTTCAAAGTGAAGTAACTGCTATAGTCTTTCCTTTACCAGGCAGTTTTCTTCAGGTCTTTGATTTGATGCTGAAACACTTTTTTTTTTTTTTTTTTTTTTTTTTTTTTTTTTTTTAAAGTTACATCATAACTGGTGCTTTTCAGCACCTGCTTGTTTTCAACATAAAGAAACAAACAAAAAAAATCTTCAATGTAAAGTCAACACAGACCGTGGGATACCTTAGCTCTGTAGCTCAGCTTCCAGCTCCAAAAAGTGTTGGATAGGGTTCTCTCTCTTTCACTGCAACACACGGGTCTATAAATCAGCCATCATTATCAGCAGCAGTGAAAAATACTTCAGCAGTTGAACTTTTGTAAATGAATTTGAACTGAAAATGAATACTTGCATTCAAGCAAATTTTAAAGAGAGAAAAACATGCAGCAAACCTATGAAGAAGGATGTTACCTTAAAAAATTGTAATTTAGTTAGTTAAATTACCTACCATGTTAGGTTTTGTGAATGCACTTGTTAAATTAGCTAGCTAGTTTGGATTTCATATTTGTTACTAATGTGCCTTAGCTTTTATTCCAAAAATCTTTTTTTCTTTTCTTTCTTTTTTTTTTTTTTTTTTTTTAAATAGGGTTATTAAACATTAGCTAATCAGCAAGCCAAATTCTAGGTTTGTTTGAGTTGGCATATCTTTTTCCGTATGATTGCTTGCTTAGAAAACTGGTTAGTCTTGCAGGGTTGGGTATGATGTCAGCTCTTTCACATTATAAATATTTACTTACTCTTGCTTTGAGTATGTTTAAATGTAGGTATTTTTTTTTACTGTGCTCAAGTAGATTTTTTTTTCCTCCATACTACTGTTACATACTCATAAGTAGTACATACTTCATACTACTTTTAATTGAGTAAGTTCTTGACAGAGTATACTTCACTTACTGTGTCATCTTTTTCCACCCTGATTCACAGCATCGACCATGCAGCCACTGCTGCACTATTTTACACTAAAAAAAAAAAAAAAAACTCTTTATATTGCTAATGAGGCTTTTAAAGCAGGAATGCAATTTAAAGTATTCATTGTTTAGGCCTTCCACAATGGGGGGGGATGTTATCCTGCAGGTTCTCATTATAGCTGTAGGAGGGGATAAGAATTAAAAACTTGTGGCAATGTTGAAAACATGTCTCCATGATTAGATTCATAATCGGAGAGAACACCATGCTCAGACGCTTCTTTATGTTTTGTAGATAAGCCCACACTAACGTAATCTTGTATACAGGGAGGGTAGTTCATGATGTCGAATATGAAGCAGTCTTGCTTTGGGTTACACACTATACGTGGCTTTGGCCGTTAAGCAGCAGCTGGTTTTCTTTCATCTTTTATTACATTGTTTGTATCTGACCAGGGATCAGGATGATGACCAATCCCGTTTAAGGAAATCAGCTGTATGTATCCGCTATAACGGAGACAGACACTAACTTAATAAAGTTAAGGAATGTGTAAAGGACATCCTTTGAACACACACACACACACACACACACACACACACACACATTCACAGTTCCTCAAGGACTGTAGAAACACCATCAAGTTGTTCATTATGTTTCTTCATTAAGCATAGCTCAGCAACTTTCTCTCTACAGTTTTTTTTTTCTATGGTCAAACAATTAATGGAGCAATGGTGGTGTAATGGTGCCTTTAACAATTAATGAAATGACCTGCAAATATGCAGCAATATATTCATATAAAACAAAAATACTTGGGTACTAACCTACTTTGTGCCTTTGGTTTATGAACTATGGTAAAGTAGTTTTTGAATAATTAATTGGTTTTATTTTACAGTATGGTTGTGTTCTTTTCATGGTTTTATTGATTAATATTTGTTGATATATATCGATTTATTTATTGATTGTGTTATTAATAATCTAAGGAACATAACAGTCAAACAGCCAGCAGATGGAAGCATAACACTGTGTTGCTGATATCCCTTGTTTTGATTCTTGTGGGCTCCTGTTACATTCTTTGATGCTTAAAAAAAAGAAATGGTATTAGGAAAAAAGTTTAATATATGGTCCTGTGGAAAAGTCATTTATCAGTGTTTGAATTATGGGTTCAGGTGGGGCTTAAGTAGTAGCTTGGCTGTAGTAGCTCAGCTTCCCCAAAATTGGGTTGATTTTCCCTGAAAGCAATAACAGCTTAATTTAATGGGGCAACATATAATTACTAACCACCCATTAATCATCCATTACATTTTCCCAAAGTGCTTCATATATAAAATTCAAAGTGAATTCAATCAACAGCCCTTAATCAACTCTAACAGCCCATCTGTCTGTTCTTATTATGGTGAATATAAATTTCTTCTTCATAAAAGTTCGTGAACTTGCATGAAACACTGGGATTCTGAGACCATCCAATAAAAACAGGTACTGACGTATAAATGAATTTGCGATAAATACCCAGGGCTGCCAGGGTCAAGGTTTTTTTTTCTTTTACACCAAATTAGGCTACTTTTGGAATAAGGTTGCAAGTCGAAAACGTAATTCCATAGGTTGCGTTTTTTTGGGCGTAGTTTAAAAATATTCGTTGGCCACCATGTTTTAATGCAAGTAATAGGATTGAAATCAAACATAGGTCATGGCAACTGAAGGGAAAGTGTACGTGCAGACAGAGTATCTATGATGTACAAAACAATTTTGGTTGTAAGTTATACTGCAAAGATTGGCTGTACCAGGCAGTGGTTAAAAAAAGTTTGTGTTTCCCACACAAACTAGAAGAAGATAAAAAGCATCTCGATTTTGACCATGTTTTTGGGCTAATTTCAGATCTTTAGTGTGGTGTTTGGGAATTAGTTGGGATGGAAATATATCTAGGACCTGACATCCCTGGCTACACAGCATTTTCTCCTTTAAATATTCCACATTCTCTAATAAATAGCCAACTAGTGGGCTGGTGGCTAATGCATTGCTAGCATGACTGAGTGTTCTTCGCTTAACATACTATCCACTCTTTATTGCTGGAGTCAGTTTTCTCTCCACACAAGTTGAAAATAGCACCTGAAATGTACTCATTGCCTCGTGAATTGAACATCTCAAGGACACTATGTCTGACTTCCCTTGTGCTGACTGCGTAGTAATACCTATGTGATACCTACACAGTAATACCTACACAGTGCACTTGGCTGGATTCAAACCTTGGCTCAAGGCCAAATAACAGCCAAAACTGCTCAGCCTAAGCAGATGGTCGCAAAAGTCCGGGAACAACCGATAAGCACAAGAAGACTCAGAAGAGTTAAAGCAGAACAAGAAAAATAGAGTTACTCTTTAGACGAATCAATGACTTGTGGAAGACATGGCTCACATGAAGCCCTTCTTATTGTTTAATGGCCAGTAATTCTTCTTGAACCTTATCAGAGGAGCATGAGGATGCTATGTCTACAGCCACATCTGGGTGGTTCTTCTAGGCTGATAATGTCTGTAACTCAGCATAGTCTGAGGAATGGTCTAGTTTAATCCCTGCCTGCTCCAGGTGCCTGTGACAGGCAGTAAACTAGCCACAGCATCCACTCTAAAAATGGCAGCCAGTCCAGTGGAGTTGGAGGGTGCAGTGCAACCCACCACAGTTTATTATGCCACTGTGCAGTGACTTTATTGACAGGTTTCAGTGGAGATTTAGACAGGTATCCCGGGTTACCCGGATACACTCTCCATGTGATGTGTTCTGGTAAATCACTAGCAGGTCAAGTGTGAGTATATGCCTGCCATTGATGCTTGTGTTGCATTTCTGGTTGTCTCACCAGAAAAGCTCTACACCCAGATGTACACTGCCCAAATACTGTGTGCAGAAGCACTGTTGACTCTCTGATGAGAATTTATATTGCATTGTATGTGTGCCACACTTTAGCTATTGATAGTTTGTTCCATCTTGCTTAGAGAAGTGATAGAAAGGTAGACCCTGCAGTTCAAAACAACAATTTTTATTTTTCTTCTTCAGAGAAAGGATTCAATCCAAGATCTTAGAGGGTTGAATTTTTTCGAATACTAAGGGCAGGGCTTATGCCATTCAAATTCCCAAAACAGGGGAAAACTTGTTTTAATCAGGAATGCCACCTAATACTATGACCATTTAAATGTTACTACAACTTTTTCACTGTTGAAATGACACCAACAACTAATTTAAGTACAACTGTGCATGCAAAAAAAAAAAAAAAAATTCAAACAAGTAGCCTACAAGCTAAGTGGGTCATCAAGCATTACTGATTTGCCTGGCAAATCTTCACCTGCACTTGCTCCTTCATATTCTGTTTCCTGGAGTACATTAGTCAGTTCTGGCAGCATTCCAGCCTTTTGTGTTGTGCTACCCATGCCCTTAGTCATCTTCAGGTGTGGTATTGGCGTATACTGGGGATGCTAAGACTTATTATAGTAGCCACATCAGTGATTCCCTTTAGGACTGCTAAATACTGGAATCCGAGATACTTCAGTCATGCTGAAGTTCAGTTTATTTTTTTTCTATTGGAATTTATCTTCTATTTGATTATGACTTCCTTTAGCTGTTTAACACAGAAATTTAACAATTTAGAATGATTTTCTTAAATTGATTTTCTTGCTTTCTATATTATGTGTAGAAAAGTAGCCTGTTACTAAGTCCTTGTACCTTATGCATTCTTTGTTTCCTGAATAACAGAAAGCTGTTTATCTTTCAATTTTACAAGTGGATTTTAAACATTTAAATTTAAGTACAGTTTAGTACCAAAATCTGTTTTCCTGTTGATTTCTGTGTAAAATTATGCACTAGCAGTTAGATGTTTGGACACATCTGCTCATTTGTACTGTTTATTACTATTTTAGAATAAAAAAAAAAAAAGACATTAGCACAATGAAATAACACCTATGGAATAACACAGTGACCCAGACAAGTGTTAAACACAAATCACAAATAGATTACAAATGTTATAGAGCAAAAGAATGCAATAAATGACAAGAAATGGAGACGTTTTAACGTTTTCTTTTTCATGATCCATATCTTAACACACACCAGTGAAGGAATATCTTAACACTTTAAATGTTTCTATTTGTTATTTTGTCCTAAATGAATTAATATATGAACTCTGAAAGACTATTCTAGGGACAAGTCTGCTAAATTCGGCTTGAATCTCCCCCTGGTGGTGCTACTGACACTCCATTGCCTCAATTTGCCAAATGTAGAATATTCCTTGGTGGACTTGAAATAGAAACAAATAAACAGTAGATAGAATTCCTTTGGTTGAAGAACTTTGGACAAAAATGTGTTTTTTTTTTTTCCCCCGTTAAAATATGCACATCAGGTATTTTGAGTTAATATGCAAAAAATCATGATATCTTTGATCATGGCCAAACATAATATGGTTGTTTAATACATCTTGTTAAAAAAAATGCAGAACACTTATGAATAGACAGTGCTATAGTAGTAATCACATTTGGACTCTCATCACTACCATTTGTGAACATATTTTATTATACTTTGGAGAATGTATCCCACAAACAGAATAGATTCACCATTTTTGTCTTTTCATTTTTCAGCATTTTCTATTTGATGCACAGTAAAATAAAAACCTTGGGAAATGGCAATGGGAATGCAGGCTGAGTAATCCCAATACACAGCTAAAGATATTTTAGCAGATCTCCCGTTTTCTGCCTGAATGAGTCTGCTGTCTGATTCAGGCGGAACTTTGGGAGCAGATAAAGGATGGACAAGCCCTGTTTATTTTACCGGGGACTTTCACATCATCCAGAGGAACTCAACTAGATAATCAGTGACAAAGCTTCTAAAGACCATGGTTCCTGCACCCTGACATTGGCATGCTAAGACATCAGTAAACATCATCCACAAAATGGCAAATCAAGTGGAAAACTAGTCAGCTAAATAAAATAATTTCACTATCACCAACTATGTTTCTCTGCTTTACTATTATCTAAATTAATTTACATTTCTCAAGAGCAACAGTTTAAGTCCAGTAGAAAATAAGGTCTTTTCTGTTTTTGCTAGTCAAAGTGAAAAGAAATTTTGGTCATAACCCTACATTAGTCTATTGAGTTTAAACGTAAAATTTCCAACATTATTCTGAGGACTATGCACCTCAAGGTTAAATTTGGTGTAGATTCAGTGTTTGATTTACTGTATGTTTGTGTTGTGTGCACTGAATTGGAGAAATGAGCATGATGTACTGTGGCTCCTTGTCAGAGAGCTTTCTGAACTTTTCTGACCTCCCTAGTTTTGCATGTAATTTGATGGTGCAAGTGTTTTCCTAGTGTCATCCATTCTCCTAAGCTCGTAGTCCCATGTAGTGGAAAAAATTACACAGCCTCACCATGTAATCACTTTATCCTGGCACTATTGCTCTGTAGAGTGAATGTTGGTTCCTGAAAAGGAGGGTCTTGATGTGGTCAGTGGATATTGGCCTGGATTATTATTATTACTACTACTACTACTACTACTACTACTAATAATCTCCATCCAAATATCCATACATCCATTTTCTGTACCGCTTATCCTACACAGGGTCACGGAGGGCCTGGATCCTATCCCATAGGACTCGGGGCGCAAGGCGGGGGACACCCTGGGCAGGGTGCCAACCTATCGCAGGGCCCAATCGCACACACACTCACTATGGACAATTTAGAGATGCAGTTGGCCTACCATGCATGTCTTTGGACTGGGGGATGAAACCGGACTATCCAGAGGAAACCCCCGAAGCACGGGGAGAGCATGCAAACTCAGGGCGGCGGCAGGAATCGAAGCCCCAACCCTGGAGGTATAAGGCAAATGTACTAACCACTAATCCACCATGTCCCATAATGTTATTATTATTAACAACAACAACAACAACAATCACAATGGAAGTGTCACTCTAAATGTGTAGTCATCATCATGTTTTTAATTAAGGAAGTATGGAATAAAACACAACAGGCCGTGCTATTACAGCTAAATAATAAAAGCTGGGGTGGTGTGTATCCACTGTCAGATAACTTAAAGGAACAGCTTCTCACAGGAGACTCCTTCCATAAACGTTACTTAAACATCTTCTCACAGAAAACATAGATTCACAGAAAACACCATATCAACCAACAAACACACCTAAACAAGTCCCCATGTAAGTTGTTGCTGTACGAACAATACATACACAACATGGCCAAAAGTATGTGGACACCTGACCATCACACCCATATGTGCTTGTTGAACATCCCATTCCAGATCTGATCCCTCTCTTTGCTGCTATAATAGCCTCCACTATTCTAGGAAGGCTTTCCACTAGATTTTGCAGTGTGGCTGTAGGGATTTGTTCTCATTCAGCCACAAGAGTATTATTAAGGTTGGGCACTAATGTTGGGTAAAAAGGCCTAGTGCACAGTCAACATTCTAATTCGTCAGGAAGATATTCAGTGAGGTTAACGTCAGGGTTCTGTGCCGGCCACTAGAGTTCTTTTACATCAGCCTTGGCAAACCATGTCTTCATGGACCTTGTTTTATGCACAGGGGCATTGTCATGCTGGAATAGGTTTGAGTCTCTTAGTTCCAAGAAATTTTTTTAGTGCTACAAAATACGAACACATTCTATACAACTTTGTTTCAACAGTTTGGGGAAGAACCACATATAGGTGTGATAGTCAGGTGTCCACAAACTTATTGTTTAAACTAATGCCTTATAGTGTATTAGAGTGAGTGCATTAACATAAACTTTGCCAGCACTACTGTCAAAGTTGATAGAAAATTAATCAACAAATCCTGACTAATCAGAATCGAGCATTCAACAGCAGTGTGGTATAATAATGGTATAAAAATTCATCTCTTTACTTGTTATGACTGGTCTTCAGTGGAGCTGCAATGCCACAAATCTTCATTCATCAACTTAAAATGTGTTGGCATGTCATTAAGTTCAAAAGATTTCACCACATATTTGATCTGATTCCAAAACTTTTCAGAGCGTTTAGCGAAGTGAGAGATTAAACTGTCTTGACAGGTGAAAGACACATAAGTAGATATTAAGTGCACAAGGAAGTACTTCCCCCATCATGGGCATGACAAAAAAAGCGCTTTCACTGCCTCCTTTTCCCTCCAGGGAAGTAGAAGCAGAGTGAAGCTGACATGCGAAGATCAGAATGACGCCAGAGGAGCAGACGCCCATCTGTCCCACCTCTGTTCCAGTCACTGGTCAATTTTATTTTCTTTCAGAACATAAAGCAAATAGGCTTTAACCTCTGGCCCTGAGGGCGAAACCTAAGCACAGATCTCCAAATCTGATTGGGAGTTGAAATATAGGAAGGTGGGGTGAAGGGGGAATAAAACTCCTCAGAACGATGTCTCTAAACTTTGCAGTGTGGTAGACCGTATGTGGGACCGAACTCTCTGAAGACTTTTAGGATGAAAACTGTGAATATGATAAAAAAGGACTCTACTAATATCAGTTCAATACTGTGGTGGTTGTGAACATACAGAGGCAAAAGCACAGACACGGGTCACTTCTGCTTGAAGAGGACACTGGAACGAGCAGTAGGAGCTTTGAATTGAGGATTATGCTCTGTACATTCCTCTAATGATCATTCACATGTCCTTATCACTTTTCCAGCCCAGCTAATGGTGAATCTGTTGGACGGAGAACTGATAAGGGTATGTGTCTGATACTTACAGCTGTACCCATTCAGGAGGATGCAAGCCATGTGGTAGGAGATGAGTGTGTCATTGATTTTAAGTAATATTGTTTATGCAATATTAGGATAATACACATTTAGTGGTATTAGTGTAACCACTACTAAGTGTTTGTTCAAAGGTGTTTGTAAAAACATAGCTTGGTGGCTGTGATTTTTTATTTATTTTTTATGATTGAGCTCTTATAGTCACTGCCACTTTAACTGATCAGTTAAATTGAATGGCTTTAATCCAAATCTCATGTTTTATTCCACGGAAATTTCAGGAACAAAAAGCTCTATGGTGCAAGAAATTGTCAGAATTTTATTGTACAAATTTAAACATCGAGCCTAATCTTTGAAAAGTTTGAGAACTTCCTCTTTTAGAGTAATATTTCTTCTTTATTTTGGACACATCCAGAGTGGTTTCTTAGAGTAGGCTCCAGATCACCGTGTCCCTGACCAGAATAAAGCACCTGCTGAAGATGAATGAATAAATGAATGAATGAATGTAAAGTTATTTTGTTATTGTAATCCTACATTTGAATAGTCTGATATGTTTTAAAAAATAAAAACAAATATTAGAAAATTACTGTACAATTAAAAAAACAAAAAAGATGACGTGAATGTTTTATTTTTATATTATATTTAATGTAAGATATAGTTTATATTATGTTAACATTTATTTTACTAATTTGAGTGTTTTATGTTCACAATTAATGCAAAATTCATGTACTAACTGTAAATAAATGAAAATCACAATTGTTATTATTATTTAAAGATTTATTGTATGTAGAAATGCCTGTCAATATTTCTATAACAGGGGGATGGTGGTGGCTTAGTGGTAAGCACCTTTGCCTCACACCTCCAGGGTTCAAATCCAGCCTCTGCTCTGTGTGCACAGAGCCTGCATGTTTTCCCTGTGTTTCCTCTGGGTACTCCAGTTTCCTCCCTCAGTCCAAAAACATGCGTTGTACACTGATTTCCATATTGTCAGTAGTATGTGAATGGGTGTTTGAATGTATGCAGTTGTGCCCTGTGATGAGCTGGTCCCCTGTCCGGGGTGTCCTCCGCCTCATGCCCTGAGTTCCCTGGGATAGGCTCCAGGCTCTCCACAACCCTGTGTAGGATAAGCGATCTAGAAAATCGATGGATGTATTTAGTTATTAAATTTATTTCCTGCCTAGCTACTGTACTGTAGTCTTGTGGTTTCCCTGCCCACACTCTTAACTGGCTTTGTGGGTGAATGGGTCAATAAAAATGGCAAAATAAATGAATGAGTGGAGTAAAGTTAGACATCTGTACTCCCTGCAGTCATTGATCAACCAAGTGGGAGAGCCAAAAACAGATTAATCAGATTAAGATTGGAATATATGCAATATGCCAAGTGTTACTTTCTCTCACGTTATAGCAGCAACAACAGCCATTCCATTACCAGCCTCTTTTTTTCCTTTCTTGAAATTATTAAGGAAAACAACACAGCTTGTCATGTTACTGAGAAACGTACTCTGTCCTGAAGACTCTCCATAGATGAAGGAACAGCTTTACATGTAACTGTTACAAACTGGAGACACCTTCTAGAAAATGTTCCTTACCACAATACGTTTTATAAGCACTCTTTACAACTGCGCTGAGCAGAAAAGCATCTTAGAATGAGCAACACATTAAACCTGGAGGTGGAATGGCTATCTGAGGCTAATCTGAGGCTACAGTGGGCACAGGCTCACCGAAAGTAATTTGTAACGAGTGGTTATTTGAGTTACTATAGCCTTCCTGTCAGCTCAAACCTCTCTCATCAACAATGCATTTCCAACCACAAAGCTGCCTCTCACAGGATATTTTTTTGCCCATTCTGTATAAACTCTAGAGACTGTTGTGTGTGAAAATCCCAGGAGATCAGCAGTTTCTCAAATACTCAAAGCAGCCTGTCTGGCACCAACAACCATGCCACGGTTCAAGTCACTGAGATCACATTTACCTCATTCTGATCTTTGATGTTAACATTAAGTTTAATATATAGAGCATCTTTATTTTATATAGCCCAAAGTACCTTTCCTCATCGTGGAAGGGTGGTATCCTCAAGGATACATTTTTGTACCTTTAGTATGTATAGATTTTTATTTTATGACTTCTACATTATCTAGTGAGTACAAAAACATTTGACATATTAGATATTAAATATGAGTTTTCCAGCACAAAATTAAATGTTACAGAAATCTTTTTATGTCAGTAAAGAAAGCAGCATATTATGTAAGAGACCATACATAACATAATGAAGGCTGGGTGTGTCAGTGCCAATAGCATGGGTAACTTGCACATCTGTGAGAGCACCATTAATGCAGAAAGATATGTACACATTTTGGAGCAACATATGCTG
>JANDJT010000002.1:7042766-7055089 GCA_024331685.1 Stegophilus panzeri
CGATCTCCAACAACTGCTGCTCATGCTGCGTCACAGGGCAGCATAACACACTCAGAGGAAGGCGCTATCTGCCTTTATCCTTGTTCATGACCTCACAGATGCCTATGATTGGCTAGTATGTACTTTCAAACCAATGATTTACCTACATCTAGTTTAATTGTTTCAACAGTTAAATATAAAAAAACAAAATGCTGTCTTACCTACATTTTTTTAGGATCAGACAAACATACTGCATACCCAAGTGGAATTTTTTTTCCATTGATAGTTCTAGACTCCAGAGCTTTTATGGCACTGTTGAGCGCATACGTGTGATATAAATCAGTGTGCGTGCTTATGCTTGTTAGTGACATCATACATTTGATGCAGTTGGGAATGCCATTCTCCAACCACGACATTCCACTGTCCTTGGAATTCAAGGTGAGCTTGTGGTCTCCATAGCAACAGACAGATTCCATCATCGGTCTCCAGCTGCTCCTGCTTTTTTTCTGACACAATAAAAAGTCATCTAGACATGGAGACTGTTGCTGAAGCCTCACAAAGCCGAGAAAAGAGGGATTTGATGGAGAAATTATGAGTGTGGAGAACTGGGATAAAAAAAGGGAGGTCTGTCCTCTGTTCTCCTCTCCTTTTCCTGTCCTCTCCACTCTTCATTCCCCCAAGCACTGTCCTGTCCTCATTAAGCCATTGAGGAGGTCAGAGAGGTGCAGCTAGACATAAAACGCTTATTAGTGTAATGTGACACGTTTTCTTTTGAAAGATTGCTGACTGCATGTGGCTCCTTCCCTGCCACATTGATAGATGGGTATATCAATCCCTGTGTCTCTAATACATACACTCACACCCACACACCCACATCCACACACACAGTCAAGTTGTCATTTAAATGAAGAAAAAAACAACAACAGAGAAGCACTTATTCAACATATTATTTGGATACAACACAACACACACAACAAGATGCACACAAATTTGACCTTTTATTACTCATTACACCCATGCTATGAAGACTGCAAAAGTCACAGTGATTAGTATTTGAAAAAAGTTCCTTTGTTTTTTTTCTAAGAAATCAGAAGGAGTTACATCTTCATACAGAGTGCCCCCCTTCCCCTCCCCATAATGCTAGTAATGCATAAGAATTTGGAGATTGTGGTGACATTTGGCTGATTTAGCATAAAATTAAGCATAGCACACAAAGTCTCCAGAGAAACAGGACGTTTCGGACAAAAGTCCTTCATCAACCATGCAGGCAAGGTGCACACACACACACACACACACACACACACACACACACACACACACACACATATCTCAGCTGCACCAAAGTGCCACATGCAATAAAATACAGATAAAAGAATATAGCTGACTCTCATTTGGTACTGTTGTGTTTATAGTCAGTTTTACATACATAACCGAACACCTAAAATATGATGATTTATTATGCTGCAATACCCATTCCATATTTTTGCTGTTAAAATGTCTTACACAACAGTCATATGCAAATGTGTAATTGAACAGTTTAGCAAAATGTACGTCTGTGTTCTCATTGTCTCAGGGGGACCATTGTGGGTTATATACGTAGGGAAAAATGCATTTCAAAACAAACTAGAATTGAGATTAAATGAATAGAGGGCATGGTGGTTCATTTTCTGAAATCATGCTGCTAGATTGTTGCACGGTGTTGCACGGTAATGGACAGAGTGTGTTCTCTTATGCCCGTAGTTCCTGGGATAGGTCCTGGATCCACCAAGATACTGATCAGGATAAAGTGATTATGTAAAGGAAAATGCGACATTGAAACATATGAAATATATTTATACTGAAATATTTGTCATGTGTTTAGTGATTCTGGTGCTAATTTGTTGTTTGGTGTTGTACTTTCATAATTCCTGTGAGCAGTTAGTGATTGTCTGCCTTACTGATATCACGGGGACACACAGGAGAAAAGGTTTCAATTCAATTCAATTTGATTTGATTTGTATAGCGCTTTTAACAATGGACATTGTCACAAAGCAGCTTTACAGAAATAAATACATTCAGGACATAAATTATACATGTATGAATTTATCCCTGAGCAAGCCAAAGGCGACAGTGGCAATGAAAAACTCCCTGAGACAATATGAGGAAAAAACCCTGAGAGGAACCAGACTCAAAAGGGAACCCATCCTCATCTGGTGACACCAGATAGTGCAATTATAAATAATTCCCTTCTATAACTGTGTACTACATGGTCAAACATGCAATTGTGCAACCAGGAAATTCAATACAGGTTTCACAAGAAGTCTTTTTTGTTGAATTATCCTATGTTCACTGATGGAGACTTGAGTTTCAAGGGATAACAGTCAGGTTTTGCTGTTAGCTCTTAAAATAAAAGAGTGACTTTACTGAATCAGAATTATCCAGCAATGTGCAACATCATATTAATAAGAAATTCAGCCTAGCAATACTAATTTTGGACTGAAAGATTTAGAATGTAATGCAGCCATTGAACACACTGAGACTTGGCTCAGCTAGTTAGTGATCTACAAGTCGATGAGCATGATACCATTGACGGTTGTAATAGAATGACAGTTAAAGCTTTGGAAGCTGATATGAGTGTACAGATGAGGAAGTGAGAGAGCTGGACAGACTAAAGGGCTAAAGCGCCACTGCATCACTCGCATTAGGTAGAGATGAAGCGAGGGCTAAATCCCACGGTAATATAGCAGCCCGTTGGGTAATGTAGCAACCCATTAACCAGATTGAAAATAGACCAACACGTCAAAGGAAGACGTTTAAAAAAAAACCTCAACTCAGAATTTCGTTACAAACTAAATCTTGGACACCATCAATCTTCATGTTAATTATGAAGATTAATGTGCAAGTCATTCAAGGTAGATTTTACTTCTTTATACTCAAAACACCTCTCTTTTTTTGTCCATGTTACAGAGAGACGCAAAGGGTCGATGGATTTTTGAGCAGATTTGCCATCATTTGAGCCTGTTAGAGAAAGACTACTTTGGCATCAGATATGTAGACCCAGAGAAACAGAGGGTAAGTTACAGTAAAAGAAATGTACAATACTACATTTATACATTCCGTTCATGTTTATAGATGGTTCAACATGGTTAATAGAAATAAATAGATTATTTTCATATAATTATTATTCATGATTTTAGTGTTCAGGTAGCTTCACTAAATACTCCATTGGACAGAGATTTTTGAGTTTCATTTATTTCTTATATTAGTTAAAACAATTACTGTCATAGTTATAGCAATATGTCCATTGTTTATGCTGATTTTCTGTGGTACACACCAAATTGTTGGAATATAGCTCATGGAGAAACATGCATCAACTGTATGCTTCCTGATTAATAAGTGCAGGGAATAAAGCAATAAATATGCAAGCATTATTAAATGGCATAACAACGGTAGCTCTATACATTTGTACATTCATCAGTATGACTCATTTCATTTAATTTTGTCATTTCAGCATTGGCTAGAGTTAAACAAGCCAATCACCAAACAGATGAGATGTAAGTTTTACTTTTCACTGTACTGTAATTTCCAAAGTTACTTCCTGATATGCACTGTGGCTTTGCAGGACTGTGAAAGACAATATGTCACTTCTGTGATATCAATTGTTCTGCAGATCTGATCATGACTCTACATATAACTCTGTCATTCAGTTTCGCTCTTTTTTGTACTCTAGCTCAACCGCCGTTCATCATGTGTTTACGGGTGAAGTTCTATCCCCCTGATCCTGCTGCTCTCAAAGAGGAGATCACCAGGTGCTTCAGTCCACTGTGACCTAAACAATAATAATAATAATGATGATGATGATGATGATGATGATGATGATGATCATCATCATTATCATTAAAACCTCTATTCATATTTTCCATATTTTATGTACTTTTTATTCCATTATATTAACATAATGGTACCACTTTACATTATGGTTGCCTTAACATAGTAAGGAATAAACCACTTTGGGGTGCTGCTATGCTGCTATGGGAAAATAATCAGTGACAAGGTTGTGCAATGCATCCCGACTCAAATAATTTTCTTATAACAGCACATCATAGAGTGTTTTCCTCTTATACCACAGCAATATGTCAACAATGGCAATTTACTGCACTTATGAATTTATTAATGAATGAAACTTTATTGACCTTTTAACCATTTATAGTTGCATTTAATATTGTAGAACACTTGACAACTCAGGGTCTGTTATCACTTGGGTTATAGCAGCTTTCAGTCTTTCCCTCGACAACTTCATTTTATTTCTGTCTTGTGAAGTTAATAATACAAAGAAACACAGCTTGCCATGTTACAGAGAAAATGGAAAGTGTAAAGGTGCAAGACCTTCCCATGGAGGAAAACTTACTGTTTCAAAGCACTGACACTGGATATGTATTTCTTTGTTAACAAGTTAAAAAAAAAAAAAAAGTTTATTATTAATCTTAGATTATGAGCAGCGTCTGCTGTACAAGTCACACTGAATGGGCTGTTACTATACAAAACTTTAACATGATTTGAATTAATATAAAAAATCTGTCAATACCTTTTCACCAGTCACTTTAGAGAATTCGACAGCACTGTGGTATAATTAACATTAGCAAACCATGAACATTAGTGTTAATACAACCCCAATTCCAAAAAAGTTGGGACACTGTGTAAAATGTAAATAAAAACTGAATGCAATTATTTGCAAATCTTATAAACCCATATGTTATTCACAATAGAACACAAAAAAACATATCAAATGTTTAAACTGAGGAAATGTACTATTTTAAGGAAAAAATAAGGTCATTTTGAATTTCATGGCAGCAACACGTCTCAAAAAAGTTGGGACAGGGGCAACAAAAGGCTTCAAAAGTAAGTGTTTCTAAAAAAGAAACAGCTGGAGGTTAATTGGCAACAGGTCAGTAACATGATTGTTTATAAACAGAGTATCTTAAAGAGGCAGAGTCTTTCAGAAGTAAAGATGGGCAGAGTTCACCAAACTTTTGGAATTGGGGTTGTAAAATATATGTAATGTTTTAACACATGTACAAATTGAAGTTTGTTTAAATGTTGACCAAATACATTTGCAGTTTATTCAATCTGACTAAAAATCACATAAATGGGCAAAAATTCAGTGACAGTATGATGATAATTTACAGAACTCTAGTATCCAGGTGTAAACATTGGAATTTTTTGCCAGTTTCTGATTGATGATATAAACATTTGTTATCACAGATGTTGATTATTTTACTTATTTGGTGTATTATATAAGAAAAAATAAGTGTTAGTGTTACTTACACTGTATTAATGCTGAACTTCATGGTTTGTTAAATAATGTCAGTTAAAGAAACACTAATGTAACCTTAATGTAAAGTTGTGTCCAGTTGCTAGAATAAATCATAGCAAAATCTCAGCTGAATGTAACATTTCTATTATAATTGGGACCAAACGTACAGTATGTGGACTAAACTGATCTAACAATGTTTTTATTGATGTTGTTTTCAGATATTTGGTCTTTTTGCAGATTAAGAGAGATTTGTACCATGGCCGACTGCTATGCAAGAGCTCTGATGCTGCCCTGCTGGCTGCTCATATTCTACAAGGTAATGATATCTAGTGACATGTTTTGAAGTTTGCTGTAATACCTGGGACATGTTGCTGGTACTGAAATACATTTTATAACAAACTTTGGTATGAAAGAATAATTCCATTGAGTGTATGTGTTTATATGTATTCATTTGGTATTTTGGCCTCTTGTGATGAAAAGAAAGTAATACTTTGACTTTGAATTTGACTTTGGGTTCACTCACATGGTTTAACAAAACTGAATTACATGAATTAATTCATTAAAAAACAAAATGGTTTAAAATTATTATTAGGGATCTCTCAGTCCTGATTTTGGGGATCTGTAATCGATTACACTTTCTCGTCTGCCCGAATGATGTCATGGTCTTAAGCAGAAGAAGCCAATACTGTGACATACTTTGTATTTATAGTAGATTTTTCTCAATCTTTTCTTTCTCATCTAGCTGAAACTGGAGACTACACTCCAGAGAAGCATCCAGAAGGCTACAGCTCCAAATTCCAATTCTTCCCCAAGCACTCTGAACGCCTTGAACGCCGCATTGCTGAAATTCACAAAACCGAGCTAATGTAAGAGCATAATTATGGTTATAATTAAGCTCTATATTTGTCTCTCGATAAGCCCTGTTCATTAATAGAATGGTGTTCATAAAATAAAAGACAGCAGATGGATCTCAGGAGACTAGTGTCTGGCTGAAGCAGTGCTTTGAGGATCTTCTCAGTGTTTTTTTTTTTAGCCCGTTGAAATGTGTACACTTTTTATATTATGTGCTAAATTTGATATATGTGTGAACATTTATACATTATTCTTTTCTTTTAACAGAGGCCAGACTCCTGAGACATCTGAGTTGAATTTCTTAAGAAAGGCTAAGACTTTGGAGATGTACGGAGTTGATCCACACCCTTGTAAGGTCAATATCATACACATTTTATCAGGGATTTTTCCATAGCAAACTCTGAGGTCCAACCTGGGAATAAAAAAAAATAAACAAATGTAGTATGAAACACGTATGAACATAGTTACACTCACTGAGTCCTTAGTTTATTTTTACTTTGTTTGATGCAGGATGTGTCAGGAAATGCTGCATTTTTGGGTTTTACTCCGTCTGGCTTTGTGGTGCTTCAAGGAAACCGGCGAGTTCATTTCCTCAAATGGTCAGTTGGAGAAATCTGTCATATTGCATTTACATGATCGGTGTGTGTGTCAGTGTAGATAACTGTCCGTTGTTCATCAACAGGAATGAGGTCACCAAAATGAAGTTTGAAGGGAAGACCTTCCACATTTATGCAAACCAACAGGAAGTAAGTATATATAAGAATAATAACATCATGTAGAAATCAAACGATACATTTTTCCATAAATGTGATTTTCAGTTATATGTTTTGTATGGCAAGTATCACCTACTGCAATCTTGCGGGGAGACAATCTAGCACAAATTAATGATCTTCCTGCTCAAAAACACCTAACCCAGCTTAATTACCTGGTTTAGTAGTTATTTGAACGTGAAAATTACCAATTTTTGCCTGCCCTCCAGGACTGAAGTACTAATGGAACTCCTTTTTTTCTGGATTCATAATATTTCCAATATAACAGGCATGTCTAAGCTTATCCACAAAGGGCCAGTGTGGCTGCAGGTGTTAATTCCAGCCAAACAGGAGACAAATAATAGTTGACTGAAGACCAATATTACTGGTTCAGTCTAGTGTGGCTCCTGCTTGATTGGAATGAAAACCAATACACACTAGCCAGTTACAATTGGATGCCCCTGCCTTATAATTTTAACTGTCAGACACATATAGACATGCGCCAAGCCCACTTATTCTATTTTCAATATGGTAATGGCAGCCAGTACTCAAATACTGACGTCCTCCTATTAACTGAGCCGACTGTCACTGTTTTCTGATGCAATACATCAGAGAAGTGATGGCTGAAAGCTTTTAAAAAATATATTTCCTATGTTTAGTGCATGTTTAGTGCTTCAGTTAACACCACATGCATTCATTTTATAGAATGCATCAGAAAATCGAGTCAGAAACATGCCACTATGTGCCACAATATCCATCCAGCGTTTCAGTCCAAAATTGGAACGGTGTATCCCTATTCACGTCTTGATCTGTTTCCTTTTTCCATCACTCAGGATCAGAATATCATCCTGACCTACTTTGCACCAACGCCTGAAGCCTGTAAGCACCTGTGGAAGTGTGGAGTGGAGAACCAGGCTTTCTACCAGTGAGTCACCTCTGAGCATGATCATCTTACCAAAGACCCAAATTAAGGCTATTACATTTAAATACTAAATAATAAAAATAAGGCTAAAATAGAGTACTGTGCAAAAGTCTTAGGCACCCTATTTGTATTAGAAATTTTGCTATAGATGTTTATTGATTCTGCATTATTGAGTCAGTACAAAAACATTTTAGATTTCCAAACATTACTTTTCCAACAAAAAATGAAATATCATAGAAAAATGTGTGTATGTCAGTAAAAAAATGAATCCTGATTACTTTAGCATGCAAAAAAAGAAGCATATGTAAGCAAAGGATTGTCACACAAAATATTGACTTTGTTTAATACTGTTTACTGCTCTTTATAGTATTTTTTTATGTAGAAACATTTAATTTCGTTATTTTTGATGGCATCTTTGCTTTACAGCATTTCTTTGCATATGCCTAAGACTTTGCACAGTAATATGGACATACTGTATAGCCATGTATCTAAGTATGAATAAAGTTATAGAATGTAATTTAGTTAAATGTTTATAACAACACAAAGGCAACAGACAATCAGTGCCTTAACCCTCAATGAGCAGGCCAAGATTGACAGCACTGAGGAAAGTCTCAATAAGAAAGATCTTAGGAGGAAAAACTTTAAAAGGAATAGCACAGATTGTCTTTGCAAATGATCATAGTTCAACAGTTGTCAACAGTTAGTCAAAGAAAAGGTAGCAGGTGCTTCTGGTCCCCACAATGGAAGGCACCTACAGAAAGCTAGTATAGTTCTATGAACCCCAGATAACCACCCTAGGGGCCATGAGAATCAGCGGGAGACCTTCTTATGCACATGCATGAGAAGACCCTTTAACAAAGTTACAATGGTTTTTCAGTGGGGTTGAGGTCAGGGTTCTGTGCAGGCATGTCTTGTTCTTCCACATCAACCTTGGCAAACCATGTCTTTATTTTCCTTGCTTTGTGTACAGGGGCATTATCATCATGAAATAGGTTTGAGCCCTTTAGAAGAAGCCTTTAATTGTCACATATACATTACAGTACAGAGATTTTTTTTCTTCACATATCTTTGAGGTCAGAGCATAGGGTTAGCCATGTAACAGTGACAGCTTAGCGATGAGAGGGCTTGAAACCCTGACCTTCTGATCAGCAACTCAACTGAGCCCCCACTGCCTTACAGTTCCAGTGAAGGCAAATCATAATGCTACAGCATACAAAGACATTCTATGCAATTGTTTGTGATAGCTGTCCACATACTTTTGGTCATATAGTGCTGTATATCTAGGGTTCATGGAAATACAGTTACATATGTCACTAGCATTCTATTTCACCCCTCTTACCTACCAAGGGTGGTGAGAATCACCTGGATAGCATATGTCAACTATGTCTTGAAGAACAGGACTCACCTTAGGACTAACCACAAATGATAATAAGCTGTACCCAACTTTGTCTTCTTATAGGTTTGAGAAATCCAGTCAAGTACGGACAGTGTCCAGCAGTAATCTCTTCTTTAAAGGGAGTCGTTTCAGATACAGGTAATGGACTTCAGGTGGTTTTAGTTTCTTATGAACCGATATTATAGTTAATTATGATATTAACTGTGATAGACTTTCTGTCCTCCTGCTGTGACATATTAAGATATGCTCAGATGTTCCGATTAAATCAACTGATGTTAATTCAGTAAATTTTCTTTGTGTTTTATTCTCTCACAGTGGAAAAGTGGCCAAGGAAGTGATGGAGCAAAGTGCCAAAATCAGACGAGCGCCACCAGAAATCCACCGGTAGGTTCATATTTAAAGCTTGATTAGTTTTTGTGTTTGCTGAAGTTCCTTATAAATGTCTAATCCTGTTCTACAATTAACCCTTAGGAATTGATTTTCATTTGCACTTAAGTGACAGTTAAACAAACTGCTTGTGTTCCTAAGGGCTGGGATGGTCCCTAGTAGGAGTTGTCCTTCCATCGCTCACGGCCCACGACAGAGTAGTGTTCCACGAACATGCAGAAGAGCAGTCCATATGTCTATAATGGAGGGTAAACATAAACATACTTTCTTTTGTCTTTGAGAATAGAAAGATGCTTTATATTTTTACAAATTGAAATGTTATGTGCATATATTTTACACACAGTGTTCTCACATTGTAAAATCAATACATCCAGCTTATTATCTGTTTTTAGCTACGGCATTAACTGTGACCTAGTCTCTATTTTTAAATACACCAACACTTCATTCATAATTTAGTGAATTATTAGGCAAGCTTTATGCTGCAGTGACACTAATCTGGATTGTTTTCAGGCTTAAATATATTGGGTTCATCTACTGAAAAACAACAACTGGAGGCTAAACTTGTGAGACCCTTGTGACTATTTTAACTAGCGAAGGACACCTCTAACCATGTAGCAGACAAGGCTTTTAATGATCACAAACTCACTCTGAGTTCTGAGTACTACAGTAGATTAAGAGGTTTAGAAATATCATGTGGAGGATGGGGAATATCCTGGACACTGTTTGACTTTTGTTGCATTCATCTAAAGGTCAGAATCTCCAACCGCTGACTAAACTCTGAATTCCTCCTCACAAGGCCATTAGGCCATTTCACTGGTCCTTGAATTTAATTGGGTTTCATCCAAACCTCTATATCTCAGAAACAAGCAGGCATACAAATAATGTGTTATGTCTGTGAAAGGTTCAGAAATAAAAAAAGCTCTATGGCAGTAATAAGTAGCCAAAAATCTTACTATATATCAACTACTTCTGTTGATAGGGCAGAAAATAAACAAAAGATTTCACCATATTATGTCTGAAATGTACATTACTTGATATTAATTGCACTCATACTGCCATACTGAATATTGGCATGGTTGTGGACCTGTGGAATATTCAGTATAACAGCACCCTTTCTCATTTGATAGTGCTTACTTGTGTTTAACAACACCAATTAAACAGTCAGTAAGATATATAGGCTAAATGACATATAAACCATCACATCAGTTAAGAGGACAATCCAGGATGTATACTATACAAATAAAGAAGCAAACTGCAACTGCACAGAAAGTACATTAAAAAAAAAAACCAAACAAGTAACCTATTACTACTGCCAAATTAGTACATGACCTTTAACTGCCATTTGTCTGCCTTATCAAACTGTAGCTGAACTGACTCACCTGACTCATCAGACATTTAACATGCTTGCTCCACTTTCTAATGAATGTGTCACATAAAGGTGCAATTCATATCAATTAGCAATGTTTGTGTAATTTGCATAATATGCAAAAAAATAATTTTAAACATCTTTCAGGCTGAGGACAGTGTCATCTACAGACCTTGATGGCAAAACGTGTAAGAATGTCATTAATATGATGATACTATTTGTTGTTGGTACTAGGGATGTCACGAGAACCGATACTTCGGTACCAAGTCGGTACCAACATTCTTAAAACGTGACGGTACTTGTTTTTCTGCAGTAGCGTTGGTACCATTGGTTATGAAGGTACTGAGGGTGCAATTCTTCCGGACCTGATGGGGGCAGCAAATACGCGTGAAAAAAAGTGTTTTAGTCGGTCCACAAGTGGTGAAGAAGAAGAAGAACGCCTACAAGCACACGGGAATAACTATAGAAGTTTAACTCCGCCGCGACTCGTTGAGAGGAAATGTGGTATGGAATATGGAAATACTTCGCATTCGAGGCGGATGACAACAAACATATAATTGAGGCTCTGAAGCCGGTGTGCAACCGATGCTATCGTTCATTTAAAAAAAGCGAGGAAACACCTGGAATTTGGCGAAGCACCTGAAAGACCTATGTTATATTTGTTTGAGGCAGCTGCATTGTGGCCGTCAAACCAGCTAACGTTATGCTCCATGTAATGTTAGCGATAGCCTGTTATTTGTTAATGACGCTAACACATTGCAGTGTTATAAACTACCTCCTAATGGGCCACCATGCATTCAGCCCGTGTCCTGTCAGCTAAATGTAGCCTAATGTCACTAATAATTATTCAAATGTTCATGCTTTTAATAAATGTTTTTATCCTGCCACCATATGAGTAAATTTAAACTAATGCTTTCATTCAGAGTATAAGGTGTGTGTGTGTGTGTTTAGGAGAGCTCCACTGTAGCCTCCACTCATTGTCAGACAGTGTTTGATAACTAAAATCTCTCTCTCTCTCTCTCTCTCTCTCTCTCTCTCTCTCTCTCTCTCTTTCTTTCTTTGCCAGTATCAGCCAGAGGAGGATGTCCTCCAGGAGAATTTTTCATTTTATTTTTTTTATTTTATTTTTATACCACACTGTGGTATCGACTTTGGTATCGAGTATCGTGTACTTTTGGTGGTTTAAGTACCGATTACTAGATTTTTGTTATCGTGACATTCCTAGTTGGTACAAGTTTGCAGTCTTACATAGAGTATACAGTGCTGTGAAAAAGTATTTGCCCCATCCTGATTTATTCTGTTTTTGTGTATATCTCATACTAAATTGTTTCAGAAATTAAAACAAAAACTAAGATAAAACAAAGGCAACCTGAGTAAAC
>JANDJT010000002.1:7055114-7068711 GCA_024331685.1 Stegophilus panzeri
AAACACACCTTGATGATCCTCAAACCTTTTGGGAGAATGTTCTGTAGATTGATGAGTCGAAAGTGGAACTGTTTGGAAGACAGGGGTCCCATTACATCTGGCACAATCCAAGCACAGAATTCCACAAAAAGAACAACATACCTATCAAGCATCGTGGTGAAAGTGTGATGGTGTGGGGATGCTTTGTGGCTGGGCAACTAATTGAGTGAAAGATGAATTCTGTTCTCTACCCTAAAATACTAACAGAGAATGTCTGTTCTTTAGTCCATACGTTGAAACTCAAGGACAACTGGATTATGCAGCAAGACAGTGATCATAGGAATAAGTCCTAGTCCTAGAAGTAAGTGAAAGACTGATCTTCAGGTATCGGAAGTGTTTGGGCCTGTTCACACCGGTCCGTTTTTTGCTGCGTTTTTTTGTGTTCACACCCAGCTATTAAACGTGGGCGATGCACGGAATGAAAGTGCAAATTCACTCCCTGACAGTAGATGGCACTTATTGAAAAGCAGGTGGCACAAGTTGGCGCTGCACAATTTTCCGTTTCTGACTCCCGCTTATCACTGAGAAGAAGAAGAGAGCCAGTATTTACGTCTTTAAGCTGTTCACACACTTTTTACAAACTGGCTAAAACACGTATGCACTTTTGCAAAATGTAAGGTATTTGGTGATTTGGGCACTGCAACAAATACTTCTTTAAAGCTAAATCCTAGTGGGGGGCAGACTGAGGCTTTGTGGAACACTGAAGCAGTTGAAGCAATTGTGTCCTATTGTGTCGAGGCTTCGAAACAATCCGACACCCGTCTCCACGGTGACACCTAGTGGTCACTTGGAGGTGTTGATCTGAAGCAACCTTGACAACGATTCAGACAATCGTTGACGAATTAGATATAAAATTATGTTTGTGGTAAGCAAGGAAGTGTGTGGAGGAGCCGCTAGAGTTCTCAACTGGTACGCTGCTGTCTTGGGTTCGAATCCTGTGTGAAGTGTGCCTATCTAGATCATTGTAAGAGCCATTTAATATTATATATATATATATTTTTTTTAATGTGTTGAGTTTTTAACATCTGTCTGACAACTACATGAGCTTAGTTTTGTAACCTGTAGGCTCCTCATTGTGAATAACTATAGGTTATTTTAGTCTTGAAAAATGAAGATTAATATATGCAAAACTGTCCAAATTCTTTCCCGCCTACGTAATAACCCACAACATCTGGCCATGTCCTCTTTATTTGTATCAGGAAATTTGGTGGGATTTCACGTCAGATGATTAAAGAGGCATTCTGAGGCAAGCACTGACCATGGATCAGTACAAACACTATTGAATCATTTCAGGTTTATAAACCTACATAATAAAACTGAACGGAGAACAGTTTAAATGATATATTAAACGCTGGTTCATTGGTTCACCTGGAGATCAACACCCCCTAGCGGCGAACCATGGAAATTTCGAAACATTTCGAAACGGTAATGACGTAACGAAGCCTCATTTGCTGAAATCACGTGACTTGCCCAATTTGATACACGCGCCGAACCACTGATTCGAAACAAAAGATTCATAAAGGTTTCGAAGCTTCAAGAAGCAGTGTTTTGAAAGCGCCAATATGACAATACACGACTCAATAATGGGGCACTTAGCTATTTGAATAAGAGGTCAAGAATACTTATATGCATATATATGCCAGGTGCAAAATAAATACAATGGACTGTCAATCAGCGGATTATCATTTGCAGGGAAGAGACAAACAAACAGTGCTATTTAGTGTAGAAAAGAACACTGAAAGAATTAAATGGATCACTTAGAATATATGCTTGCATTTCAGTGTCGTCAAAAAAATTGCCACAACATAATAAATACACCTGTATAGTATTCAGTGTGTAATTTTGAATCTGGTGCTTTCAAAGGACACCTTGTTTATGTGTGTAGGCAGAAGAATTTATTAGCAGAGAGCATTTTATTTTTGCTAAGTCACTTACGCACTCTCACTAAAATGGATGGCTTCTTCAACGGTAAGACAGTTTTGTACTTGAGTGCCATCAAGTCGTACTTTTATGTAACTTCAGCGGCTCCGGGCACTTGAACAAAAGCGCAAATCTCATTGATTGGACAGTTTTTAACGCAGTATGTCAAAAAAACCCCAAAAAAACACAAACCCCTCGACGTTAAAAAAATGTAACGCTTTGGCGCCACGCGTTTTATGCCTGAGTGTGAACACTCCCATTGACAGCCATTGGGGCGTTAAACGGACTTTTCACTTTTTTCACGCTGCGAAAATCGCCCTCGGTGTGAACAGGGCTTTTGGTTGCTCAAGGTGGCACAACCAGATTTTAAGTTTAAGGGGACAGCTAGTTTTTCACATTGGTGATAGGTGTTGAATAACTTTTTTTTGCTTCAATAAAATAAAAAAAACCTGTATTATGTGTTTGTTTTATGTTGTATTTTGTTTGAAGATCTAAAACTATAGATATACATAAAAAACAGAAGAAATCAGGATGGGGGAATATACTTTTTCACAGCACTGTATGTGTTCAGAACTGTTCTATCAGAACTGTGCTATCTTGTTCCACAAGCTTTCCTATCTGACCACTCACTTAGGTGTGCATGAAAGTAAATACCTCCTGCTTGCACCACTTTTTGTTTGGTCCTGATGCGTACCTTTAATCTCAACCAGATTCAGGAAAGTTTAAAAAAAAACAAAAAACGAATCGTGTGCCTCTTATTTGTATCTATATTTGTTTTTATTTAGAACACATTATCTGTTAATTCTGAACAATGTATTTTGTATATCTCTATCTATAGTACATGAACATAATTCAGTAATATTTCAGAAGTAAACCTTGTTACCTGTTTGTTCATTTCCAGGTTTGGAGTCTTTACGTGACAGTGGCCACTCCACTCCAGTGCGGTCCATTTCTCATGGCCACTCCTTACTGAGGTCCCATAGCAATTGTGCTGAGGGTAGAAATGGGGCATCAGAATTTTCTGAGGAATTGTATAAGCCCACTGACAGTGTGTTACCCACACCTTTCTCCAGCAACTGTTCACTGGACCAGGCCTTGTGTCAGCACATGAACAGCCCTCCCAGTGTCCAAGAGGAGAAAAAAACAGAAGCAGTAATTCCAAAAAGTGGGAGGCTGGTTGTTGCTAAGTTTACAGAAAGAGTCTATCACCTGGGAAAAATCCAGACACCCACTGGTAGCATGGAGGTAAAGCAAGTAAGTAAGGTGATTGGAAGTTTGGCACGGCTCTTCTTGGTCACCCTCACGCTACTCCTGGCCCTCCTCCTGCTTCTCATTGCTCTGACAGAGTCTGAACTTGATGTGGCCTTTCTGAGGGACATCCGACAAACAGCTGAGTTTCAGCAATTCCACAATGAATATTTTTGCCCGCTGAGACGCTGGCTAGCCTACAAGCTGCGCTGGATGGGAGGCTAGCTCATGAATAAATGAGAGACTGGGAATGTGTGACAGGCTTCTCCATTTTCTATCACTATTCTATTATGGCATCATACACTCAGAACTTTCCAATCAAACCCAGGCCAAAGCCACAGACATCCCCAGTGCCATGCCACGAAGACTGTGTACATGTTTTGTTTCTCGTTATTGTAAAATTTTACTCATTAGTGTTACCTTGGTCTATGTAGAAAATGTTAGCAATTAGACCACAGTGCTGTTGACTTCTCAATTCTGATTGGTCAGGAAGTGTAGATTAATTTTCTATAAAAGCAGCTCTGACATTAGTGCTGGCTATAATTCAAATGATAGGTTTATATCAATGCACTCGTTCTATTATGTTATTATTTCTATAAAAACAACTTATTCACAGGGACTTGTATGGCAGACGATCTACGTAATCTAAGAAAAAATGTATAATTGCTAATATGGTGACGCTTTCTTTTTAGGAGATGTTTCTTTGACTTATATAGATGGGGTCTTGCGAGGCTGTTGAGGGAATGATTTTTATAGCTGCCATACATGAACTAACTTGTCTTGCAGATGTTCCACAACATTTAATGTAACTAGAAATGGATAAAACGCATGTGTCATTCCTTAATGAATTAAAAAAATGGTCATTGTTGGCAAATCACTGTGGTATACTGTAAGAGGAATACAACACTTCTGGACATGCTGTTATAGAACAATAAACAACAATAACTCCACTTCATGCTGGGCTGTTTGACACCACCCGGTTTTTGATTATTCTCCTATAACAGTACATCCAGACATGTTTTATTCCTTAATCAATCTGGTCATCACCTCTTCTGTGTTTTTCACAGCAGTTAGATATCAAGTGGACTGATGGAACACTTTTCCCATCCCTTTTTCAATTTCACTATGTCTTATCTGCTTCTTTTTTCATTTTCTCTGTGCAGGACCTTATACCCATGTCATGTATCCATGTATTTTTTTTTACCACTATTATACAATTACAAGTGACCGGACACTGCAGACAAATATTATTTTTTATTTTATTTTAATTTATGCTGGATAATGTATAGAATAATAAGATGCACAGGGATATTCTGACATGAGGTAAACTGGGAAATGGATTTGAGAGCCCAACAGATATCGTCCTATGTGATTATTAGTTTGCTCTTCAGTGATGTGCCGTTAATATCAATATTCTCTGTTGAGGGTAATAACAAAGGGTTAATATGTGTGATGTAGAGTCTTTAAATCTTTTTTTTTTTTTTTAAAGGAGTGGTTCGTACAAAAATCTATCTGGCATGGTTTCCCTCTTGCCTTAATTATGCACCATTTGACATTTTATTTAAATGTTTTATAGGTTTTTTTTGTAGAGTGATGCATATTGCAAGTCAAAGTCATCCTTGTCAAAGGAAAATAGTACTTCCATGTTTAGAACGTTGCTGAGCCTATTGGAGCAATATTTATTGGTTTATTGGAATATCTATGTATTTACAGATATATAACAGACAATGGAACTGTATCAATGAATGAAGTAAAGTGTCACACCAAGTGTTTTCGTAATTTGTCTAAGGGTGGTGCTGAAATTAAGTAGGACATTTTTCCAGAAATGACAATAATTTTTTATATGAAATATGTACCACATTTTTTCCCACATGCCCTTCTTATAAACTTATCTTGGTTATTACACCAAGCAATTATTACATACATTAAAACATTTCAGCCTCGGTTAGGCATATACTGAGTACACTCACCAGCCACTTTAATAGGAACACCTGTTCAAGTGTATTAAACACCTATTACACCTATAGGAACACCTATAGGAACACCTACTCATTCATGCAATTATCTGCAATCAGTGCAATGCATCAAGTCATACAGATCAAGAGCTTCATACAGATCAAGAGGTCAAGAGCTTCAGTTATTGTTCACATCAAATATCAGAATGGAGGGAAAATGCTGATCTCCTGGGGTTTTTGCCCACAACAGTCTCTAAACTTTTCACACAATGGTGCAAAAAACAAACAAACATCCAACTCAAGCTGACAGAAAGGCTACAGTAACTCAAATAACCACTCTTTCAAAAAATGTTGAGCTGAAAAGCATCTCAGAACACATAACATGTCGAACTTTGAGGAGGATAGGCTACAACAGGGGAAGACCACATCAAGTTCCACTGCTTTCAGTCAGGAACATGAATCTGAGGCTACATCTCTTAGCTGCATGATTTTATACACTGTGTTGCGGCCACATGATTGGCTGATTGAATAATTGCATGAATGTGCAAGTGTACCAGTTTTCCTGTACTGAGTGTACATTTCTAATGATTTTATAATAAAAACAAATCTGTCTCTTTAAGGAATATACTGTACAAAATGTACACACTATTCTCTTGAAGTAGCCCAAAGCAGCATGTTGGCCCATTTATAAAACAAAATGATATTGTGATGTATAGCAAAAGGTAATGAAATATTAAAATAATGTAATAAACAGATATTTTATCTATATTTATTTATCATACAGAATGTTCTATTTTATATTCACCATATTCCTAAATAACATGTTCCTTATATATTGGTTTAATATAGATTATGTTTCCATATACAGTCATTTGAAAAAATAAGTACACCCCATGGAAACTGTTGGCTTTGACATATTTGAACAAGCAAACATTTGATCATCTTTGAAACAGAGACTATTAATGAAGCTGATATGCTTGAATAAAACCACAAGAAAATTTGCATTTTTAATTTTTATTCAACAGAAAAATTAATAGCTATGATATTCTTCTGTGGAAAAAATAAGTACACCCTTGGCCTCAGAAGCTAGTATTATATCCCCTTTAGCAGAAGGCGTTTTGCATAATTGGCCACCAGGCTTGCAGGAATTTTTGACCACTCGTCCATGCAATATTCTTCCAGTTGCAAGATATTTGAGTGTTTTCTTGAAGAAGACTTTATTTGTCACATACACATTACAGCAAAAAAATATAAAAATGTCCACATATCCCAGCTTGTTAGAGGGTTTGAGTCAGAGCACAGGGTCAGCCATGATAAGGCACTCCTTGAGCAAAGAGGGTTAAATGCTTTGCTCAAGCTAGGCAGTGCTGGACCCCTTGACCTTCTGATGAGTAACCTAGAACCTTAACCATTGAGCCACCATGTACACCTTGTTTCAAATCCCCTACTACATTTCAATGGGATTCAAATCCGGGCTTTGACTAGGCCATTCTGTAACCCTCTATTTCTTCTTTTTGAGCCATTCCTTGGTGGATTTGCTAGTGTGTTTAGGTTCATTATCCTGTTGAAAGGTCCACTTTCGGTTCAACTTCAACTTTTGGACAGATGGCTTCAAATTATCTTCAAGCACTCTTTGATATGATGCAGAATTCATAGTTGAATCAATGATTGCAAGATGTCCAGTCCCTGAAGCGGCGAAGCAACCCCAAACCATAACATTTCCACCACCGTGCTTCACAGTTGAGATGAGGTGCTTCTCACGAAAAGCTGTCTTTGGTCTGCACCAAACATGTCTGCTGTTACACTGATTCATCTGTCCAGAGCACTTTTTTTTTATTGTGAAAATTACTACAAAATGTCAATTTTATGTGCCATTTGATAGAGTGTATCACCTTTATTAATAGGCACTGTTTCAAAGAGGATCAAATGTTTGCTTGTGCAAATATGTCAAAAAAGCCAACAATTTCCATGGGGTGTACTTATTTTTTCACATGACTGTATGATACTGTCATACATTTACACTGTATACAATATGATAAAGTGGTGAAATCTGAGAAAAGAAGTTCTAACAGGTTTGTTTAAAAGAAACTTACATTAGTTTTCTTAATTTGGGGCACTTCTTAATTGAACACTATTTCAGTTATAATAGTAAACTGCTTTTGTATTTTTTTGGTATAAAGGAATTGATATTTAGTAAGATTCTTTAAAATGTCATAGTATGATGAATTATAAGAGGTGTTTGAATACTTTTGCATATGTAGTGTAGTTCAGTTGTCACTCTATCAGGTAGAATTACATCTGTCCAAAAACATAATAAAACACTTTGTGATGTACAGTTACAGCAAAAATAATCTTGTTATGAGTTTGTAACATCATTAGCAACAGGCACTGTGGATGGATGGATGAATGGATGGATGGATTAATTAATTAATAGTTTCCTTTGTCCAGAACTCATTTCAACAAATACATTTATCTATGTATAAGAAATTTGTATTAATAATCTCACTGGCAAAAATCAACCAGTACAATCAAACCATCAAATTTTACAGTTAAGCCCACATGAACCTCGCAGATGAAGTAACGGACAATGAATTAGTTCTGGCTTAAAATATGTACTAATGTTTATGTGTCAATAGGTTCACTATAAATACATGCAAACTATTCTATTAGTTTCATATATGGATATGGGTATTTATGCAGAATTATTTACTGGTTGCAGTTGCCTTTTATTGTTTAAAATTTTAGGGTTAGGATCAGCACGCAGTTGGATTACTATCTGCACTTCGTCCTTTCACCACCAGATGGCACGAGCGAGTAACTCTTTTTCGAAATACTTGGTGGAGCTTCATCAATTACTATTACAACCTGCGATGATGAATTGTTTCAGGTCCTGTTTAAATAAATTTAACCAAATTTCTAAGCTCCTGTTAAATAAATCCAGCCAGGAGGGTCCCTACATGATTGAAGCAGCCAAGTGCTCAGCATGTCATGATTCACGTGATTATTTCTGTCACAAAATAAGCCTCGGTACAGTGATTCACAAAAAACAAACAAAAAAACAGTCAAACAGCGTAATATCTTTGTGGACGAGCAACAATATTCATTTCCAGCACCACTTTATAGATTGTATCTCTGTTATTCTTATTTCCTGTTTTTGCTACTCGGAAACATCTGTTTGTAAATTGATTCATGCTGCATAATAATAATAATAATAATAATAATAATAATAATAATAATAATACGTTTACGTTTATTGACCTAAAATGTGTGTAGATTTACTGCCTAAGAAAGAATGAGAATATGTTTCTGCACTTCCGGTGTTTGTTTATGTTATAAATAGAAAAGGAAGCCATGTTATTTCATCTTACTTCTTGGAGCGCATGCGCTGTTCCTGTAAGATGATTGACTAACACACACCACAACATGGAGGCGGGGCAAACAGTCACATCTCGCTCAACCAGGAAACGCCATTAGCGCTCTGTTGCTTCAGGGGGAAAAAAGAGAAGGGGTTAGGCTTCGCTTTGCCCGGACTTAAAAAGCATCGAAAGACATGACCAGTAGGTATTTTGTTGAATAATATTTGATAAAAAAATATTTGCATATTTTCAGCATTTACATTAGACACCCGGCACGTACCTAATATAAATACGGAAACGTTATGAATTCACGCTAACCAACGGTAGTGTAGCTGAAGCTAACTAGCTAGCCGACGTGACCACTGTTGTGCTAATAAATACACTACAAATATACAAAATAAATATGTTGGTTGTTTATTAAGCGCCACGAATAACGATTAATCTCGATCAAATGTTTTTGATCACGTTATCTTGGCAAACTAACTTCATTTTAGCGTTTCCTTGTAACGTCACTGTGTATTAGCTAGTAATAAAGCGTAACAATAATTCATCACTTATTCTCATGCTGGACATAAGAACTGATTATCGCACAACTATTTATGTGTTGTATTTTCTTGGTAATCTTGACCTGGTTTTTGTGTGTATTTGAATATTAAACACGTGCTTTTGTTTTTGGAGTTCATGTTGCCACGTTGGCATGTGATATTTATATAATTAATAAACCTGCAGACATGATAAAGCGTATTTGATGAAAAGAATGAGCTCGGAGTTTGAATCAAGCACAATACAAAGGACCTCAGCATTCTGACAGTACTCAGTTATTAACCTATGTAAATAAACTTATCTATTTATGTTTACATAACGGTATCCCTGCTGAAAAATCCAGTTTGGTCTGACCAGCTATCAGCTTCCAAAACACAAGCCGAGCTGGTCAAACTGGTAGACCATCTTTAACAGCTGGTAAGTTATTTTCCAGCTTCATTATTACTTAACTAAATTGATCAATAAATATTTTAGGTTATTTTTTTCTACCAGTTCTACTGTTGTGTTTTTGTATTAAAATTGTTTTTCTTAAAATCTGCCAGCACTTACCAGCTGTTAGAGACGGTTTACTGTTTGACCAGCTCGGCCTGGGTTTTGGATGCTGGTAGATGTTCAGATCAAGCTGTATTTTTCAGCACTGAAGGAGTTTGGTGTAAAACTTAGGAGATTGATGTAAAACTTAAATCCTAATTAATTGGTGGTGTTGGATGTGAACCTTTTCTTGTGCAGGAGGAAACCAGCGTGAACTTGCCCGCCAGAAGAACGCCAAGAAGCAAAATGAGCATGGCAAGGGCAGGAAAGATGATGGTCTTTCCGCTGCTGCTCGCAAGCAGAGGTAATGTCCTGTTCAGCTATTTCCCAGTGATGGTGATAATGATGTGATAGTGACATCTATTAGCAATATTAAATAACAAAATCTAACACAAATGCTTTTCATTTTAGGGATGCAGAGATAATGCAGCAGAAACAGAAAAAAGCCAACGAGAAGACTGACACGAAATCAAAATAACCAGTGGGACACATTGGGACTAGCATGTGTTTTTGCAGCGGTTCCCAACATTCAACAGCTCGCGGCTCACGAAAAGTTGTAACCATATAGACAGCTAAAAATACTATTACTGACTGGTAATCAGTTGGAGAAAATAGTCTACAATGTGGCTTCAGAAAGATCTGACTTATGAGGGAAAATCTTTGAGTTAAGTAATGATCCACCCATTGTTCCAGATATGATCATTACACGCAATAATTAAATTATGATACGTAAATTGGTTTAATCGTATTTTTAACTGGTTAAAAATATCGATGTGTAGTTCCACCACGCGTTAAACACAACTGTGTTACTGATAATTCTTGGTTCAAATGTCATGAGATTGCATCTTAATTTTCTGTCTTTTGTCTCCTTTTGATTTCACATCACTTTCGAGTGTGTACTAGACATGGAGCAGATCATTTTAAAGAGGGAGACTGCCAGTCAACATATGAATTGACTTTCGAGTTTCTGTATTTTTGTATTAAACACCCTTAATAAAGTGTAAATTTTTAAACAGATTCCCCCCTACCCCAGAGTGTTTAAAATGTATGAAAGTGGTACATTTTAGAAGCTCATGTAGTTTATTGTGCTTTATAAGTTCTCTATGCAATGAGGATTTGCTGAATTTAGTTTTTAACCTACCTCCCAAAGCAGATAGAACAGATCTACAGGAGGCACGAGGTTGCACGATCCAACTCCGTCTTCGGCAGTTTGAGGCCTTGAAGATACGGGTGTAACGCAGTACCACTATTTCTATCTGTTTATGATCCAAATATTCAGAGCTCTGTCTGTATTTTGTTTGATTTAAACCAGAAGTGGGTGTGATCTAGACCAGAGATTTTTGTGAACCCTACCACTATGCCCCTGGAAACAATGGAAACATTTTTTTAAACAAACAGACAAAAAACAAACCAAAAACAGGGATACAGAAAAAAAGTCTTTTCATTCACAAATTATAACATGTTTGCAGAATTTATTCAAATCCTCATCTTTTACAGTACCTCAACCTCAGCAACCTAATTATAGGTCTTGTATAAGGACGTTGTAATACACTATATGGGGCAAAAGTTTGTAGACACCTGACCATCACACCCATATGTGGTTCTTCTCCAACCTGTTGCCATAAAGTTGAAAGCACACAATTGTATATAGTGTTTATGTAGGCTGTAGCATTATAATTTCCCTTCACTTGAACAAAGTGGCCAAATCCTATTCCAGCATGACAGTGTCCCTGTGCATAAAGTGAGCATCATAAAGACATGGTTTGTCAAGGTCGATGTTGAAGAACTCAATTGTCCTGCAGCAAGCCCTGACCTCAACCCTACTGGAACACAGACTGGATCCCAGACCTCCTCACCCAACATCACTGCCTGAACTCATTAATGCTCTTGTGGCTGAATGATGACAAATCCCCACAACAATGTACCAAAATCTAGTGGAAAGCCTTTCCAGAAAATCAAGAGGTATTTATAACAGTAAAGGGGTTAAAATGTTATGGGATGTTCAAAAAACACATGTAATGGTCAGGTGTTCACAAACTTTTAGACATGGTGTTTTCCAAGGTTTGCTGGACACCCTGGGACACAGTGCTGCTGCACATCTAAATGGGGTCCTTTGCTTTATAATTGAAAAATTTAATTAATAAGTATGTAAATATGTAATTAAAAGTAAAAATACTAACAAATAAATGCTTAAAAAACAGCTGCATATAGCCAAAGGAAGAAAAACATTTTAAAGGTTATTTGGATTGTCAGGGGCAGTAATCTTTGGAAAGATTCCCAGGTCTGATAAATGTGAGTTTCCAGGAGTTTGTATTTTATGATTTATTGTGCATAGTTTTACAGTTTTCATATCACACCACCTGATCTGAAAGGTAGCATTCTGCAGTTAGCTATACTAATTATAGTTATGCAGTGCTATCTAATAATTGCCGATATTAATGCATTCATGCTTTATAATGTGTAAAGTTAGCCTAATTTATTTGTGGATATGGACATACTGACGTTTTTAAAAGTGTCGAATAGGCCCATTCCCATAAATGTACTTCTCTTTTGTGGGGGGGAAAAAAAACCCCCAAGAAGTGTTTGCTGTTTGTTTCCCCAACCTGACATGACTCTTGACAATTTCACAGCAGACAATTCAGCGAGGAGGTCTCTGCAAGTCTACAATCATGTGAATTTTGATTTGCACAGCGTTTTATTATTCTCCCTTAAATCCACCATGGCTAAAGTTCTGGTGTACTACATTAACATTAATAGTAACTCTCAGCGCAATGTTTGATCGTATGGCCTTTTAGTTGCATCATACTTGCAAATCCTGCTAAATTTTGATTGACCTAATTGTATTATATGCTAATATCAGATGGCTAAGTTGTTAAGTTGGACGGCTGTGGCTCAGGTGGTAGAGCGGTTTGTCCACTAATCGTAGGGTTGGAGGTTTGATTCCCGGCCCACATGACTCCACATGCCGAAGTGTCCCTGGGCAAGGCACTGAACCCCAAGTTGCTCCCGATGGCAAGTTAGCGCCTTGCATGGCAGTTCTGCGACCGTTGGTGTGTGTGTGAATGAGACTCAGTGTAAAGCGATATATAAGTGCGCCATTTACCATTTAAATATTAGCATAGCTAACGCTAAGCATTAATGAAACTTACAGACATTTAGCTAATGCTGATCTGGGATCACATTTAATCTTATATGCAGTTATACATAATTGATAATTTAGAATAATTTAGTATAATTTTTTAAGAGATGCCATTTATCATGAAAAACAGGTATTAAAAATTTACTTCAAAATCAAGTTGTCTAGATTGTTAATGTAAAAGATTTAGCGAGGAAAACGCAACTTGGATGACTGACATTGACACTACAAAAGACAATAAGAAATGCAATGGGTTTTTATCAAAATGAGCAATTTTCTGTTCTCTGAAGTCAATGGATATTAAAATACCCATGTTTTTCATAATAAATGTTGTTTATATTGGAAATTAGAATTAACCAGGCTTAATCCTTTAAGGTAAGTCCACATCTAAAATTAACCTGATTAGAAGTGGGAGTTATACAGTTGCACTCAAAATTATTCATGCTTCAATATTATTGTTCCAGCTCAAGCACACATGGTGCAACTACTGAAGTCCTTGATTAGTTGCATCAGGTGTGCTTGAGACAACACCTGTTTTGCATATTTGTTTTGTGAGGAATACTATTCCAGGGGTTGAATTATTTTGAGACTGGAGAAGTCATTATAAGTTGCATTTTCAGTTGAATTTGGAGAAACCACTTGAAGCATTTGTTGTGTTTAACCTTTTCAATTGCTTTTGTTTGATTTGTTCATTGCAAACATCTGGAAGTCTGTAAATTTTGACAATAAACTTGATTTGCAATAGGGGTTGAATGATTTTGATTGCAACTATACATCACCACAAGTTGTTTTGAAGGGTTTCAAGAAAAAAAGCCTCTACTCTCATCCAAAAACAAACTCAAGCGTCTTCAGTTTGCCAGACACTACTG
>JANDJT010000002.1:7081740-7094872 GCA_024331685.1 Stegophilus panzeri
AAGTCTACTCATGGTAAGCTTGAGTAAACAAATACGTTTTCAGCCTAGACTTAAACACTGAGACTGTGTCTGAGTCCTGAACAGTAATTGGAAGGCTGTTTCATAACTGTGGGGCTCTATAAGAGAAAGCTCTTCCCCCTTCTGTAGCCTACGTTATTCGAGGTACCGACAAATAGCCTGCACCTTTTGATCTAAGTAGGCGTGGCGGATCATAGCAAACCAAAAGTTTGCTTAGGTACTGTGGCGCGAGACCGATTAGTGCTTTAAATAGTTTTCCCTTAAATAAAGGTGCAGATCTATGGGGTACAGTGGCATAGAGAGGTTTGATATACTGGGATGTTTTTAACATCATCACCCCCACCTCTCATGCCTTCACTCAGGTTTGTTGACTGTGTGGATCCTTTATATCCCGGGTGCCCGTTTTTTTCGCTGTTACCGTCTGCCACGCCCTTTTAGTTAGAGCAAGACCCCTTATGTTAGAACTGTTAGAGTTAGACCTGCTGGAATCCTGCTTGCACTCTGATCACAATGCCCATCTCTTTAAACTACAATAGGATGAGAGCATACCTAATAATCTCTTTCTCTCTCTTTCTCTCTCGTTCTTTCCTTACAGGTTGCTGTGGATGGACCCGCATGGATACCCTAAACATTGTTCTTAACAAAGTAGCCTATGTCCAAATCTCACCCTTTTGCATTGGATAACTTGGACAGTCAAGACTTGATGCTAAAAAACCCTCTCTGCAATCACAACAGACTCTGGTGCTTGTACTGTAGATTCTCAGTAGTGTTGACTAATGACTTATAGTCTTCCTAGGGTGTCACCTAGAAGAGGATGGATTCCCTTTTGAGTCTGGTTCCTCTCAAGATTTCTTACTCATGAAGTCTCAGGTAGTTTTCCATGCCACTGTAGCCTCTGGCTTGCTCACTTGAGATTTAAATATACACTCGGATTCCTCTAAAGCTGTTTTAGGACACTGTCGATTGTTAAAAGTTCTAAATAAATAATGTTAAATTGAACTGAATGTTTACTGCTGTTCTCATTGCTTTTCACTCACCCCAGCTGGTCTCATGGAAAACTGCTGAACTGTCAATCATCTGTTTATGCTGTTTTTGCTGCAAGATCCATAGGTCATAGCCATCATACAGGCTGAATAAAGAAAAGACTGAATACTTATATCTGCTATATCAAAATGAATTATAACTGTGTTTGTTATTCAGCTGGTAATTGATTATTGTTATTACTCAGTTTATATAGGTTAAACATATCATAATTAATGCTCATTAGGGACATTAACAAGGGTTCATGTTTATTAACTGAGATGAAATCTCTGTGCCTTTTATTTCTCCCTGTGTTTCAGAGTTCCCAGTTCTGTACATTTCCTCTCTATATTTCACCTTGAGTAAATCTTTTTTTTTGTTTGTTTGTGAATGATTTGGTCTTTTTGAACAATTGGTGAACAAATAAGTATCTGTCTTTGCCACGCACAGGTTCATGTTGCTGATGACAGGCCTTGAACCAAGCACCAAATCATTCCATCATCTCCATGCATACTCATAACCGAACTCATGAATTAGGACAGTCTTAAAATACAATAAATGCAGAGAGGAAAATACGGGGATGTAATGTATGCCTGAATGGATGAATGAAACACCTAACAACTGGCTGAATTTTTAACTGATGGATTTTAAGAGCATAAAATGGTGTGTTTATGAAACATCTTAAGAATCAGTGGAATAAGGTAGACTGAGAGCATTACTGATTTGTAGAGATGTTTTACAGTGTACACTGTGTCCATATAATATTAGAGATTAATGCATTAATGTTTTTTTTAAAATAACTTCATTGCTTACTGTGAGAAATAATTATAAATATTAGGCTACCTTTCACCATTTTACTGTGATTTTAACTTGATCTGTCCTTGTACAGCTGCTTCTGAGGACGTAGAAGCAGTGGATATTAAACGCCACAGGTGTACAATATAAAAGACTGGGTCACACCGTATCGCCCAGGCTGCACTTCCGCATCTATTCACAGGTGCTATCCCATTACTGATCGGTACGAGGACTTTGACCTGCTTCGTTCCCGACCTGGGCCGGTTCACCCCTCCTTAGACGACCTGGTAGTCCAGAGCTCCCTTAGGAAGGCCATATCGACACCAATCTTAGTGCAGACACCAGATCAACAAAGCCCACGGTAGTCCAGAACCCCTGAGCTCAAGAGCTCCTCCAGCCTCAGCCTCCCAGTGACGTGGATTACAAGCGCGCGCCACCGCACCCCACATGCAGCGTTCACTCTGAAATGAGTTTTACATTTAAATGGGTGTTCATTATGGTGCCACCTAGTGGCCATTAATGCAGAAAATGGAATATTCTGTGTCCATCCATTTAATACAAAGGTAAACATAACTAATGAAATAAAGAAGTCGATTAAGTATCTGATGTATATGGTTGGATCTGGAAGAAAGTCAACACCAAATGCAATGGGTTGATGAAGTAGGATGCTTCTCTCTCACAACTCCAGGGTCATGGGTTTGATGCTGATCCTACTTTACTGTATGGGTTCTGCTTGAAATGTTTACAAAGGTAGAAAATGGTAACAATTTACTGTTCTGTTTTCTGGTGCTCTTCATAAATATGACCTTCATAACTTATGATTTAGAGATAAAACATAGAAGCACACAGGAATGAAAGTGTGGGCTGAGTGTAAGCTGCACTTTTTATGTCTTTACACTGAGTGTGATTCCAGACACATTTGGTTATTGTTTCAACAATCTCTTTATAATTTTCTCAGCGATATGACTAATGATAATGTGTGTGAATGATTTGGTCTTTTTGAACAATTGGTGAACAAATAAGTATCTGTCTTTGCCATGCACAGGATCATGTTGCTGATGACAGGCATTGAACCAAGCACCAAATCTTTCCATCATCTCCATGCATACTCATAACCGACCTCACGAATTAGGACAGTCTTAAAATACAGTAAATGCAGAGAGGAAAATACAGGGATGCAATGTATGCCTGAATGGATGAATAAAACACCTAACAACTGGCTGAATTTTTAACTGATGGATTTTAAGAGCATAAAATGGTGTGTTTATGAATCATCTTAAGAATCAGTGGAATAAGGTAGACTGAGAGCATTACTAAATTAGAGATTATTTTACAGTGTACACTGTGTCCATATAATATTAGAGATTAATGCATTAATGTTTTTTTTTTTTTAATAACTCAGTTGCTTACTGTGAGAAATCAATTATAAATATTAGGCTATGTTTCACCATTTTACTGTGATTTTAACTTGATCTGTCCTTGTACAGCTGCTTCTGAGGACGTAGAAGCAGTGGATATTAAACGCCACAGGTGTACAATATAAAAGACTGGGTCACACCGTATCGCCCAGGCTGCACTTCCGCATCTATTCACAGGTGCTATCCCATTACTGATCGGTACGAGGACTTTGACCTGCTTCGTTCCCGACCTGGGCCGGTTCACCCCTCCTTAGACGACCTGGTAGTCCAGAGCTCCCTTAGGAAGGCCATATCGACACCAATCTTAGTGCAGACACCAGATCAACAAAGCCCACGGTAGTCCAGAACCCCTGAGCTCAAGAGCTCCTCCAGCCTCAGCCTCCCAGTGACGTGGATTACAAGCGCGCGCCACCGCACCCCACATGCAGCGTTCACTCTGAAATGAGTTTTACATTTAAATGGGTGTTCATTATGGTGCCACCTAGTGGCCATTAATTCAAATGTCTGAATTTTTCGTCAAAACATTAAGCCTATGAAGGTTACCAAACTACACACTGCTAAACTGATCGTTTAAAAAATCAGTTTATGTGAAAAAAGTTACATATGAGAAAACACTCATGGTATATCTCAGAGAAATTAGGTCACATCGCTGAGAAAATTAGCAAGAGATTTTCGAATAACTGTCCAAATGTGTCTTGAATCACAGTTAGTGTAAAGACAAAAAAAGTGCAGCTTACATTTAGCCCACACTTTCAATCCTGTGCGCTTCTGTGTTTTATTTCATAAAGTTATGACGGTCAAATTTACACGAATAGCACTAGTAAACGGTAAATGACGCACTTATATAGCGCTTTTATCCAAAGCGCTTTACACTGTGTCTCATTCACCCATTCACACACCAACGGTAGCAGAGCTGCCATGCAAGGCGCTAACTTGCCATCGGGAGCAACTTGGGGTTCAGTTTTTTGCCCAAGGACATTTCAGTATGTGGAGTCACGTGGGCCGAGAATCGAACCTCCAACCCTACGATTAGTGGCTCCATCACCTGAACCACAGCCGCCCATTTTCTGTCCAAGCTCTTCCAGATCCGACCATACACATTGTAAACGACGACTTCTTTTCATTAGCTATGTTTCTCTTTGCACTGAATGGACGGACGCAGAACATTCCATTTGCAGCATTAATGGGCACTAGGTAGAACTATAATGAACAACCATTTCAATTTAAACTCATTTCAGAGTGAATGCTGCATGCCGCCTGTGAATAGACGCGGTAATGCAGCCTTTCATGATCAATTTTTGTTATAAAACAATGCCATATAAACATCTGAAACGCTACATGATGTTAATATTCACATCCCCTCCAAGAGCAGACATTTTCAACAGTAACATACTGTACATAGATCACGTGATCCAAATACATTCACTCCTTTTAAAAAGTCACTACCATTTAATAAAGCGAAAAAGAGAAAAAGGGATGCTCATATTATTCGCATATAGGTTTAAATGCAAGATTATGAACTCCAAAGTGCAGTGCGTGAGCATGATGCAACGCTTTAAAAATACCTGTTTCAATCCAAAAAAGAGTTTCAATCCATGAAGTGTTTTGAATTCAGCTCCAATTCCATGACAATCCCTTGGTGCATATCCTCAGGAATAAGTCACCTAATAGGTACTATGAGTTCAAAAGTCATCTAAATGTTATTGTCATAAAAATGTAAGTTTGGACTAAAATAAAATGTCTTAAAGACTGACATTATCTGACTTAGTAAACTACATCATGTACTAAACAAATAGGGTTTATTTGGTCTGTTATCAACATACAGTGAATCAGTGAAAAGCAGTTTGTAGTACAAAAAGTGGCTCAATTACAAAAATATGGTTATCACAAAACTTGTGGTTTATACTAAAAGCAATATGGTAGGCTTTGCATAGTGAAGTCTTTCAGTATTACAACAAGCAGCAATCCTCAGATAGCTTATCAACATATTCTTTACGTTTGACTCCCATTATTCGGAAAACCAGGTCATCTTTGTTTCTTTAACACACCACTGCACTGAATTCAACAACAGCTCATCATTACAGAGTGTTCAAAGTATTACACGCTCATTTTACCATTTTTACAATGATTTCTATGCTATGAAGCTGTTAGGAAAGCGGGTTCAGATTGTTTTCATTAAAGGTGCTGAATCAACCAGCAAAGACTTGTCTAATCAAAACACATACTGATCAAATGTATCTAACATAATATGATTGTTGCTAAACTATGTGTGGTTCATTTTAAAATTATATAGTTCATCTCTTTACATAGTGCTGACTGTGTGAAACTACTGAGCTAATAGAATATGAAATACAGTAGTGGTAAATATTAATGCACTAATTATAAACAAGTGAGTACTCTACAAACATTACTGCATACATTTTATGTATGTAAGTGATTCATATATGACACACACTGCCAACAACCAATGATAGTTTGCCAACTTTAAAATGCCCGAGAGAGCAAGTTGTTACAATATGGCAAAATAACTGCATGAATGTCCATCTAGTTGGATCATATTTCTTTGATGGAAGAAGAAATAAATTCAGATATGAAAATCATAATGGATGACCGTTGCATAAACCTCACTGGATACAGCAAGGAAGAACAATGGCATCAGTTCACAGTTCTTTACTCTATCTGGATTTGGCAACATTAACCACAATAGTGGAAAAACAGCTTTTGGGTTTTCCATGTCCACCAGAAAGGCTTTGTGCTGAGAGAAGAAGATTGCTCTTCACGTTCTTCTGACTCAAAGCAATGTGCAGCGCTCTTTCAGACTTTTTTTCTTCTTGCCACTTTTCTTGCCATTTTTGTCTTTGTTCTCAGCCATCTTCTTAGCCCGCACCTCCCTCATTAGGTCAAAAAACACCTGAAAAGACAAGGACATCTTGAAGAACCCAATTTTCTCTCATTGAACAAAAGCTACCAACTGATGAGAATGAAGGCTAATGTGTGCTTTACAGAACTCTTTAGATCTTGGCATGTTAACACCACACACACCTCAGTAGCAAAGGAAACACCAGACACTAGATGTGAGAGGTTTAAATAACACCTGCACTCCCTAAGCAGGTCCTAATCACTGGCACCAAATGTTGAAATGTTGATTGTAATTTTATGGATTTGAAAGTGTGATAAATGTAGGGGTGCACTTTCTTTTTCCATGTGACTGATCCTTTTTTTGTTAAATTAAATCGTGAAAATGATTACAAAATGTACATTTTATGTTTAATTTGATAGTGTATCAACTTTATTAATAGGCACTGTTTCAAAGAGGATCAAATGTTTACTCGTCCAAATATGTCGAAAAGGCCAACAATTTCCATGGGGTGGGGTGTACTTATTTTTTCACAAGACAAATGTATACATATACATATATATATATACATTCATATTAGTAACTTTGCATCATGTTGGGCTGTATCACACCACCCTAACATGTTTTATTCCATATTTAACGTTAAGTATACATTTAATATGTACAGTAAGCTAAAATCAGGTCTAAATCAGCTTATAACAAACACCAGACTACAAGGTTATTTCACTAAGTTTATCAGGTGGTTGCTTTATCTTATTAGAGCAAATGCTACTCTTGCCTTATTAACAGCGCGGACAGTAATTAAAATTTAACACCAGTACATCCATGTACCCCAGTATATGCTACACTGCCCAAGGTAACAGTTTAGTTAATTTAATAGTTACAGGTTACAGTATTTTATAACATATTTAATCTTAAATGTACTCAGCTGAAAACCTGCATGCATCAAGATATTACATGTTACAAGATAAGCAGCTCCACTATGGGACAATATATGTGTAAACCATACCTTATCAACGTTGGCACGTGTTTTCGCTGAGGTTTCCACATACTGCACTCCCCATTCATCCGCTTTCTCCCGGGCCCCAGTCACAGAAACCTGCCTCTTGTCCTCCAAATCAGATTTATTTCCGACTAACAACAGAGGAATCTTATCCTCCTCTGCCTTCACACGCAGGATCTGCTCCCTGTCTCACACACACACACACACACACACAAACACACAGTCTAACAAAATGTTTAACTGTAGGTTCTTTATTGCTAGGGTTATTGCTTCTGTTTGTGTCCTGTGCCAACCACACAGCAAGACAGACAGACGATGCATTTATTCAACATGCAGGTTTGCGCAGGTTTTTGTGGCCATGACATCATAATGATGATGAAATCACAAGTATAGTCATAGCTTCAATACGGAAGCACAAACACTAGCAAAGACAGATAGTGACAAACACACTGTTCTAGATACAACAGAGCTTCACTTGAAAACCATGCATCATCATCATATCAACTTTGCTAGTTGTCCTGATCGTGATCTCAACACTACCGCTGCTGAAAGTGTGAATATTTCAAACTGAACATTTTGAAATGAAAATGTTGACCAAAGGAAGTCGGCCCTGACACAATCTGTTGTGGGTGAGGTTTGGAAATCAGCAGTGTGGAGAAAAAATATGGTGTCTAAGAGATATTAGGTTTATAATCTTCCATCAAAGAAAGCAACGTTGGGCATACAGGCTTGGTCAGTATGGAGCTTGGATGCTGACAAATGCATTTTGTATATTTGAATTATATACATGCCACATTAATATTTTTTCTGTGGTGTATTTCATACATTAGCATGTTTTATTCATTGTTTTAAACTTGCTAGGAATAGGATTTGCCTTTAAAAAACACTTAATTCAAAATTCTAATTCAAAGTTATAGTTTTGGGATTTAACAAAAATCAGAATGAGGTGTTTCAAAGGTGTTGCATGTGGAATTCTGAGGGAAAAGTCATCCTCAGAGTGGTCGAACTCAGCATTTAGCGGATCACAGTCGCCTGCCACGTTTGTGTCCATGACCGCACCGTGAAGTGAGATGTGGAGTAGAGTTAAAATGGAAGATATAAACCATAAAGAGGTAATAACATCCAAAGTTTTTTTATGTTCTACTGAAAGCTAAGTTTCTATTAAGTACTGAAGTTTTAGCTAGTTTTCTATGGTGGGGTTAAACACTGGATGGCATAACTATTTTGGTAACGGCCAGCATAACTATTTTGGTAACATTCTAGCTAGCTTAACTAGCTGGAATGTTACCAAAATAGTTATGATGGCCATTTACTAAGAATCCAGTGTTTAACTCCAACATAGAAAACTAGCTATTTTAGTAGAACCTTTTTTTGGACTAGACTGAAAAAGTGTCTACTTTTTTTCTCTGGGAATGTTTCCACTTTGGCTTGATAGACATCTAATTTGCTGGAGGGAATAAAACAAACAGACAAACAAAATAAAATTAATACAACCCAATAGAAACCCTCACAGAATTTGGAATGGTTTCAATGGTTATAATGGGAATTGTGTTGGTTTTAACGAAAACTGTAATGGTCCCTGTGGGTCTCTACTGGTAATTTGTTGCCTTCTATTGGTGGCATGTTATGTCTAGTGTATATCATTAAGGACCTACATCCTTAATACGTCCTACTATGTAATGGAAACCATTTGGTAATGGTTTTAATGGTTAACAGTTGATGGTTTGGTATTTGTAGTGGAAACCATTAGAATTTCTGTGATGGTCTATATTTTCAGTATTTATGAGAATTTTTGAGCTTTATACTTAGGGTTTGTTTTTTAAACCTCAAAGCTATAACCATCCATCCATTTTCTGTACCGCTTAGCCTACACAGGGTCGCAGGAATTTGAACCCCCAACTCCGAAAGTATGAGGCAAATGAGCTAACTAAAATAAATAAACAAACAAACAAACAAACAAACAAACAAACAAGCAAGCAAGCAAGCAAGTAAGTAAGTATTTCTGTCAGCTTCCAAGCTCCACAGGTCAGAGTTCAAACCTGTGGCCAAAACTCACTTTTAACATCTGGGAATGATGTCCACTGTCCATATTTTCATCTTGGAACGAAGGTCTGAGAATGCATTTTTATACCAATTCAAACATCGGCACATACCTGAACTCAGAGGTGGCACTGAATGACTCCTGCTCTGTGATGGAGAACACTAGGAGGAAGCCCTCTCCACTGCGGAAGTAATTATCTCTGATGGCTGCATAGTCCTCCTGTCCGGCTGTGTCCAGGATATCGATCTGAACCTCCTCTCCATCCAGCACAACCTTTTTCCTGTAGCTGTCTGCTTTAGTGGGTTCATAGTCTTCAACAAACTGGGGAATGAAATGAACCAAAGTGAGTGCTTTGAAAGTGCCCCTGTAAAATTTCATATAGCAGGCATTCCAGTATTGGATTCTCCTTACCAGGGGGTTTCATATTTAATTTAAACAAGAAAACATTAGATCAATCCATCAAGCTGTATTAGCAAGGAAAAATACATTTCTATCTATAAAAAAAAAAAAAAAAAAAATCACACAGGGATGAATTTCTGTTGTGTGTGTTATTGTTTTAAAGTAGGGAATAAAACAAGACGGGCATGCGAAACCGCATCAAATGTATTTATTTATTGATATCTTTTCCAGTTCACACACTGACACGATGTCTTATTTGGTAGAGGACTGTATGTGTGACATACTGTTTCACACTGGCACCAAACCAGAACCAATTCCTGCAAGCACAATTCATAGTCAATAAAATGTTTCTGATTCTGTATGGTATGTGCCAGACTTTCCAGAGAATATTAGGTGGTCCTAAACAAGCACATAAAGACATATGAGTCAAACAATATTTCAGTGTGAATCTCACCTCATCATACATGAACTGCAGTGTGAGTGCTGATTTGCCCACTCCTCCGCTTCCCACCATGATGACCTTGTGTAGAACCAGAGAGCTCTGGCCCTTGCTCTTGTTGGCTGCCATGTGTGCTCTGCTGCAGTAAAAGGGAAAAAAATCCACACTAAACGACTTGCTTATTAATTTTTATAATTAACATGTGCTCTTCAGTGGCAGCCAAGAGTTATTTTGTAATGAAATTCTGTGTTGACGTTTAGGTTAAAAGCACCAGCGGGATTTAGCCCTTGCTTCATCTTCTACCTAAAGAGAGCAATGCAGCAGCTCTATAGTCCTTTACTCTGACCTTCTTCAGGAAACAACAAAAACACAGCAATAACCAAAAAATTTGCACCAGAATCACTATGCACATCACATATATTTCAATAGTAACATACTTAAGGTGTTTCAGGGTGAGGTTTCCTTTAATGGTTGGTAAAGACACAAATGAGACACACCTGAATGACTCATGGAAACCTTGATAATTAGTTGAATTGAGAAAACATGAAACCGCTCCCCAGCTTCTCAGATGCCACACAGCTCAGATTTTCTACAGGAAGCAGGTTACCATAGATTACCTGTTACCATTATCTGGTTTTACATGCCACAGAGCCTTCTACTCTCCTACAAATGACTAGAGAGTCATGGTTATGTTAAATTGATCTTAGGTGTGAATGTATGTGTATGGTGCCGGGTGCGTTACACCCGGGATAAGTTCTGGATCCACTGTGATCCTGACTAGGATAGGTCAGTTATTGAAGGTGAATGAAATAACACACACTTTGTACAAATCATCACCATCAGCCTGTTCTCAGATAAATGAATCAACAGTTCTGTTGTTGTTTGTTAAACCAGTATTGCTCTATAATTCAGGTTTCCCCACCACTTTCTTACCTTCACAAGGATTCGTTGTGTAAGAGTACACAAAAAGTGAATTTATTATGCAAATCAATACTTCAAAATAAACTAATCTCCAGTGTCCTATCTCTAAAACCTGCTGATCTCAAGACACTCATCTGATCACAACACACACGTTTGGAGGTTAAAAACGCACTATTTATGTTAAAAAGCAACACTGGACTTCTTTTGTAAATGCATTTTAAATAATGCTATTGAGCGAATAACAGTTATGGGACACAGATTAGATTCTATCTGTCTCAAACGCTGATTTGAACTACTTTTGTTTTCTTTCTGGGTTCTTAAAAAGGACACCGCCCCTTCCGTAATTCTCTACCCAACAACCCGCATTCCCCTGCTCGCTCATTGGCTGAACAACGAGTGCGCGCTCTCGCGTCCGCCCCCTCATTGGACAACACAGCAATCAATCAAATGTTTTCCAACAAAAAAGAGAAGTACTCTTGAAAACGGTAATCCTCAAACTAAACAAAAATGTTAGATACGTCTTCACTAAAACATCTAAAAACCGAAACGTAAACTTATTTCGGCGCAAACCTTTAAATACTTGACTCACATTTTCAGTTACAACAGGAGGTAATTCTCCAAAGAAGCGCGTCCCCTGTTCCCAAACTGCTTACTCTTCCGAGGTCCCATCCACCGGAAATGCAGTGGCGCACATTATAGGGATATGATGTCACTAAACTGGCAAGCTATTTGAATGACCACGTTTACAGAATCGTCTCTAAGCGTTAATAACAGGGTTGGCAACACGCTTTCAGTCTCTGTCTCACGCTGCCCAAGTAAATCTCACGCCAAATTAAATAACAAGCCAACGTAAAAAAGTCACAAATCTGCTCACATGATTGTTTTGCTGTCAGTATCCAGAAGGTGTGGGGTTTAATTACATTCATGAAGCCCCGCAACTTGTTGATTAGACCGGTCTTAAATCAGCTGGATTCTGTACCAGTCACATTTCCTCCCGCTCGGTGTAAGGTCACTACATATAAGCCGCCGGACACGGAGATGTTGAGACGTCGTTGTGAAACGTAAGTGCTTGTGCACACAAATCATTCGATTTGCATGTCTAAAGTAGCTATTATTCATTCATTTATTCATTATTTACCGGAAATGTACCATGCGTGAGATTTGAAAATCATTAAGATTGCAGATGAGTATCCTAAAGTATTTTGAGAAGAGAGCGGGAAAGAAAACATAGGGACGATATTTCGAAGTCCCCGTGAAGTGCCTTGACTACAGTGCTATTTGATGTGTGGACGTAATTTCCTGAAACAGGAAGTCAGGGCGGGACATATCGAATGGCTCCGCCCCCTTTTGAATAGCCACTAGCTTTTAGTTTACCTCACAGCACTGGTTAATCCGTCCTGTTCTCTTCCATTTTTCCTTTATTGTATTCAATAACATGGTTAAATACAAAGCAAAATAAGTCAACTGCATTGTTTAAAAGTTCAGAGAGCGTGAAATAAAATAAAAAACAAAACAACAGCAGCAATAGAAAAGAACATTAATGTTTGGGTAGTTACATGAATTTGAAAAGCTTTATACTTAAATAAAATATTATTTTAATTTTTTTTTATCAGTTTTCACAAGTTTCTTGTTTTGTATTATCATGTTTGAAAAGGTTTTCAAAGTATACCTTAAAATCAGTGTTATAGAAGATAGTATATGAGGGTTTTGTTTTTAGTTCCCCTTGTGTTGTGAATGTAAAAATGTTGTTAAAATAAATAAAAGATTAATGATGTAATGTTGTTGGGTTTTCTTTCGCGGGGGGCGAGTTTGTAAACAAAATAAAATATCACATGGTTTTAAATTTAAGGTTTTGTTAAATGTAGTTGTCATGTCCATTTTGTCATGTCCAAAATGAGGTAGAGATAACAGATTTATTTTTATAAAGGTAGATATATTGTGAGGTTTAATCCATCTGGATTTACATGGAAGATTGGATCAGACAACAATGGAGTTTCTTATAAAATTATTATTAAAATGTTTATCAAAAATGGAAATACCATTTAGTTGGGGGCTTTGTAAGGTAAAACTGAAAATTTGGTTAAAGTTAGTATGCCACTGGGTTTAGCCTTAAAAAAAAAAAAAAAAAAAAAAATATATATATATATATATTTCATTTACAAGTGTATACAGTATCTCACAAAAGTGAGTACACCCCTCACATTTTTGTAAATGTTTGATT
>JANDJT010000002.1:7124917-7145739 GCA_024331685.1 Stegophilus panzeri
GCCAGAAAGCTTAAAATGGACTGTGGTTGGATCTTCCAGCAGGACAATGATCCAAAACATACATCAAAATCAACACAGAAATGGATTACTGACCACAAAATCAAGGTCCTGCCATGGCCATCCCAGTCCCCTGACCTGAAACACATAGAAAACCTGTGGGGTGAACTGAAGAAGAGAGTCACCAGAGTGGACCTTGAAATTTAAAGGATCTGGAGAGATTATGTATGGAGGAATGGTCTCAGATCCCTTGCCATGTATTCTCCAACCTCATCAGGCATTATAGGAGAAGACTCAGTGTTGTTAACTTGGCAAAGGGAGGTAGCACAAAGCATTGACTTAAAGGGTGCCAATAATTGTTGCACACCTATACTTCACAAATAGCCAATATTAATGGAGGGCACTGTATGTATGTGTGTGTGTGTATATATATATCATGCGGTGCAGATGGAGGGGAGGCAAAGATCTAAAACATCTTCCTATTCACATATTTAGGAGTGTGGAAAATTATTGTAGAGATATTTTTTTGTGTGTTTCATTATGAACATTTTTTTAATTGTTTAATTTTTTATGAAAATATTTTTAATTCTATCTACAATATTGTATTGTATTTAATTGTATCTATAATAATAATAAAAAAGGTTTCTTTGAGGAGGGGTACTGTTTTTACAATTTCTTTACAACAACCTATATATAGGTTCATTCAATTTAAGACAATATATACTGATATTAATAAAATATCAACAATCGACTCATGCTTTTCCTCATAAGAACAGGAAGTCGTAGATAATGCAGTAGTTGATAGAAAGGACCTGTGTGAAGCCTTTTGCTTTATTAATAGGCACATTCTATATTGTGCCACCAAAGGCTCCAGATGGTTGCGGCTGCTGCCGCTGCTGAGGTGCTGGATTTCCATTGATGCACAAAGCAGACCTATTCTTTCATGCATATTCATGCCAGGAGGACGCTTGTTAGGAGTGACGATTACCTCCCTTCATTTGAATATTCATAAAGGGACAAGCTCGGGAAAAGGGTGACGTCTGGGTGTCTCATGAATATTCATAGGAAAACTGCCCAAAGGTTTTAAGGGCTCACAGTGAGCAGTTTTCATGGTACATCTGGGGAAGGATACACCTCCTCAAGTACAAAAAATAATGAGTATGGTTCACAGTTATTGGGAGCTCTTTCTGGATGAGTACAGCAGATGCTGCTCTTTTGTGAATTCCTGCAGCGTGTGGATATGCTTGACCAAGAGGATTACAATGAGTTATTATTGTTCTTTAAACAATACTGATTTAAAAGCTTCATGTCACAGCAGATTAGAAAGCTCTTAAAGGGTTAAGTAGGTGAGGGGCAACTGGGTACAATGATAATAACCTTTTGTTTTATTGCTCATTTAACAATGATAAAGAGCAGCATGTAAACCAAGTGAACCTTCTGAACATTAATAAGGTCAATTTGTTGATCAGTTACAACAAAGTAACAGGGCAAAAAAACAAAAAAAAACAAACAAACCCCAAACTAGCACATAAATTAATGTGCCAATTAATACCAGATAAATGAAAACAAAAAACAGAAGTCATAATACTGCTATTGTGATTATTTTTTAATTAATAATTAAAAATAATAATCAATTACCAATATTATTCATTCATCTTCAGAAACCACTTTATCCTGTTCAATGTTGTGGTGGGAACTGGGAACCTGGGAATTAGGCATGAATACGCCTTGGATAGGATGTCAAGCACCATGTTCACACACACTCACATATAGGGGTAATTTAGATTTGCCAAATCTACTACCATCTACAACCCCAATTCCAAAAAAGTTGGGACACTGTGTAAAACATAAATAAATGTAAATAAAAACAGAATGCAATGATTTGCAAATATCATAAACCCATATGTTATTCACAATAGAACATAGAAAACATTTCAAATGTTTAAACTGAGGAAATGTACCATTTTAAGAAAAAAATAAGGTAAATTTTGAATTTGATGGCCTCAACATGTCTCAAAAAAGTTGGGACGGGGGCAACAAAAGGCTGGAAAAGTAAGTGTTACTAAAAAGAAACAGCTGGAGGTTAATTGGCAACAGGTCTGTAATGTGATTGGGTATAAAAAGAGTATCTTATGCAATGCTACCTACTGTATCACATGACTAATATCAAATGATATCACGATACATATGAATAAATTAAAGCTTTAGTGAAAATAAAGTTCATATTGCTTAGGTTATCACCTAATAAGGAATATTTCAAAATCCTTGAGGCTAAGAACAATTTGTGGTCTGATTCTAGTCTCAAAATAAATATTCCTTACTGTATTTGAATATATTTTGGAAAGGTATATATTACAAACCTAACATGTACCTAACCCAAGTTATAGGACATGAAAAAACTGGATGTACAGAGGGGCCCAAGAGTCTGAGACTATGCTTAAAATCTGGGAATTTTTTTTTAATTTAAAACTGGAACAGAAAACAGAAAGTTTTAGAATTTTGAAACATTTAAAACAAAGAAAGCAAATGTTGGATATCTTGAGTATATTGAATGTAGAGTCCAGGTCAGCTTAAGTGTCCACTGTCAATAATACATACGAGAAAAGACATTCGGAAATTCAGTATAAATTAGAAAACAATGCAAAGTAGAAGCACTAGTAGTCTCAGACTTTTGGACCCCATTGTATAAAAGAAGATAGGTCACAAACACAAAAAAGATGGGATATTGACTTATGTGCCATCTGTTATATCTACAACAAGATTTTTGTTTGGCTTTGAGTACAAGATGTCTTGCTTCTAAAAGCAGGCCCAGGTGATTCAATATCCCAGCTCATCACTATATAAGGTTTCACTCCAGGAGAGTTAATGTTCCCAGAAAAAGTGCATACCTGGCATTTCCTCTTATTTTCTAGGGTAATTGCTCATGGGCATGGATTCCAAACTCTAATTAAACTTCTTTCTTTGACATATTGGTCTCTTTTCGCTTTAGGTTAATGATTTCCTACATTACCCACAATGGTATTCAACCACCTGCTAATAACTCCTCGTGCGTACACTCTGCTCAAACAAATCAGCTTCAAAAGCTTCAACATTCAAACTAATATTGCCATCAGTACCATCATACTTATAATCTTGTACTAGCCAAGTCGAGTCTCTACTGTAACTGTGCACTACTTCTCCACTACTTCTACATGGGATTTCTCATTAGTGTGACATCACAGGAACATGGAGCGTGAGAAAAAAGTGGCCTCTTGTTTTAGGAGCTAAAAATTTTTGAGTTTGCTAAATATTTTTTTCTCCAAATAAACACAATTACAACTTTTCTATTAATGTCTCCCTGTGACAGCTGAGAACTGCCAACTTCTCACAGGAATAACAAACATACAGCACCAACGAACAAATTAGCACCATAATCACTAAACACATTGAAATAATTTCATGTAAACTTATGAAATGTGTTTCAGGGTTGTTGAAATAGGACAAAAAAAACAACAACCCACATTTACTTTGTTTATGTTTACCATTATGAGGCCAGACTACTTAGACCCATCCATATTTTAATTATTCCATGAATAAGTTTAACACCTATAAATTTGCTTTAGATTCTATCATGGCTGCCCTTTAAGTTTATTTAGTTCTACACAGCTCCAACAAGTGTTGAATTTAATAGGAAAGGAATCATACAGAAAACTTTGGGTATGTCTCAATCAGCTCCCTAGTCCATTAGTCAGGGCACTGATCAGGGAGTAGGCTATTTTAAAGGCTGTCTCAATTGCAAAATCCTACAAATGTAAGTAGCTTGTTATCGTTATTGTGGCTCTCAATTTGATTACTTACATTTCACATTACATTTTACATCTTACATTAGCAATTTTAATTTAATTTGATGTTCTATATATGGTTTGTTTGAGACTAATGATTTTGAAGTGTTTAAAAAAACACTTCTTTTAAAAATCCACTAGCTTGAATACGACCCTGCTTGACATATTATGACAGAAATGAATGTTATTAAGCTAACAAATTTATATAACATATAAAACTTAAATATTTTCATGTTTGTCCATTTTGGTGACATTTTACAACGTGAGTACGTAGTCATGTCGCTGGAAATTCAGTTATCAGTCTACCAATGTATAGTGAGCCAGGGTCCTTACCAGTACCCCAACTCATGTGCATGATATACTGAGTCATGACCTACTGAACTAGGGAGCTGGTTGAGACATACATTTAGTCTACACTCTCACGTATCCCAACTATTAAGAAGGTAGAATACTTTTTGTCTTTTGCATGAGAAAAATGAGGTAGTTCCAGTTCATGTGGCACCATCTATGAGCTTCCAAACAGACTCCTAGCCACATCTTTTTGTTCTGATACTTCCCTCTGCCTGTATTTGGTGTAAATATCCCATAGTTGCTCTAGTCAATGCACATGGCGGAAATTAGACTTCTGGATTCATTGTTTGCACATTTGCTTGCGGTTGTGGAAGCAGCAACACAAACAATTCTAATGGAAAACTCAAATATTCCACTTTGCTTTCTGTCTCTTATCTATCTAGATTATTGGTTTGCAGAACAAACCCACGTTAAACAGGGTTGCCATGCCTGATTTATAAAAAAAAAAAAAAAAAGCCCCAAAAAAAGGCCAATAGTCACATGCCTCCTCCATGCTGCTATTAAAAGTCTGACAGTTACCATTCATACTAAAATACATGGCAATATTTAAAAGGAATGTCATCCAAGTCTGGAACCTCAGGCATGACTGTTGTTTCTCAGACTTGTTTGAGTTTGTTAGTGGATTTTTCAGCCCATTGGTATGCCAGAGTTATGGAGTTTGTAGCAACACCTGAAGATTAGCGCCACATTCCTGAGGGTCAGTGTTCACAATGTGAAACTCTCATGCACCGTTGCTCCTCCTAATGCTCCTGCATTGCTTCTTACCGCTGATCTGGGACCCAAGTCAAATCCCGTCCTTAAGCAATTTAGGAGAAACAACAAAACTGATCTTCGGATTAAGGGGCACAAAAGAGCTGCACATGCTTGGCTGTTGTTGGGATGCAGTCGCTTCTGTTTGCTCTTTGACTCCAGGAGAGTCTAAAACCAAACCAATCACTAACAGGGCGGCTATTTTGGGGCCAAGACTGCACAGCTCACTAATCTGTTGGCATGAATGACTTCATCAGTCAAGAAGGCTGTGGTGCAAAAGAGTGTCGAACACATATCATTAAGAGGGCTTAAATAAACGCGTGGTGAGAATATGAAATGTCTTTAGCCTCTTAGGGAGATTTATGGAGCAGTGTGGAAATGTTTTTTTTTCAAGACATCACACTCAAAGGCTAAATCTTTTCATATTCCCATACCACAAAAAAAGATATTTAATTTTTTCCTTCATATTTACAATAGTTTCGATGTCAAGACTGGATAAATTAAAAGAACAAAAAGAAACAAGTCTCATTTAACAATAACAACACTCATGAAAGGCATTTTGTTTATCAGTCCCTCTCATTCCATGCTTGTTTGTTTAATGTAATTTCAAGTTCATATGCATAAAATCCAACAGATACTGGCAAGAGTCTTGTTTATCTTACATGTACTTGCATGACTGATTGCTAAAAAATGGTTCAGCCAACATTTCATGAAGTAATTTAGCCTCTCTAGTTTCAGCAAACTAGCTGACTGACCTGGTAATCGCATATGTGATGTTGGAATTAAAAAAGGCTATGTGCCAACACATGTCTCATGACAGCACTCCAAGAAATTTTGAAGCTGATGCCATTCTCTGTCAGGTACTGAAAGTGGACTTTGCATTGTACATTGCATGATTAGCAGCTAGAAGTTGTGCTAAAGGAATTTTGATGAACCTGGGACACAGGACTAGGAGAGCGCAAGAAAGAATGTGTTAACAACATGAATGATCCTCTGTACAGCAGCTATGGTGTTTGCGTCCTCACTATGGACGGAGTTGCTCTTTGTCATAACATTCATTCATGATTTTCAATGTGTTGGTCAACGCTAGACTAAGACAGAAAGCTCAGGGCTCCAGGTCAGGTCCATAGTTGTGGACAAAATCATGCAATACGACAACCCTCCCTTCCACACACCCCAGTGCCAGTCAAAAGTTTGGACACACTTACTCATGCTACAATTTAACTATATTCTATGACTTTATAATGAAAAGAATAGTAATTAAGACATTAACACAAGGGATTATGTAGTGAACCAGAACGCAAAGCTCTTTAAAATTTTTTAATTCTTAATAATGTTCCTTTTGGGGACAGGCTGGGGTTCAAAGTGGCTTAGTGGGTAGCATGGTTGCCTCGCACCTCCCAGGTTGGGGGTTTGAATCCCACCTCTGCCCTGTGTGCATGTTTGTATGTTCTGAGTTGAACGTTCTCCCCATGCTTGAGGGGGTACTCTGGTTTTCTCCCCCAGTCCAAAGACATGCACTGTTGACTGATTGGCATTTCCAAATTGTCAGTAGTGTGAATGTGTGCGTGATTGTGCCCTGCAATGAGTTGGCACCCCATCTAAGGTGCTCCCTGCCTTGTGTCCCAAGTTCCCTTGGAAAGCTCCCCGCGACCCTATGTAGGATAAATGTTACAGAATGTTGGATGGATGGATTAATTCCTAAGCTTCCTAATGAAGCTTTGATACTTTTGGCTTCTTCACAAACAGCTTCATGGGGGAGCTTCACCTTGTAGGGTTTTCTTAAAGCACCAAAATAGGCCAAGCACTTATTGGATGCTTCTCTTAAAAACCCACACTAGAAATCAATATATAATCAATATGTGATCTTCAGTGGTGCAAATGATCTATTTTATGATTAAATAAATCAAATGAGTTTTTGGTTTACACTTCTTTCATCGACAAGCTTGTCTATGGTGATAATGCTGCTAGTGGGAATGAATTTATAGATACTGAAGCAGTTTTAGTCCGTTAATGTGTCCAGCTTTCTCAACACCTCATCTGTACACTCTTTTCAAACAGATCAGCTTAGAAAAGCTTCAAAATTCATGCTAAAGGCATTGTGCTCGTCATCTTGTAGCTTGCTAACTAGCAGAGCCGAGTCTCTGTTGTAACACCATCATGTAGCTACGTTGCATTCAGGAACTCTGAATCCAATATTTGCTGTCTCCACTATTTCTACGCTGGATTCCTCATTAATATGATGTGGAAAATGTTATGTGAGAAAAGAAGCTCTTGTGCTTTTGTCTGTAGGTGCTAACAGCAAAATCATACCAGTTGATCCATTATGTTTGAAACTGTTAATATTTTTTGTGTTAGCAAGGTTCCCCTGTGATGTCAGTGCAGCAGATAACTGCTAACTTCTCACAGGAATAATAAAAATACAGTAACAACCAATTAGCAAATTAGCACCAGGATCACTAAGCACATAACAAACATTTCAATATAAAAATTGATGGTTGAGTTTAAATACTTGTTTATTTGAAATAAAAACTACCTGTTGTAGGTAAAATCTACTTACTTAAAATACACTTTGTTTTAGAAATACATTCATACCTAGGTCTAAATGTCTTAGAAAAAAAGTTCAACCATAAGTCTTAACCAAAATTTCTTTAAGCCAATGAGAGATAGACATCTAATGCGTCTAAACTGATAGTGTATGTGAGCATGCAGAATAGACATTCAGCCTGTGTTTCTCCCAGCCGCTTGAGTATTTGGAGGTTTAATGATGTCTATCAAGCCCTAAGGTCTAGCTCATCAGCCAGGACAAGAGGACAAGGAGCATTCAGTCTATTTATTAACCAAGTGATCCATCTTCAATAACAGTGCCTCAGTGGAACTGTTCTAATGATCAACATGGATGACTGCCAAGAACAAAGCTTTCAGTCTGGCAAAAAATGATCCAATCAGGGTTCAAAAGCCCGGTTAATGGTGTTAATGATATATTAGATGATGCTAATAACTTACAAGGGATTATATAATCACTTTCTGAGTGTTCTACGTGTAAAGGGGCATTTGACATTTGTAAGATTCAGTTTTCCATATGGACATATATACTGTATGATCATATTACCTGATTAAGACACTTATATTTAACAATACAATTTTTTATTTTTTTGTCTACAAATTAGTGCATTTTGAATTTGGAGTCCATGAATTTCTTTGTCATGTTTAATGACGTTTAAAGAAAAGCAAAACTGATGACCAACTTAATGACTTTGCAATAACAACAAAGGCCACATATAGAAAACAAATCTTGCTGGGAAAACACTCTACCAATCCCATTGCAAGAAAGGTGCTTTTCTTTCTCCCAGCCCTCTAATCAGAGCTGGAGAAGACAGGGAGCAGCTGGGGCAGCGATATGAAAGGGATCATTTCATGGGAAAAGCAGGTTAAAACCATCTCCTGGTCTTTAATAATAAACGTTGACTATGGAAAAACAAAACATGAAATGCTGTGTTATTTTCCCCTTCCAAGCATGAAATACTGCTGCCAGTATTTGCTGTATAAATCATGTGCCCCGAGTAAACTTGACACACACTTACCTCTTAATATGGATCTCAAATTACAGCAGAAAACTGACAAAACTCAGGTGGTTCATTGATAGATCAAGGCTACAATACTTTTGGGAAACTTAACATTATTCAAGGTTATTGAACCAAATGCATTTCTCCTTCATGTGGCAAGTGGTGCCTAAAGGGCACAATTTCAAATGGTGCATTAATAAAACCAAAAATTGTTTTGTTAAAATACCTGCATAACCTACATGTCCGATACAACATATTCAAGTCCAGATCGAGTTTTTTGGGGACACAATCTCTGTAATATATGCATGTTTAGATTTTAATTTTGTTAAAAATATTTCTGAACAAGAGATCACAAGCATATTCTTATTTTTATTTATTTATTTTGCTGTCTGGTGCTTTCTTGTTCTTTTTTTCACACCATCTGCCATCTGTAGTTTAATTGAGCAGGTCTTGTGGAGTTAACACAAGAAATTTCTCTTTGATAGGTTTCCTTTATCCCTTAATTGAGGTGTAGTTGAATATCCACGCTAGAATACATCAGGTCATCTACCTAACCAGAATCATTTGTTTTTTTCTTCATTCAAACAAAACAGGAGGTCTTCATTCATGCGTTAATTACAGGGGCCTGAATGATGGACTGTTAACCGATACCCTTTAGCCTTGGTTTAGTACATGAACAACTAAAAACAGCCAGTATATTCACTAAACTTGATCTCAGATATACATACAATCTGATCCATATTTGAGATAAAAATGAATGGAAGATGGCTTTAAGCACCACCTCTTGCCACTTCGAATATCTCATAATGGCATATGGACTGTTAAAAGACCCTCCTCTGTCATTCAGGCTTTCATGAATGATATTCTCATGGTCATGCTAGGAAAACTTGTCATAGTGTTCATTGATGACATTATGATCTACTCTTGCTCCTTTGAAGAACATAATCAGCATGTGAAAAAGATCTTACAAAAACATCAGGTCATGACACCTCCAAACAGAGTTGAGCCCTGTCATTCCCCAGGATAGGGGCATTACCCTCTATTGTGTCCAGTGGCTTTCTTTCTTTTTCCATAAACTCTCACCATCAGAACACAAGTTTGACATCAGAAACAGAGCTGTACAGTGGTGCCTGAAAGTTTGTGAACCCTTTAGAATTTTCTACATATCTACATAAATATGACACATAATATGATATATTAACAAGGTTATTTTACCTTTTATTGTTTGCTATTTTTCCCTAAAATGTTTCTGATTGTTTTTCACTTAATTTATATATGTTGTAATTTCATGTTGAGGGTGGGAAAAGTTCTGACATGATTTATCTTAGTTTAATTTTTTTTCCATCACAAAAACTTGCCATTTTAGCAGGGGTGTGTAGACTTTTTATATCTACTGTACCTCAGAAGTCTGGAGAGCTTAATAAAAAAACCCAACATCAGGATATCATCTACAAACTAACGGTCAAGTAAACATGTTGTGCCAAAAATCAAGAGGTTTGGTTTTGTTTTGTATCTTGAGCAAAGTTCAAAATTCCTTGCATCAGTTGGTCACCCAATTGACTACTCTATGTTACGGTGTGTGCTACCAGCCCCCCCTGGAAAGCAACAACTACCAATATGCCAAAAGCTGTGATAAGTGATTACAAAAAAGTGAAGAATTCTGAGAAAGCACACACAAACCACACAAACTTGTTATGAATCCCCTTCATTTTACATATCCTTCTTGAAACCATTGATTCCCATCCCATACATGAAAGAGCTTCAGTTAATGCGCCCCTTGACCTAGAAGGCCAACCAGCATACACCATCAAAGAGATCCTGGATTCCAGACGTTGGGGAAGTAGGATGTAATATCTCACTGACTGGGAGTGGTACAGTCCAGAGGATTGGGAGTGAGATTCTGAGGATCTCAGGATATCTTCAACCCCATGGTTATCAGATAACATATTGTTCTTGTAAATTTGTTCTTGTAAAAAAAACTTCAACTGAACTTTTTAAACTTTAATAAAAACTGAATAACAATAAGACACCTGTGTGTGTTAACTCTCACACCTGTGTGTGTTAACAGCTTAGTGGCTGTTTTTTGTTAACATGAGAAAGAATATGAAAAGAGAAGTTAGACAAAACCAGTTTGAGGACTGCACTGAGCATAGTGTGTAAGTGTCTGTTCTTTGCTCGAGTGCTTGAGAATAAAGTTGGTTTCTCCATATGGTCTCGTCCATTCGTTTGTTAGTGGAAAGAAGGAATATCTATCACATTTCAATTTCTGATCCTGCCTAGTTTAATCTGTTTGCTGATTGCCTTCTACATCCTTATAAAATCCAATATTTGCATCCAACACTGTCAGTGTCAGACATATTTCACTTGTCATTTAGGTGCGTTATGCCTAAAAATTCCTAACTGCCTTAAACTGGCCAATAATTATTTTACTATGACTCACTAATAATTTAGCTATCTGCAAACATTTACATGGATGGATATATTACTCTTCTAAAGATGTCACAGACCTCTTTGTTGTCTTGTTTGTTGTCTGCTTTTCTTTAATATCCTTAAGGATTGTATGAACATTTTTCACCCCAGAATGTGTTTGTTTTATATATATATTGTGTTTTGTTTGTAATGTTTTTGTACATATTTCATGTAGTTGGGAAGGAGAACAAAAAGGACTAAGACATTGAAGATTTAACCAACAAAAGAATCAACAAAAAAGTGTGGCATAAAGCACAGTGCAAAAGTGAGAGAGGGAGAGAGAAATTGAGTTAGAAAGCTGACTGGTAAATAGATTGAATTGGCAAAGAAAAGCTGGATTCCTGAAGGCCATCTCTTAGGCCAAAGTTTGGGCTGGTTTGTGAGGGGAATACCAAGCAAGAGGTTCTGTTCCTGCACAACAATAGCGAGAGGGCACACTGCGCCAGCTCAGATTTCAAAGGCCCTGAAAAAGTTCCCGTCTCATTTGCCCTGTGACAAACATCCCCTAGCACAGCACAAAGCCATATTGTAATGTTAACCATATCGATCATATAAACAAATGCATCAGCAGCGACTACCGCTGTCCGGAACAATATGAGGTTGTTTGTTTGGACTGTTAGCAGGACTACAAAAAAGTCCTTGTTGGAAAAGAAAGACAGCCAAAGAAAGGCACTGCAGATGACTCAAATGTTTAGCCTTTAATTAAGGCAAAGCCATCTGTGAAAGGCTATACTGAAATTAAGGACTTACCAGACCATTTGAATGTATAACCATAAGCTATAACTGATGCAAATGTCTAAATTGTTTACATATTTGTTGTCCAAGACATCTGGCATTTGTTTATGCTTCCTAGACTTTACTTGGAATAACTTAATAGATAAAATTTGGATTCGTTCCTAAATCTATTTAACTAAAGCATGTACTGCTGAGGCAATAACACACTTTAATGACATGCGCTTCTACCAATTAGGACTCTTGGAGGAGTTTGTTGAAATGTGAAAACTTACATGTTTACAAATATACAGAATATTTTGTATACTTTAGTAGCATTTTTTTCTTTTCACATGGCAAAGGAAGTAAATGAATGTTTACAAGGAAAAACAAATTCACAAATAGTAGACTCAAAACTCTGAGTTCATTACCAAAAACTAACCTTTTTAAACAAGGGTTGAAAATATTTACCAATCCAGGCAAAAGTTAATACAAGAAGTAGGGATGATAATGCACACTGAGTTCAACAAACAATATCAAGTCACTTAGGCAGTTGATAGCTTGTTCTAGTAGTGGAAATCCCACTCTGGCAGTGGAGAGACTGGTCTATCATTTGAGAGAGGGCTTTGGCAATGGCGATCGCACTGGCAGTAGAGAGTCTATTCTGGAAATGACCTTCCCATTCTGGCAGTTGAGAGACCACTCTGGCAGTGCAGAGATGACTCTGGCAGAGGAGAGATCACTCTAACAGTAGAGAGACCACTCTGGCAGTGCAGAGATGACTCTGGCAGTGCAGAGATAACTCTGGCAGTGGAGAGACCACTCTGAAGGTGAGAGACTGCTCAGGAAGTGACAGTCCCATGCTGACAGTGGAGAGACCACCCTGTTGGTAGAGTGGTCACTTTGGCAGTGGAGACCTCGCTCTGGTAGTGGAGATCCTGCTCTGAAAGTGGAACTAATGTGTTGGCATTGGAGAGTCTGCTCTGCAAGTGAAGAGACTGCTTTGGCAGTGTAAAGACCACTCTGACAGTTGAGAGACTGTTCTGGCAGTTGAGAGACTGTTCTGATATAAGAAACCTCACCTTGCCAGTAGAAATACTTTCTGGCTGTGGAGAGTTTACTCTGGCAGTGCAGAAACTACTCTAGAAGTGACAATCCCACGGTGGAAGTGGAGAACCCACTCCAGAAGTGAAGAGTTGTCTTGGGGAGTGGAGAACCCACTCTGGTAGTAGAGAGTCTACTAATGCAGTTAAGAATCTGTTTTTGCAGAGGAGAAATCATTCTGGCTGTGGAGACTCCTTTCAGACAGTGGAGACTCCACGCTGACAGTCCTCCTCTTGTAGTGGAGACTTACAGAGTTATTTCTGGCACTCTAAAACTTGCTCAGGCAGTGGAGAGCACATTCTGGCAGTGAAGAGCCTGATCTGGCAGTGAAGAGGGTGTTCTGGCAGTGGAAAGCCCGCTCAAGGCACAACAGCATCCACATGGGTGCTGATTCATCTGGTACCGCTGCAGAAATCCAATTTGACTGCAGTCATGCTGCTGCTCTTTTTCTCCAGCACCCTTACTGAATTAGTCCAAGAATACATTAGCATATTAAACAGCAACCTTAACACACAATGTCTCTCTCTTGCTTCAAATGTATAGTCTTGGTCTACCCATTAAATCCCACTGTCTTTTGGTACATAAGTGTGTAATTTGCCAAAATTACCGTGTAGTCAAATACACACACTGAAATTACGAGAATTTTGTCTGGTCCCAAGAATATTTTCATACTAAGAAGATGAGTTTACCAAAAAGTAAGGGACCACACTTACTAAGTAAAAAATGAAATCAAATAACCAGATCCAGGAGTGTGTATACATGATCAAATAATGGGCAAACCCCTTCTTGGCCTCTAAAAGTGGAGGGTGGCTTCATTTCCATAAGAAGTGCACCAAAGCAAAAGCCATTGCACACCCATTGTTTCAGCTCTGCAGCTGTCATGTGCCTCACATTATGCATTCTTCATTCTGCCATGCTAATTTTTTGGAGGGACAATTTTTCTACAATAAGTGCTCCGGTGGCTAACAGAAAGCCTTTGATGGGCTGAACCCCAGGGAGCTGTATGCCGCGCCAAGTCAAACAATGGCCTAACGCTGGGACTGAGCCTGTCTCTCCCAGTAACATGGCGTGAAGTTCACGGCAACCAGAGCTTTGGCCCACCACCTGGTCTCTTACCCTGTCTGGCTATTAATCAAGATATCAATCAATATTGACAAAAATTAATGAGCAATTAATGGGCAAATTACTAAGCAAAGGAACATAAGCTGACATTAGTTGGAGCCTCTTTTTAGAACTGAGTTCAAGTATTGTTCTGTAACATTAGAGCACTTTGCGAATTCCCTGACCTCAATCACCTGAGATCTCTCCCAGAGGGATGGCTTCTCCTTTTGAAGTGCAACTTTCTCACACTGCATTTAAAATGTTTTTTTTTTAAATTTAGAATAATAAAAGTAGAGCTCAAAAGAGGACACGGTTTGTAGTTTGTAGATGTAACACCATACATTGGCAAATAGAACATCATGATATCACAACTGTAAATTTAAACACTGAATGATGTAACAGTTATTGAAAGACAAAGTATATAATAACCACATGTACATTATTTTACATTTGGAATGTTTATTCATACTTATTTCCTTTAACACAGCTGTGATATATTTTTATGTATCATCTGCCAAATGGTAAATGTGGGACACAGAGAAAAAAAGGCTGTTGAACTAGATTTGGTCATTGGAGAGTGTTTGAAATAAGAGCAGTGTGCTGGCTGAGGCATTGCGTTGGTACAGGAGGCTAATGTTTGATTTCATTGTACTCTGCAAATTCTCCGCTCCGCAGCCTGAGGGCTAGTCCTCTCTCAGCCCAGCAAAGTCAACTCAATTTGGGTTATTAGAGACCTGAGGCTCAGTCGACCACCGGGAGTCCAAAATTATGTGGCCGCTTTGCCTTGCCCAAAAATAGTCTTCTTTCAACCCCCAGCATGGGACGGGGATTTGAAAGTCAGACATTTATCTCTTGCACTAGCTTTCCTTTTAAAATATATTTTGGCCCACTTGATGTAATCTTCCTTGACATAAGAGATTAGTGGTGATTTGTGACATAAATCAATGAACATAATTGTACTTAGTATTCACCCTATAATTATGATTATTAAACTGGATTTTGAAGTAGAAGCTTTAGTGACAGATTTTGAAGGTCTGAGAGAGTCTTTTGGTAAAATCAATATAAACTACCATAGAAAGAGTAAATAAGTGTGTAATTTGTATGTTTTAAAAGGTGAGAGGGGAGCTGAAATAAATTTTGTATAAAATCTTATATTGGTAATGTAAATGAATCACATAAAAAGGCACTAAGTACATTGTATCAGTGTATTTGCTGAAGAAATGCTTTTTTTTTGCTAACAATTACCTCCTGTTTCTTCTATAGGGTCATTGGGCAATCCTTATTAATTATATAGTCTTGCGCTAAAGCCAATGAAATTTACCAGCAGTGTTTTTAAGACCAATTTGTTTACTACTGGCGTTGCATTTTCCATTCAAACACCTCTAGCACATGTTTAAAAAAGAAAGGCTGAATCATCTCCATTGAGCCTTCATTTATTTGCAAAGACGTCCCTAGAGTTTTTTCCCCCTCAACTTAATGAGTTATAATTAGACCTTAAAATTAGCCAACTGCAATATCAGTAGAGTTCTTAATAGACTATTAATTGTTTTGATTAGTGGCAATAGATAGATCAGCACACCTGTGTAATTTTGTAGTCTAGGGTCTGTTCTTATGAAAGCAGCAAAAATATCCAGAAATAAACTGACCTTGGATTTCATTCCATGAGATTATTTAGGGTCCTGATCAACAGTTTGCCACTTATTCGTTTAGAATTAACACCCAGAGAGTCTGCATGGGCCTACTATACCGATCTTAATTTTTATCTTGATTTGGCTCTTGCTTCAATTAACAAATCAATTGTTAAATATGAGAACCAAGACCAAGGGATGAGAAACAAGGAAGCTAGGAATCAGAAAGTAAAAAAAACCCACAGGAAACCACTGCTCAGAATTGCAGATTGACATTAGCAAGACATTGCCAGAAACATTTACAAACTGGAGACTGGAGACTATATACATACACACACACACACACACACACACACACACACTCTAATGGGCACTAACGAGACAAAACAAGTCCAATAACAAGAGGCAGGTGCAAACAATGATTGGGAGGAAAACAGCAAACAGGAACTGTGGAAAACCAGAAAGGAGAAAAACAGAAATCAGAAAAACAGGAAGTATAACAAGCGTTAAATGGGAGGCTTATGTGATACAAATACAAAGTGATCAGAGACAGGCCACATGCATCATGAGGCACCAGGGAAGAGGTCAGAGTTTGGATGAGCTGATCCTGGGAATATTTAGATTGATGCAAAGTCCTGAGTTTGTTCACTTGCACAGAAATTAAGATCTTTCATTCTTTCATCAGTAACAGCCTTTTTCCTGCCCTATGTCATGATGGAACTGGAGCATACCCTAGCAATTCTGTGCACAAGGTGGGAATACACACTGGATAAGACACAAAGCCATTGCAGGGCACCATGCACAACCATGCACCTACTGGGCTGTTTTTGAGAGGAAGCCCACATAGACACAGCATGAACATGCAAAACTCAGGCATGAACTGGGGCCCTGGAGCTGTGACATAGCAAAGCTGCATATTTATGTATGCATTTACACTACATTACATGATATTTAAGATCTAGCCTATCTCTTGCATGAATATTTCAGAGAGACATGACATAATCAAGTGGCGGGAAGTGGACTGAAGTGTGTCTCTGTGTGTATATATGTATATATGTGTGTGTGTGTGTCAGGGGTATTTAGAGGACCAGAATGAGGGAGTGTTAATGACAGAGCTCTGTGCCAGTGCAGAGTGAAATACCCTTGGGAAGTCTTGCACGCTGCACCCCATGGTGCCTGTAATGCTCTTGGCTCAGCCAGATTTGAAGCAAGGGCCATAAGGTCAGGAGAGTCGTGAGCCTCGCTGCAGGCTCCAGACACGTCAAGCCAATCTGCGTCAGCCATAGTGGTCATACACGTAAACATGCACACCCCAAGTGCGTTAAGGATTTAGTCATGCCTACCAGGGAAGACCCCTGTCTGGGCAAAGTGCAGTCACTGCCAGTACACAATTGTGCTTATCATCCAGAACAATACACCAAAATGATTGAATAAACTTGCAAATCCATTTAAACAATCTCTGGAGATTTTGCAAACACTGCCACTCAGTGTTACATGCTGAAATCTGAGATTATTATGATAATGGGCATTAATATGGTTCTGATGGGGCAGTGCAGATAGTTTATTCCTTAAATATCGTATCTATTTTAAACACAGAGGTAGAGACAGTTGAAAGAGATACACACACGCCCCACCACATTTACCATTATGGTTCAACTCCAATTTATAGGCCCTGGGGGTGCTGACAAGGGTATAATCTATCACTGGGGCACAGAGTACTAAACAGTTATGGAGGTAGGACTGCAGCACAGCGACTCTAGTAGAGCACAATCACTGATCAAGCCAAAATAAAATAGCTCATTTAGAACGGCAAAACAGTCTGCTTGATTTATTGTTCTATTAACCAACTCATAACCAAAGCAATAATTTAGATTTATAAATAGATATGAAAGAAGCTTATTTACCATAAATGCCAACCAGTGAAAAACCTTTACAACTGAACTCAGCCACCATTTAAAAGGTTTCTACAGCTGAATACTTTTAATACATACATTTGAATACAGTTAAACATAAACGTCGATGTGCACACATCGTTTTACTTTGTTGATATATTCTCATGAGTCTCCACTGTTTCCATATTAGGATGTCCATTTCCACAAACTGCATCTTTTTTATGGATACTGAAGAGTTTTAAATTTTCTAATAAATTGCAAGGGAAACTAAAAACACATGTAGCATCATAGTTTGGGTCTCAAGAGTTTAAAAATAACCAAAGTAATTTCTGAAAGAGAAAAATACAAGCTATTAATAAAACTATGCATGCAATGTGTGTATTTTATGGCTGCGAGTTTTAAAGCACCCTCCTTCTTCCCATTCTCCAAAATAGTGAATCTCTCACAACCCGAAACTGCATTTTACGATTACGAGCACAAGAGTCCCTTTGATCTTTACTTATTGATTTAGAACACAAAAGTTAGCAAATATGGCCTTGAATGGGCTTTCTTTAACGTTAGGTATTTCAACTGACACATTGCACCTCTTACTCACACTTTATTGTTGCATTTTATCACAGCATGTGTATGGTTACCAAAATCAATTTGTCTCGTTTTGGGCTCTTAGTGTGGGAAAATCTATGTCTAAGACACCAACTGTTCCAGATATTTTTAAGCTGATTATTGATAATCAAGAATGAATTCCACTAACTGCTTGTGATCTGATTTAGCAGTTAGGCCCATGACGCAGTTGACTAGGCAGATTAGTGCATTAGTGTTCACACCACAAATATTATGTGGCAATCATCCCTGACTCCCAAAGTGGTTTGAATGATCAGACTACAATAGGTACAGTATGTTTGCAATGCAGGTCAAAGTGGTTCAAAATATAATTCTTTTTCTCATATTGAAATTTCCTATTTAGAATTTAGACTCACTGCCTATAAACAAATTGTCTACGCATCTGTTATAGGGGACCGAATCAGGTCACAGTGAAATATCAGCACCCATTACCATTAGTTCTCTCACCCTGGAACAGCTTACGCCATCCTGCATAAAAGTTTATGTTACGTGCATATAATCTCATCAGAATACAGTGGTGGTGCTATATGCTTTGTGCAGTTAACTTTGGTCTTCAAAGCCACCATTAATGTATTAGTAATATTATTTGTGACATTCTGGGAAAAACTGTCAATGTTCACATTGAAGACATTCTAGTATGCTCCTGAGTAGACTCTCAGAAAATCATCTATACATAAAAGCTGAGAAGTGTGAATTCCATGTCCCCAGCATCGAATTCCTTGCCTAAGAGGAAGTTTTCATGGAATGACTCAAAAGTGGACCACACACACACCAAAGTGGAGTCACACAAGACTGTTAAAACTTGTAGAAATTTCTGGGTTTTGCCAACTTTTATTAGAGGATTCAGTGCCATTGCAGCCCCTCTCATCTCTTTGCTATGTGGAGGAGAACATACACTTTCATGAACTTGTCAAACTAAGGCTAAAGCTTTCCAACTCTTGAAAAAAGTCTTCACCACAACTCAATTATTAAAATATCCTGACTTAACCTTATCATTCATCATACAAATGGATGCATCAGAAACTGGAGTTGGGGCCATTTAATTACAGAAACAAGGAGGCCCTTGTAAACTAGGCCAAGTGGCCTTCTTCTCCAAGGAGCTATCCCTGACCAATTGCAATGATGATATTTATAACTGAAATATTGACAGTCAAGCTAGCTAGAAGAATGGAGGCACTAGTTAGAGGGCACTGAACACCCTTTTCATAGGACCAGAAACCTCAAATATCTTAAGACAGCTAGATGATTAAACTCTCAATAAGCCAGTTGGTCCATCTACTTTTCTTGCTTCTAAATTTCCAATTTCCAATCTCAAATCATTTTGGATCCAACAAGGATGTAGACAAAAAAAAAAAAAAAAGGAATTTCAAGAAAGAAAAAAAGCCTTGTTTCTGGGAAATGAGAATAATTTTTTGTGTAAAAAGATAAAATAATCTTTTCAAGCATGTTTTGCATTAGAAAGGTAATCTAATTTTAAGAAAATATATCTAACTTTGTCTTAATAAGACCTTCCAGCAAATATTAAGCTAGATTTAACCAGTAACATGCAAACAATGGTTTGCATAATATTCCAGCAGAGGAACACAATTATTTTCCTTATATTAAGACTAAGACCACTTGCACAACTTAATTTTTTCAATGAAGCAGATATGTGTCATGGTTATACTGAAATCCACACTGAACTACATTACCCATCAGCCCCAGCATGTCACCTGACCATGTCACATGTCCCACTGATCACTCACACATGTTCTGTGTTACCACTAATAAGCACTCCTATATAAGTTCTAGTTTTTCAGCACCTGATTGTCAAACTTTTGTTGTTGTCATGTTCATGTGTGAACCCTTGAGTTAATGACCTTAAAAAAGCTAATTGGAGTCTCGTTAAGAAAATCAGTTTGGAGGTGTGGACTACAGCTACTTTGACTGATAAAAACCCCTCAAACTTTTGGCGTTTGCTCTGCACAAGAAGCACATGCTTATGTGAGACATGTCTTGCCACAAATGAGCTTTCAGATGATCAAGAATTGTTGATTTACATAAAGCTGGCAAGGGTTACAAAGTGACTTCAAAGTCTTTAGAAATTCACCAGTCTACAGTTTTGCAAACATTCTACAAATGGAGACACTTTGGGGCTGTTGCTACTCTACCAAGAAGTGGGCGCCCAGTCAAAATGACACCAAGAGCACAATGAAGACTCATCAGTTAGGTAAAGAAACAACCCCAAATGACAGCCAAAGACTTGAAGACATCATTGTAACTGGCTAACATCTCTGTTCGTGAGTCTACAATATGTAAAACATTGAACAAGCAGGGTATCTACGGCAGGACACCACGAAGGAAGCCACTGCTTACTAAAAAGAACATTGCTGCACGCCTGAAGTTTGCAAAAGAGCACAGTGACACTCCACAGTGGTATTGGCAAAATGTTTTGTGGACTGATGAAACTAAGATTGAACTACTTGGGGGGAAAAACCACACACCACTACATCTGGCATAGAAAGGGCATATCATCATGAAAACATCATCCCAACCATAAAATATGGTGGAGGAAATATCATGATTTGGGCCTGTTTTGCTGCATCAGGGCCTGGCCAGCTTGCAATCGTTGAGGGGAAGATGAATTCCCAAGTATATCAGACAATTCTTCAGGGTAATGTGCGAATGTCTGTACGTCAGCTGAAACTGTGTAGAAGTTGGGTGATGCAACAGGACAACGACCCAAAACACCGGCGCAAGTCCACAACAGAATGGCTTCAGAAAAACAAAATCCGCCTTTTGGAGTGGCCAAGTCAGAGCCCAGACCTCAAC
>JANDJT010000002.1:7149553-7175374 GCA_024331685.1 Stegophilus panzeri
TCTTTGGACTGGGGGAGGAAACCGGAGTACCCGGAGGAAACCCCCGCAGCACGGGGAGAACATGCAAACTCTGCACAGACAGGGCCACGGTGGGAATTGAACCCCCAGCCTTGGAGGTGTGAGGTGAACGTGCTACCCACTAAGCCACCATGCGCCCTCGCTTTAATTCCTAAAATAAATTTAAAAATCCCAATCAGCAGGGTTTACGATATTTATAACATTAAGAAATACATTTCACATTCAAGATTGGAATCACCAAATGCTAATGTTTAGGGTGGGCGATATGACTACAATCTCATTTCATGATAGCGATATGTTTTCTCAGGTAGGTCTATCAGTAGTATTCAAGTAAAAAATACTACAGAAATTATATAAAGCAATTAAATGTAAAATAAAACAGACTTCACTGTATGACATGTACGGTGATTCTTATTAAATTTACTGAAGTTATTCAAATGAGTCAAATGAGTGATTGAATGATTTTCTCTTTGACTTTTGTTGTTTGATTAACATTAATGACACAGACAGCAGCAGGTTTACTTGACTGCTGTCACTTTAAGACCTAATGCACAGATCCAATATTCTGTATTGACACACCTCTGATTTTCCCTCCAACAGTTTACATTCACTTAAGACATAACTGACTGTGTTTGCATGAATACTCAGCCAGACCTGCATTTTGACATGATGTGTGTGTATTTATTTAGACCGTCCAAGTGTAATAAGCCACTATTTGCCTTAATTGCCAAGGCTGAGTCCGAGTCGAGTCCAGAAAGTAATTAAATTGAAAAAATTTTTAAACTGCAATTGTAAACTCAACACTGAGCTGTTAAATTAATATTTTAACCTTCACAAACCAATGGCAACATAAACATAACAAAAAATACCACTATTACATTTTGCCATTGCCATTTAATTTTTTTTTTTCATGAAAACGCTACTTACGTATTTCTGGTAGAATCTCAGCCAGCAACTTTACTTCCGTACATCACGTTCCTATAGTGAAGTGTTCTAGCGGCAAATCTCGTTCATACGATTCATTTTACAATGATTAAGCTATTGCAACATTATTACTATTATTATTATTATTATTATTATTATTATTATTATTATTATAGTATTATATATTATATATTATAAGTTAAAGTATAAACGGTGGGAAGATAGTAATTCGGCTGAACATTGTTGTGTCCTGTTATGTGAGACTTCCTCAAAGTTCAACTCTTCCATGTTTAAATGCATCTTTATATATATTTTTTACTCTGCAACACTGATTAAAATGACATGTAATGAAGGTTTTAATAAAAAAAATAAAAAATAAAAGTTCTATGATTTAACTATATTCAAAAATGTACCATTACAGTGAACCATGTACTCGAGTTGTCATGGACTGGAGGAGGAAGTGGATGCAAGTGCAGATAATTTATTGTATAAAGTAAATTTTAATTAGATGAATAAATACAAATAATGCAAAGACAGTTATGTACTGTCAAACGGAGACTTAGCTAGAGTCTCTAGTCGTATATAGCATGAGAATACTCCCCCTCAAAGTTATCGATGTAACTCGAAATATATCACTTGAATCCCTTCTTCTTCTTACTGTTGGGTGTAACAGCGGACTGCCTCACAATACGATTAACGTTCACGGTAATCTGGGGAAGCTCTTGTAAACAGCGAGTGTAAAACGTCATACTCTCCTGAGGCATCTTCACACAGTTATCGCAAATAGCGAAAACAGCTTCCGGCACGGTACCGGATGTAACTGAGCTGGCTGAGACAAAACATGGAAGCGATCATGCATAGAGTCCATTCGGTACTTGCACGATGAGGCAGCTTTCTGTGCACATGCAGAAAAAGCCCCCTGATCAGGCAGGATGACATTCATTCATTTCTTGTTGTCTTAATTTTACATTATCAATTTTTTAATCTTTCTTTTCATGTTATACATGACGCGTGCTTGACTGTACTCTGAAAAATTTCCAATTCCAAAAATGTCCGTGTCAAGTTCGAGTATAAATTTACCCGAGTGCGTGACAAGTCCGAGTTCGTTCATAATTGAACTCGAGTCCGGACTTTTGGAGACTTTTGACCCTTGTTTACCCTGAATAATAATAATAATAATAATAATAATAATAATAATAATAATAAGCCTCGTTTATCAAGCTGGATACAAACAAAATTTTTTGTAAATCATTTGCAAGAGCATTTACACAAGAAATGTGGTATTTGTGAAAGTCTAGGTAGTTGGGAAAATAATATCGTATAAGAGCCCCTGAGATACATGTGTAAATTTATATATAAGGACACTGCAAGTTAAATTTTGTTATAAACAATATTATGCACTGAAACTGTATAAGTGAACACAAATAACACAAGTGGGATCTACTGTATGTGAATGTGAACTACTGTATATATGATAATAAAATAATCATGTGTAAAAATCATATGTACGCTACATATGAAAAATAACATGAAAAATAAATTAATCATGTGTAAAGATCCCATACATTTTCTATACCACTTATCCTTCAGGGTCACGGGGAGCCTGGAGCCTATCCCAGGGAGCATATGGCACAAGGCGGGGTACACCCTGGACGGGGTGCCAATCCATCGCAGGGCAGAATCACGCACCCATTCATACACGACGGACACAATCAGCCTACCATGCATGTCTTTGGACTGCGGGAGGAAACTGGAGTACCCAGAGGAACCCCTCGCAGCAGGGGGAGAACATGCAATTTCCACACACATAGAGCAGAAAAAATGCATAAAAGTCACAATTGAAAATAAATTAATTGTATGTAAAAATCACATGAAAATCAATGAATCATGTAAAAAAAATCACCTGTGAAAATGAAGAGACATATATTACATTTGAAAAATGGATGGAAAAAAATGGAAATAAAAACATGACGTGTCTAAAGACAACATGTGAATCATATCATAATTCACATATGAAGTTCATGTCACTTTTCTGTAAGGGATATCAGACTTTCTTCACTGGATGGGAACCTTACTAATAGTAGATTTTTATTAGTAGTAGATTTTATAATATAGTATATTATATAGTATAATATATATAAAATAGTAGATTTTTAAAAAAATATATAGCTCAACTGTTTACTCACTTTAAAATAAGGTGGCAGTACCTGTCCGATCTTTGACTCCGTCCTTGCTACCCCCTTTAAGGAAACCAAACAGGAAAACTAAATGTGTAGGGATATAGATCTACTTATTCACAAAATTTTAATTTGTTAAAATATATCTTATTTCAAAGCAAAATAACCCAACTCACACTAAAAATGTTTAAGCCACACCATCAGTTTTCACATTCTGTTTAATCAGTCTGTACAGGATTTCTTGGAGTTCCTTTGTAATTGGTGCAGCCAAAAAGGCTTGTTGTGGCTTTTCTTTTATTTTCTTTTATTTGTGATGCATTTTTTGCAGAAAACTACTTGAATTTGTAAAACTGCAATTGCACAAAATTGTTTTGCACGGTCTTTCACAGTGATGTTCGTGGGTAAATGAGACCTTTCAGCTGTACTTATGTTCAATGCACGTGAATTGCAGAGGGCTTTGGCAGAATGCACATTGTGATGACGTCATATGACGCATCTTGGCCCAAAGCTGCGGAAAATCTAACTTGCGGTAATTTTGAAAAATTGCATGCTCCGAATATTGCGGAGTTTGCTTGATTTTGCATTAAGTTCTGCCATCGCAAAATCCTGGAGGAACTGTTTCATTGCATCCTTTTATATGGACATAAAGTGTCAAAGTGTTGCATAACTGTGCTGAAACAATGGCTGTGTTCTCAATACAACTGCGAATCTCGTGCCTTGAATGTCCTGTTCAAAATAGACTGGTCATGGGGACAGACTTTGAGTTGATAACTGAAGTTCAGGATGAAACAAAGAGCAAAGCACTGTTATGATTACAGGGGACTGAGCTGTTACTGTGGTCTCTCTGAAGAAACTTAGCGAGTCTCTCGGAGTCAGTCAAGGCTGAATGTTGGACTTACCATAGATTAGTGTAAATAATACTACATTTAAGTTGTTTGGGGTTTTGCTGACAGATGCCAAAGAGTACAAGGACCACAAATGACTCTTTTGAAAAAAGAATGTCTTGTTGGCTTTGGCGCCTTGTTTTTGAACTTGAATCAGGCACTTAATTCCTTTCCTTCGGAATGGATTTTGCAGAGATGATCCATGCGCTGTTTCTCTTGTGAGTGGGAAAAAGGGGGGAGAAAAACCCGGGCTGAAGCACTTGTTTAGATTCAAAGCCCATTGACTGGCTGACAAGCCTAAGCAACGTGGGCCTCACAGGGTGAGAGAGCGAGAGCAGATGCAAGAGATTGAGGAGGCGCAGAGCGATAAAAAGCACACATAGTCCAGCTTTACTGTAATCTATGCTTTTAAAAGCCATCTCTATTCTGCCTCCAGAGTGGCTCAGGCACACAGACACTGAAAGGCTTTTACTGAGCTTTGCCAGCTCAGAGTGCTGAACCCCAGTATCTGATAGCCCTTTCCCCTTTCAGACACCCTCTCAAAGCCCTGAATGGCCATGGCTGTTTGCGTTAAAGAACACAATACTCCCCCTCCTACATTTTGTATACCCACCTATATTGTGTGCATTCAGAGAAGGAGACAGAAGGTTTCTTGAAGGTAAGATACACAACGGTAACCTTGTGGATTTCAGGGGTCAAAAACACAACTGTTGTACCATCTCACAGTATGAATTTATTTAGAATACATTTTTAAAAATACATATTTTAAAACAAACAAAAACAAAAAAAATTGAAAGAACAGTCTTACACTAAAAAACCTCAAAACTCATCAACGCATATGTAAATAAGTCTGAACCCATCAACTATTTTCATATTCTGACTCAGAATGCTCAGAAGGGTAGCATTTTGTGTGGTTTATATTATTAGAAATACTAATAATATAAACTAGAAAGCTACAAATTATGATAATATAGACTTATAAATCATTAGTAGGGCTGTAGTCAAGACCGCCATTGTGAAGTCCAAGACCAGGATTAGCTGAGATCAAGTCAAGATGGAGTCTTAAAGGGTCAAGGCAAAATCAAGAGTCCAAATGAAAGCATGACAGAGTCAAGATTGAGACCAAAAACCAACAAATTATTTTCGAGACTTCATGGGTCCTTTACTTCAGTGGTTACCAACCATGTTTCTGGAGATCTACCTTTCTGCAGGTTTCACTGCAAGGTTTTTCAGTTTTTTCTGCAACTCACTTGTTTTAGTTGATCAAGAACGTCTTAAGGCAATGATTAGATGGTCAGTTTGACACAATTATTGTTGGAGTTAAAGTTTTCAGGAAGGTAGATCTCCAGGAAGAGGGTTGGTGACCACTACTTTACTCCTACTTGATGGCTTCATTCATGTATTTGCCAATGATTATGCTGTTTTGAAGAAGGAATTACTTCTTGTCAAACTTTGTGCATGCAAAAAAAAAACCCAAAAAAACAAACCCAACACAAACATGGAGTGGAGTGGCATTTTTATGTTGTGTTATATGTTTGTTTTAATAGCACTATGGAATGGAGATGGACTATTATGCTTATTACCAATTTTGTTACCAATTTTTATTTTGGTTACAGGACGTCTGAAATGCCAGTATGGATGGTTCGTGTTTGACAGGATTTAATACGATAGAGAATTTCTTCTGTCGTGGGAGAATCTCTCTCCGGTGAACCAACATGTGGATTTCTTCTTCCCGGGCCTGAGGGATCTTACTGATGGATTTAATTTTAAAACCCACTTTAGTCAACGACCGAGGAAGTGAGGGAGAAAAGGTGGGGTACGTGAAAGAATGAGAAAGAGACTGTTGTCCCGCATTCCACTACCATCCATTATTTTAGCAAATTCTCAGTCTCTGCGCAACAAGATAGAGGAATTACACGCACATGTTCGTTTTCAACACGAATTTAGAGAGAGTTGTTTGCTTTCAATTACGGAGACATGGCTATCAAAATCGAACTCTGATAAAGAACTGTTAATCAATGCATTAAATGGTCCATTTCATACTGAGGGATAACTGGCAAGATGCAGGGGGAGGAGAATATGTGAATGAACGTTTGTGCAAGACTGTTGTGGTGAGAGAGCGACTATGCACCAAGGATACTAAGATGCTCACGGTATCCCTCTGTCCACGTTACTTGTCTAAAGAGTTTCCCCAAATATTCGTGTCTGTGGTATATAGTCACCCAAATGCGAATGCGAACCTGGCCACAGAGTACTTCGAGAAGAGTGTTACGAAATTTCAGTCATTACTTCCAGACGCTCAGATTTTTATGATGGGTGATTTTAATAACTGTGCATTGGAAAAATCTGTAAGGAATATGCAGCAGTATGTCATGTTTCCAACTAGGCATAATAGGATTTTGGACCGATGCTATGGCTCTATTAAAGAAGCATACAAATCTACCCTACTACCTCCATTAAGTTAGTCAGATCATAATTGTGTTCATCTTATACCATGCTATAGTACTGAACTGAAGATGGGTAAAGTTCAAACAAAAACTGTGAAAGCTTGGACTGAAAATGCTATTGTGATGTTACAAGGATGCTTTGATCGCACCTTATAGAATGTGTTCCTGGATTCATCTGCTGATATTGATAGGTTTAATGATGTAGTCAGTTCTTGGTAACTTATTGTTTTAATTCTGTCATTCCTGAAAAAGTTGTTAAGCTATGTCCAAACAGTAAGCCATGGGTGAGTAAGCATCTTAAGTGTTTGTTGACTAAGAAACGATCTGCCTTTTATCGGGGGAACTTGCTTGAAGTTAAAAATGATTACACTTGAAATTAAGAGGGCAAAAAGAAGCTATAAGGATAAAGTGGAGTCTAAATTAAGAACAAATTGTATGAGCTCAGTATGGGACAGCCTAAAATTAATGACAAGTCTAAATAATGGGTGTAGAAAAAGAGTGGAATTGAGCGGTTATAAGTCAGATAGCATTCTTGTGGAGGAATTTAATAAGTTTTATGCTAGATTTGAAGAGCAGGATTGTAGCATAAGGAATGCAGACTTTCAGGATGGGAGCCTACAGGCTTCCTTTAATGAGGAATGTGTAGTTAAACTTTTTAAACAGTGTAAAACTAAAGTGGGTTCTGGCCCTGATGGAATAACTGGTAGAGTGTTCAAACAGTGTGCAGAGCAATTGGGTCCTATTTTTACTTACATTTTTAATTGGTCACTTGATGTACGGTATGTGCCAAAACTTTGGAAACAGTCTATTATTATCCCTGTAGCAAAAAAACAATTGTCCTAAAGGCTTGACAGATTATAGACGAGTCACCTTGACTTCACTTGTAATGAAGGTATACGAGAAATTAGTAAAAGAGGTATTCATGGAAAAAACAAAATTTCTTGACCCGATGTAATCTGCCTACAGGACGAGGAGAGGCATGAAAGATGCAACATTGAACTTACTAGCCCTGTCGTATAAACATCTGGAGGGAAGCAGTAATCATGCTAGGCTTTTATTTGTAGATTTTCCTTCTGCATTTAATACAATTCAACTGAGTTTGTTGGTCTACAAACTCCGATTGGGTTTTGGTGTAAATGCAAGTATGGCTGCTTGGTTGTTTGATTTTCTCACTAAGAGGTCACAGAGAGTAAGGGTCAATAGTAGCCTGTCAGGTCCAATAGCTACATCTATGGCTCCCCTCAGGGATGTGCACTTTCTCCTCTCCTCTACATCCTTTACACCAATGAGTGTCATCGTCAATTTGAGAACCGGTACATTCTGAAGTTTGTTGAAGGCACAGTAGAGGTAAGTTTGTAGGTTGGTGAGGAGAGGGATCATGAGCCTATTGTTGATTACTTTACAAATTGGTGTCAGGAGGCTGGTCTACTTCTGAATGTTGATAAAACCAAGGATATGAGTATTGATTTTAGGTGTAATCAGGCAGCAGTGTCATTCAAAACTATTGATAATCATCCGATTGAATTGATTGAAAGTTACAAGTATTTAGGCACTGTAATTGATCAAAAAAAAAATTATTTGTAGAGAATACTGATAGACTGAGTAAGATGAGTCAGCAAAAACTCTTTTGTTAGCCAAATTTAATATTGACAGGACATTGATGACCGTGTTTTACAAGGCATATATTAAATCAATTTTAACATTTTCATTGATTTGTTGGTTTGCCTCTTTGAAAGTCAAGCAAAAAAATGCAATGGCAAAAGTTGTAAATAACCGTAGCAAAGAATTGTGTGAAATTATTGCCTGGGTTGTCAGGTTTATTTAATATGCAGGTGATTAATAAAGCGAAACACATTATGTCTGACACATCTCACCCCCTTCATGATTCTTTTCACCTGCTTCATAGATTCAAATTTCCCTTTGCTCCATGTGCTAGAAATTTGCTCAATTTAAATAGGAATAGGTAGTTTTCTTTTTAAAGTTTGTATTTTAATGTATTATTGATGTTGTGTATTTGTCCGTCTTTGTCTGTATGTGGTGGTAAACTTCTATGCTGCAGAACAAATTGCCCCTAAGTGGGACAATAAAAGATTACTAAACTAAACTAAAAAAGCCAATACAGAAAACGTTTCGAGACTGAACTCGAGTCCAAGTTCTACAGCCCTAATCATTAGCTCCTGGTCAGAGAGCATTTTACATAGCTCTGCTACTTAAGGGATAATGACAAGCCTTTTTTTCTTTCTTTAACATGATCATCTGCTTTAAAATGATTAACATGTGTAATGAGTGATTATATTAAACTTACATTGAGATGCCCGTTGAAAAACATCAACCACAACCAGCTCCCCCAACCACACACAATTTCTGTGTTGGATGTTGTTGGATGTATCATTATTCTGGTTAAAAGATCCATCTATAGCCACATCTGAACCTCCTGGTAGATGCAGCTTGGTGTAAAATTCAGAACATCATCAGTCTCTGGACCCTGGACCACCCTGGACCACCAGCTTCAAAGCACCCTTGATCCACCACCATATGTTAAACTATTTGTGGTTGGTTTTCCTTATCTGTCTCCAGGTTTTGCTAAACATGCCTAGCCAGAATGTTATTTAAAATTAATATCAAAGGTGTTGGGTGAATTTTAAGATTTTGCCAGGTCATGTTCTATTGTACCATTTTTCCTATATCCCCAATTATCCTTAATAGTTTTTAAAAAATATTTTAAATCTGCTTAAGTTTTATTTTTATGTCCATAACATGACTATTGCATGTTACAACCATCTGTGTCTTTGAAACCTCTTTGTTTGCAAGTCGCATATGAAGGACCTGTTCCTCATTACTTCCATAATGCCTTCATTTAAAAGGGATTTTAGATGTGTATTTCCTCACATTTGTTCAGAGACAACAAGAGTTTCTGGATAACTGCAATTTAAAAAATATTTAGTCAAGCATGACAATTTGTTTGCATTTAGGTTAAATAGTTTTAGGGGAGTCAATAAATTTGCTGCATATGTGAAGAGTTTTCTCTATTTCGTTCATTTTTGACTGTTCTCTTGAAGGGTGCCCATAATTATGTATAACACTGTCTTGAGTTATGTGGTTACTTTATCCTGTCCATTTATCAACCAAAGTTAGTGCTTCATTTACAAAACATCACTACCATATAATATGTAACTGGATAAGAACAAATTTATTCATAAAGGAGCATTTACACAAGAAATGTGATATTCATAAAAATCCAATTTGTTACAAAAAAGTTCATAGTTCAACATCCATAGTGTTCATACACTGAGAGAACTCCTGAGTTTGTATAAATTTATGTATATTTACATATTTATACGGGTTAGGCTGTCAAGTTTGTTGATGACATTAATTTCAGTGAACATTTTGTGAAATTAGTTTGTTTCATATGAATGAAGAAAGCAATCAATGCATTAAAACAAACAAAACAAAAGAAATACAGTAGCACCCTTTAAAAGAAGAAGAGTTAGTGCATGTGCATGTTGGCTAATATGCTGCAGTGGCTGAGCTGCATTACTGGAGGATTTAGCACATGCCTCATTTAAGAGATGCTCTTTCACAGTTTAGCTGTCATTTCGTCGTTTTCAGCTCTGCTTGCTTTTCTTTTTATGGAGTTTTGTGGGCATCACTTCTGTAACACACACGTGAGTATAAAGAAAATCAATGTTAACATTGTTAATCTGGCAGGAATTTTTTTAGTTCAGATTGGCCTACAAAAACATTTACATACAACTATCCTAAAAATTTGTTTGATAAATGATAGCCATAGACATACTGCATAGCATAGCTCCTTCTTTTATTTAGAGGTATATATGTACCCATCATATTGTACCCATTTACAGTGGGGGAAATGAGTATTACGCATAACTTTATTTATGAACTTTAATTTTGTGAATTCTTTATATGTGTGGATTTCTTGACTGATGTCTGGTGAAAATTGCATGTAAAGAGCCTCATTGGAAATATATTTACTGAAATAAATGTTGGCACGTTCAATGCTTATTTCCCCCACTGTAGCTCTAAATGTATCTAAAATTTGTGTTATAGTATCTCTTGCTAACTCTGACTAAAATTAGCTGGAGAAAACAGTCCATTTAATCTGCAGCAGACTTACTGAGTAATACAAGGCCATTTATTGCATGTTCCCAGAATACTGCTATGACTGTATTTTTTTCCATGATATATTGTGTAGTGAAGTTATCTATGGAGAGACATGCCATACGTCAGAACTATGTCAGGAAAAGAAGCGTGTATGTGGAACTTGTGTGTGGGATTGGAGCAATATTGCAGACGCAAAAACTCTGTTGTCATTAGTGGGAGGCAGATAAGAGAGTCAGGCAGTCAGACCAAACACAGATGGTTAATTCATTTGTTCTCAAGGTTTCTTGGGAAGGTTGTCCACATTTCAGTGTAATGTTATTCCAATAGTGGACAATTCTATGAGGTTTGTGTCCTGCACATCCAATTGTTTATTGTACTGTAGCGTGTGCAACCATGACTGGCTTTAGAGCAGTTTTTTGATGGGTGTTGTCATTGGGTGTTGTCTAGTAATCATTGTTCATTCAGATTATTGTTCATTGTTGTTCTCTGTTCCTGCAGCTCCTGTTTATTCCACTGGAGTTTTAAAATGGAGTTGTCATAGTCAATAATTCGAGCATGTCTCTGCTGTGACTGTGAAAATGCCTGCACAATTGCTCGAATGGAAATATGACTTCCTTGGGGTGAAAGCGCTTTATTGACCATCCTCCCTTCGGTCACTTGAGTGTTGTATAAAACCTGAATGTTCAATTTTGTAGAGGCAAAGACAGGACATATCCAGAGACAATGTGGTCAAAGGGAACATGGGTAACGCCAGTGGGTGAATTACAGATAATACTGACAGAGCAATGCCAAAAGTTAAAAGAATTAACAGCTTGAACAATGCTAGTGAAGGTGTCTTCATTACATTTTAGTTAGGCAGTTAGAGCATTTACTCCTCAATCAACTCCTGAGAGTGTCCACTTTCAATGCACAAAGTTCAATACTTATACACACTTGTGTCCAGAGTTTGTACATTCTTATAGGACAAAGGGCAAGGCACGCTGATATGGAAAAATAATTCACAAAGTGGGTTTTATTCCTATAACAGCATGTCCTGAACACTACAGTGATTTGCCAATGATTGTAATTTATTAATAAACAAACACATTGTGCCTTTTAGACATTCATAGTTATGGAGTTAAATATGAATACATTATTCGGGAAGAACAGATAATGTGTTCTAAACAGATTTTTAAACAGAACTAATTTTTAAAAAGCTTGCCTGAAAGGTTTGCCTGGCATCTGGTTGATACTAGTCTAGACTAAAAACAGTTAACATTAGCAGTAGGTTTTTACTTTCATTCAGACAAGCTGTCAGATATGAAGCTATTTGGACAAAGAAAGCCCACACTCATTAACATGAACGTGCACCATGTATTTACAGCATTCATTCATAGTCAGGGTTACAGTAGATTAAATTAGGCTACCAGTTTGTTTATATTTTGGGAAATAGCTCCAACTAAATGTCAACAGAAGGTAAAAGCAAAAATAATAACTGCACAAGTGGGATGAAATAAAAAAAAAAGTCCTGTGCACATCTCTGGATGATTTCTCTTGTTGATTATTTAAAAAAAAAAAAAATAATTCTAGTTTTTCAGACCTAGTTTTTCTAGGTCACTCGCACTTTGAGTTTAAATCCAAATACAGATGCAGATACAGATATGTACAGCACAAAACAGTACTCTACATACGATAGTATGTACGATAGTACACTAGCTGAAATGTATTAAGGCAAACCTGTAACAAGGCAAGATTTTTAAAGCATCTGTAAAACTGAATTACTGAGCAGCAAGTTTTAGCAAAGCAAGCTGACAGTAAAAGAAACTTTCAAATTATATACATACTAATACCTCTAGATTTCCATTTAGCTCTTTTTAGTGAATGGGAGCTGACTGTGTATAATGATGCATTTAGACAGAGCATTGCTCCTTGCATAGGAGCAGATATCAATATGAATTGGGGAACCACAAACACCATCAATCCATGATGCACCCACAGGTCCATACTAAACTCTCAAATGAAATCAAAGAAAAAGCACAGCTTTCCCTTAGGCATACTCCAATACACACACTGACGAAGGGGGCTTTTTCTGTGTAGAGAAATGTCTATTGTGGCGCTGGTGAATCAGTCCCCCATTAGGAGGCCCGTCACCATAATATGGCTTTGCGAGGTTCATTCCACAGGCCTGGCTATAATATCCCTGTAATGGCATGAGCACACTTTTCCCATGATACTACTATATACACCAATCCATTATGAGTAAGTTTTTTCTCTACAATAGGCTTTGTCAAGGTTTGAATCCTTCACAAGCAAATTAAAGTGCTTACAAATCATGGTGTCCATTGGAAGGTGGATGGTTGTATCTTTGAGGTTGACCCCATGACAACAAATTACAACAGAAACTTTCATAATGCTTACTGAGGTTTGGAGTTGAATGGGTGTGAGGAGTTATGCAGGAAGGGCCCGTTCTGTATTATACCAAAAGACTCTTATTTCTAAGTAGGACTGCGAATGAATGAGGTTCTCTGATTAAAGTTCTCAACAGAACGTAGGTTACAGTACATTTTAAATGCATTTGAAATGAAGATCTACATCTACTAATGAAGATCTACTAATACTTCAGTATTAGGTGTGATGGTACAAAAATGTTTTCTAATATGTTAAGGTATCTGCTTAAAATAGTATAGTAATCCCTTAATTTCCCAGGCTCCATTCACTGATGTAGACATACACACACTGTCCACTTTATTAAGAGCACCTGTACACTGTCATGAATTATTCAATCAGCCAATGCAAAAACCTATGCAAATACAGGCCAAGAGTATCCAGTGAGGGGCAGTTCTTCAGGTGGAAACACCTGGTTGATGAGAGAGATCAGAGGAGAATGGCTAGATTGGTTCTAGCTGACTGGAAGGCTATGGTAACTAACCACTCATTACAACTAGTGATCAGAAAAGCATTACAGAATGCACAACACGTCAAACTTTGAGGAAGCTGAGCTACAACAGCAGAAGCGCAAACTTCTGCAGGTGGTTCCACTCCTGTTAGCCAAGAACAGGAAACTGAGGCTACAGTGAGTTCAGGCTCATCAAAAAGGACAGTTGAAGATTGGAAACCATCACCTGGTCAAACTTCCCAGGTTTGGAGAGCCTATGCCCACTGAAGACTCAGATTCCCATTCTTGGCTGAACATTGAATTCTTGACCTGTATCTGCATGATTTTATGCATTGCACTTCTGAATATGATGATGTGGATAATTCCATGAAATATTTTTCCCAGCTCTGTATTATAAGACGGGGCTCTCTAGTGCAGACATTTTAGACTATTTAAAATTTAAGAGAGCTCTATTTTAAAGGAGACAATAGAACTCTATTTAGTTGGGAGCAGGTTGAGCCAGGGCAGCTGAGATTCTTAATATTTAAATCCTCCTGCTATTTGTGGCTAACAACCGCATTTTGTGCTGTGCCAGAATATTGCCAATTTCTGCACCACTGTCCAGAAGAATCAACAACTCTGTTATGTGGAGCATTCTGGGAGGCATCTGGTCAGTCCAAGGAAGAAGAGGGAAGAGCAAAACAAAAGTGTGTTTGCCTGCTGCCCCTGCGTGGCACCAAACCACCCCTCCCACTCTACCTCCCTGCCTCTTAGCCACGGCAACAGCGTGGCATGCATAGCTAACATAGCTGAATGTGCGCAGCCTTTTGTAAAGGCCGCAGGCACTGCGAGGTGCAAAGCTTGGCATGCTACCCCATACATTTTTTGGAACAGACTCCATGTACATCAACAACAGGCATAATATGAAATGTATTCTCTGCACTCACAGGGTAAATTCATTTTAAAAAGTTTATGCTGGTGAAACTATGGCTACCAGTCATGCCCATTATCTGACAATTTATCAGGAAGGCAAAAAAAAACTGGCAGAAGCTGGTGGTGACGGTCTGCTGAGAGAGAACTGACTCCTGGGAGACTTGGCAAGGCCTGCAAGCTTCCGAGAGCACAGATGCGTTTTAAGCCCAATTGTTAACCAATTGATTTGCATTGTTTGAATCAAACAAAAGGTCTGTGGGTACTGACGTTTTTTTAGGAGCAATACTGGTTGCATTTTATCTCATTTCCTCTACGTTCCTCTACTTAACGTTCTCTACTGCTTAGTGGTCAGTTCTATACATGTGTATAAAATGACCCATTCATTGTCACTTAAGTATACATCAGTCAAACAAGAGATATGTCATGTCCTCATTTTGGCCCCAGAACAGTGATTGAGGCGTGAATAATAGAAAGTATGCATGAAGCAGGGATGAGTGGAGATGAATGGATGGACGAGACAAGAGGAGTGAGGGTTTTCATTCAGTGCTGTGCACTAAATGCGTCCCTGATGGACGCCCAACAGCCTGTAGCAAAACAGCCATGTTATCTGAGGACACTGACCAGACTCAACCCCTGTCAACCTCAAATGCACCATATGGCTCATACAGCAGAGTACACACACACACACACACACACACACACACACTGCCAAATCCTCAAAATAGACATCTTCACACAATCTCAGCTTGAACACACTCACACACATGGACACATTTGTCACACCACAAAACACCATAATGAGCCTCATAATCTGGTAGCTCAAACCAAAATCTAAACCAGCACCCTCCTTTGTGGTGGGTACAAACATCTTGGAAAATAGACCCATATGGGGAACAAAAACCAATACAGAAGACTTAGAGTTTAGGTTGCACATCCAGTGCATTTCCCTGGACATGTATGCATGCATGTCTGGATATGTGTGAATGCATGCACTTGGGTCATATCTTTAGTTGTGCCCAAACAGTCCTAAGACCACTTGTTCATCTCTGTGGCCCCCCACTGTCTTCGCATCAGCTTCACACTTGACTAATGCATTCATGTGCAGCAAGCCCCAAAATCTCTTCAGTCATGTCCAAAACAGCACCCAATCACAAAACTCTCTTGTTTGTCTATTTCCAAACTTGATTCAAGCTATTTATAAGGTGTCATTTAAAAAAACAAAATGAACAAAACCTCCAATCAACCGCCACGCAAAGTGTTAATTTGCACAGCAGCTATGCTTTTTAGACACCGAGAGAAGAAAACATTGCTTGTGTGTGAACATGGTGCTTGGTGCAGAGTTAGACACATTGCCTCTTCAGCAGGAAAATGATAACACTTCTCCCACATTGTGATTGTTTACCAGTCCTTGCCATCTGTGCCCTCCTTTATGGACTGGCTAGCAGTGCTGAACACTCCAGTCTTGGATGAAATGGATGGATTTGGGTAGTGATGGCTAGGGGTTCCTGCAAGACTTGGGGCAAGTGATGGCATTGACAGAAACAAGCCAATTTGCTGGCAGGTGCTAGTTCTAGTGTATTTAAGGTGTATTTGGGTACCCCTCATACACTTATACAAGTCTAATCTTATCGTTATGTGAAGTGTATCAGCTGACCTAGAATCAGCACAATGGCAACTTGGCTCTTGAGATCTTTGGGCAAAAACAATAGTGGTGTTGAATGAGCTTCTGGAGAAGCCCTTAAATGCAGTTCAGTATGACTGTCCAATTTCTTGTCAGTCAACTGGTAGTTCTTTCTCAGTTTTTCCTGGTCTATCATATTCCCACTGAACATCATCATTTTCCCAAGGACCCATAAAACCTCATGTTATTTCTCAGTGGTTTTGATGTTTATACCAACAAAATGCCTGTATCAAGTTGAGGGCTCTGACAAGTACCCAAGGCATTGCTTTAATCTAAGGAGTGGTAATAAAAAGAAAGAGAGAGAAAGGATGCCTGAAGTATTTATCAGGAAATTGCATGAATACTGGTGGGAATTTCACCAGACCCAGACGAGCGTCTATGGAGCCAAGCCTTGAGATTATCATAATTGGAGACAAAGGGAAAATGTCTGAAGTTGGAATCAGTCCCAACCAGATATTACGACCCTTGACTAATACAACAATAGCTGTCATAGTCACAGCTCCTCTGTGTGCTCCTTTTCAGATGTCAGAAACATGCACAAACCTTTTAAAGAATACACAACTCTGGGATATGTGTCATTTGTAAATGTAATGCTAAGACAGACTGCATACTGACCAAACTGTGAAATGCCTGTGGTAATACTGTTTGTGACAAAAGATTATAAAAAGGTCAGTGCAGCGGTTAAAGGCAGAGAAATTAATTCCAAACTGTTATTTATCTTTTCTTTTAAAGTTCTTTTTGATATCAGTACAGTTTTACATGTGATCTAAGAGTCCAAATTGAAGACAAATACAGCTCTAAAGTGAGTTTGCCTCAGGACAGTTCAATAGAAAGCAGAAGAGCAGAAATATTTGAGTTTTTTAGGCCAGTGCCTAACAAACACATGTGTCCGCTCTAAGGAAACCAGAGGATTTGAAGAACCATCTGTTGACCAAAGCCTTAGGGAAGCAGACTAAGATGGACTTAGGATATTGCTCTCTGCAGGTGGGATGAAAATGGCAGTGGCCTCTCGGCCCCTCTGCAAGGGAGGAACGGAGAATAGTGTGGGATGTTCAGCAGAGTGGAGAAGTTAGGAGGTCAGGTAAAATTGTGGAAGGTGTCATGGCTAAGATCTCATTATTATGCATAATAAACAAGCCACAAATGAAAGCACAGATCATGAAAGCTGAAATAAGATGTTGTGTGAATGCTGTTAAACATATCTGTTCTTAAACCAGCCACATAATGATTGGTGGCTTGATTTCTAAATATCCTTTTCTTTGGTGGTTTCTGTCCACCAACTGCTGTATGTATATGTTCGTATGTATATGTAGTAGATAACTTTGCTATCTTATGTGTGTATATCTGTGTATATATTTGTAGCAAAGGCATTAGACAACGATACAAGGATGATCTACAGCAGCACTAAGATGACAAAACCTATAAAGACTATACAATAAGTGCTATTTAGAGAGAGCACAAACATTATGTAAAATAAAATTTTGCTGTAAATTTATGTGAATATAACAATGTGTAACACTGGATCAGGACATTACTCTTCCCCACCAGCAGAGGTTGTGCTCTCTTGAGTTGTAGTTTGACCCCTGATCTGAATTTACTGTTCACTTCCTTATTTCATATATGTAAACTCACAGTTTTCAGCAGTTCATTGCGAAGTCTTGCCCATTTTCTAGTTGTGTAAGTTCTGGGACTTGTTCTTTTTTGTTAGCTTTGAATGTGTCTAGAGCACAGGTATTCAAACTGTGGGGTGTGCCACACTAGGAACTGCAGGGAAAGTACAGGTGGAAAATAACAAAAATTAGACAATAGACACCAATTTTTTGAAAGGATTATATATAAAATGTATCATTTGAGAGGGTGCAAGTTCTCAAAAAAAAAAACAACAAAAAAAACAGAAGTGGGGCTCATGAGGAAAACGTTTGAATACATCTGGTCTGGAGCCTTTGTCTGTTCTTTGGACTATTCTTTGGACTATCCTCTGGTTTTGTTGTTTGATGCCTGATTGTGTTTTGACCCTAGTCTGCTCTCCTGTTTTTTGCTGGATTTTGGATTGTGTATTGGTATTGTCAATACAGCCTTCCGGCATCTGGATCCTAAATCCTCTCAAGGACAACTTCTGAGAGATCATGCTCAACAGCAACAGCATGTTTCCACCTCCACTGAGGCAGCACTGCACCCTCCTGAACTCCAGAGGCAGACATGAGTTACATAGTGCAGGCAATTAACCTGGAAGTCAAGGAGCCCAAGCTTTCTCTAGTCCCACTCGAAAAGTATAATGGGTCCCCAGGAAAATGCAAACAGTTCATAATGTAAAACTCTATCCTTTTCATGTTTTCCCTAACTGTACCTCTGAAACATTTCCTGTTGCTTCATATATTGGATAAATCCCTGGAATGATGGAGTTCCCATTTTCCACTCATCCTCACCACTTCATTTCTTTCACATTATGGAACATACAGTAGGAATATTTTCTTCAAATGGTGCATTTTCATTTTTCATCTTTCCCCCTCATCCTCTTTGTCCTTTCTAAGGTAATGGGAGGTAAGTAAAGGAAAAGATGGAAAAGAAAGAAGGAAATGGTAAAAACTGCAGTATAAATAAGATCTTATTAAGTAATATTAAGCCATTAAAATCTTATTCAATCTTATTTTAATGGAGCAATGGAAGTCATTTACTTCAGATGAAAGAGGCCAAATGCTGATTATCTTTTTAAGGATGAACATATGCCTTATATTATCAATAGCAAGTAACTTATCTGAATACAACAAAATAGTTATACGGTTAAAATGGTGGAAGCTTGTGTTGATGGAAATAAAGCATGATGTGGTCAACCTCATTTGTAAAATAAATTGTTATAGGTTTTGGTTGATATATACAATTTTTTTTTTGTGGTTTGCAATATTATTGCAAAATACAATAAGCATGTTTATTTTATTCTATTTTCAGCACTGGTCTCATGTTGCGGCATGTGGTGGAAATAATATTGCATAAACATTGATCTTTCCAGGTTTTTTCCAGTGGGACTCATTTTCCAGCAATTTAACAGATTACACATTATTATCAACGTATTGTTGGTGGGAAGATGGATGGTTTGCAGTTTCAAAACCATCCATAACGATGGGAATGGTGCGTTTAGTCCGGGATGTTCTCAGCTGTCTTGTGGTTTCTTTGTTCTGAAGGATGACATTATGTTAAATGCTTGATATATATCAGGCCACCAAAGAAGGGGACATCTGTGATTGTCCAAACATAGTAGTCCATGTCATGTAATTGCTACAGATTACTGGCTTTATTTAGTATATAACATTAGTATATATTATGTAATCTTTGCATTAATTACTATTGGGTAAAATTGGGGTGTGTTGGTTACAGGAGAATGATTTGTTGATTATTTTCCTCTTAATTTTTTTTAATGTATTAAAGAACATTGTGCTTTTTGTCCATTTATAGTTACATTTAATGTTATGGAACATTCATGTTGTCACTTGAGTTTCAGCAGCTATAAACAGACGCTTTCTCACTTTATGTAGTTGATAAGATGGTGAAAAAGCAGCTTGTTACTGAGAGATTACAAAGTCCTCCATCATGAAAACTTTCCCATGGTAGAAAATGTAAAGTTACAGCATTATCATTGACACTAGAGACTCCTGTTAATGTTAATGTTAATGTTAAATAAACATTTCCTTAAATAAAGCTTCACCATTATGTTTTTCTTTTGTTAATAGTAGCACGTTTGTTGTCCTTAATTATACTTGGGTTATGAGATCGTCTGCCATACAAATCCTTTGAGTTAGTTCTTACAACAAAACTGGTAAGGCTTTAGATTGAGTGCTTAAATATAAATCTGTGATTTGAATTACAGCCGGAACTACTGTCAGAGCTGTTTTTATAGAAACTGCATCACATCTTCTCCATCGATGTGGTAGAAAAGCATGATATTTTGGTACCTTTGATATTATGGGCGATAATGTTTATAGTTTGAATTCTACAAAATTAAAGACAGTTAAAAGACGCAAAAAATTACTTTATTCAGATGTTTAAAGGACCGCACACGTGTTCCACCAGAGCAGCCATAGAAAACCTAACTGTAGTGGTTGTATACAGTATGTCAAACATAACATGGACCATAAAAGGACATATATTTAGGGAGATCAATGAAGGCCAGGACTAGCTTAAAAGGGACCAATAAGGAACCAATAATTAACATCGATGGATGTCTCTCATTACTGATGCTCAGTGACATCTAACAGATGCTCTTCTTTCCTTTTTTGGTCAAGGTTCTGGTTTCAAGTTCATTGCTCATGCTAAATCATTATCACATTCACCTGTTTATAGTTTCCGGTTTCTGTGATGTCAGCTTTGGTCATGTGTTTTGTTTCTCTCAGAGTCACAGTCACAACACATTGTTTACGTCCTGTATGCTATCTCCTGTTTGGAGGTTTGCATTGTTAACCTGCTTTTCTTTTCTTTTCTTCTTCTTCTTTTTTTTTTTTAAACAGCACATTATGTTGTTTACTCCATGTTTTCTTTTCGAATTGATTTACGATTTGGATTCTTTAAATAAACTCTGCACATGGGTGATCACTCGGTTTTGTATAGTATCCCTGATACTTTTATCTGTTCACTTTGTTTACTCTGATTATCTTCTACATTGTAACCTCTGACCTTGACCCTAATCCCAGGATTAGTCAAGATTTAGGCAAGAAAAAAAAAACTGCTTAGTGGGAAATGTTAAAATGGTAAGTGTATGTGATTGTGCTAAACCTTGGGTGAAGCACTGTTTAGCATTCAAATTCAAATATCATCAAATTCAAATTATCAAGGATTTAATGGGATTCATTTGGTGTATTTGAAGAGGTGAAACACAAATCACTATTGCACTGTGGCGCTCTAGAACAGTACTGTTAAGAATAAGAAGTATTGTACAGGTACATTTTGTTCCCCAAGGTACAAACAATAAAATGTTCTCTAGGTACAAAAGAAGTACCCTTGACAGTTCCACCCCAATAACAAGCATTTTTACTTTAAAAGGTACACTTTATCCCCTTTTTTTCTGGAAGTATCAGTTTGATATTACTATACCAAATTCTCATCCAGTCACTGGCTGTATTACAGATTGTTCACAAGCTAAGACACTAGACCTAGTAAACTTTTAACATTATTAGTGTGTCATTCATACTTCAATTGTTAGTGTTACTCCAAGTTCCAAACCTTGTGCTCACATCTCTCCCTTTTTCCTTCCTACAAATATCTCACATTTTTTCTGGTCAATTCATGGACATCTTGAAGCCTGTGTATTACAATCAGCTCCATGCTGCAGATTCAAAATGAATAAATACACAATTTAAATGGTGTCTGCATAGTTACCCTTGTGAACGAAACATTCAAATATATACTACAAATTTATCCAAATATACTACAAAGATATGCAAATGTATTCTTGAAGAGAAGTACACTAAGTGTCGAGTATAACAACAGTATATGTTTGATGCTACAATGTTTAAATATACTGAAAGAGAATTATACTACAGTTTATACATTACACTAGCATTACTGTAGAGAATGAACTCTTTCAAAAAGGTTTCTACATAGTATCAAAAACATGTCAGTGACTTGTAACTATAGCGAACCCTTTTTGGTGCCATATTGAAAATGTTTCTTTTCTTTGTAAAGGAACCATATACAGCATGTTCCCTACAGAACCTGTAGAATGCTATAAAGAAACATGTTCTCTTGATCCAAATGCATTTTTCTCTGATATTCCATTTATCATGATATATAATGTTATATATCATTGTTTATATAATATAAACAAAAACTAAATCAATGTAATAATAATAAGAAGAGGAAAAATAACAAGAACAATAATGTAAACATAAAAATGTAACAGTAAAATATTATTATTATTATTATTTTTATTATTATTATTATTTGTAGTAGTATATTGAACTGTAGTTTATTTTCAGGAAAACTACACTCATAAGTATTTGTCTATGGAACTAATACTATCTTTAAATAGGAAATGTTAGAAATTAAAGCCTAAGAACTGTCGAAATTTAGTCTTAAGTGAGTATAGCAATAGTATATGGATAATATATGAAGTAGTAACCTCTGTGTACACTGCACTTTTAGTACACTGTAGTAAGTAAAATGTACTAAAATATACTATATTATCATAAGGGTGTAAAAAAAAGTCTCAGTGCAAGAACAAAAGTTTCATGTAGAGTGCACAAGACCAAGACGTAGCTATCAAAATCCACTAGTTTCAATACATTATATATATATATATATAATTGTCAGAGTTGACACCATCACACATTATGATTGCCAAACAACAAATTCCCTTTTCCACATAATTACTAATTAATTACACATTTTAAAAACCAGAAGTAAAATGACACAATGGAGATTCAAAAAGATTTTCAGTAAAACCCCAGGGAGCTTTCGAATCACTCTTTACTTTCAACACTGCACTTATTTTCTCATTTATCCCTGTCTCTCACACCCGTGTGCAGGGTAACAGTAAGCTGCGTGATAAAGGCCCAGGTCATTTCATCACCTTGAACTCGTGATGGTAGATGTCACGATTAGCTGTGTAGGACGTGACGCTGAAGTCATTACAGAAGCCTTTTTGACGGCAAGGTGGAAAAGCTGAGTTGCTTATTGTTTAACTTTGAGCTACAAAAAGATTGATCTGGTATGCACTGATTAATAGCCTGCTCTGAAGCGTGTGTATTCTTAAGGTTGTACCCATACACACAAAGAGTTATTTGATGTGACAGGACGTAGAAAGGCTGTTACATCATGATAAGGAAGCACACACACACACACACACACACGCACAGACATGGCATGCCATCATAACGGCACTGATGTGGCATTGTGTTACCTGCATGGCTTCTCTTTGATGTGAGATTGCTTTCACAGGCTAGAGAGCAGGCAACAAAAACAGGGCACTAGACACCTTTTCTACCACATGCGCTCCGACTGTAAGCAGCTTTGTCCATTGTGAGCGGCACACAATCGAACACTTTGTGATGGAACGATTGATACAGAGAAATTTAATCACTTTCTCTGGCTGGAGCTTTTAACTGTATCTGTGGCAGCATTGAGTGCAGTGGGACAGTCGACAATGGAAAGCTCTGTGGATGAGGGTTTGCGGCTCTAAGGCCCGGACACCAGATACCCGCCTTTGCAATATAGTTCGCTCCAGGACACGATTTACTCCTGACAAGACATCAATTTAGCAGAACGGAGGGTAAGTGATGTAGTCAGGTTGAAATAAAGGCGATATTATTTCATTAAGTATCAATCTGATTGTTCTGTATGAGTTATGATGACACTAGGGACACAGATACAGCTGGATTGAGACATATCTGATAACGTCTTGTACTATTATCTTCTTTGTGCTGCTAAATCAAATAAAGTATGTTCTCTCTCTTTTTTCTTTTTTGGTCCAAGGGGTTAAACCCCAATTCTTGCATTTCAAAGCCTTATTGAGGCCTGTAGAGCGTCGTTCCGTACAGCTTGGCTTAACTCCCACAGCGGACCCCCATTGACTCTGCAGCCTTGTTAATGGTAATAAAATCTTTTACATTTCCTTGCATGGCTGTTAAAGTTTACTACGCGCTGCCCTTTCAATGTCACTGCAGGTACATTACTGTTGTAAAAACACAACAACAACAACAACAACAACAACAACAAAAGCAACAACAAAAACAAAACAGAAAAAAAACCTTTTCTTTCCTGCCTCGCCCCCTTCTACAGTTACCCCTAATCCCTTACCAAAAGAAAAAAAAATAACACTATTATTATATGGAGCTTAAAGAGTCATCTAGGTTTCACCTTTTCATATTGTGATATCTGATATTCAAGCTTTTAAGAGGAAGAAAAGTACAGAGTTATGCTGAATTGCTTTTAGGCTGCATGGTCACAGGCTCCTTTTGACATCTGAGAGCGGTGCCAAATGTTAAACTTTTAGCACTTCTTTAGGTATTTGCTCTGCGCTGTTGTCAGAGGGTCCCAGCTTGCCCATTCCCTTCTCTGCATGCTGGGGTTTTTTTGGCCCGTAACAACATGTCAAGATAACTCTACAAGACCCAGAATTCCCCTCTGCCCTTGGTAAAGAAACTACATGGGTTTCCACAAACTTTACAGCCTAATTCTAATATGTACACTTTCAGACAAATACGGTAATCTAGAACCTTGAAGGAAAAATCTACCTTGAATGACTTTATTAATCTTTATAATTAATATTGTTTTCTTCAGTGGCATCCAAGATCCATCCATCCAGCCAGCCATTTTCCACACCGCTTATCCTATACAGGGTCGCGGGGAGCCTGGAGCCTATCCCAGGGAACTCAGGGCACAAGATGGTGGACACGCTGGAGGGGGTACAATCACACACATACATTCACACATTACGGACAATTTGGAAATGACAATCAGCCTACAACACATGTTTTTGGACTGGGGGAAACAAGAAAACTCCACGCACACAGGGCAACCCCAGAGGTATGAGGCAAACATGCTGGCATCCAAGATACATTTTATAATTTGGCTTTTTTAGTTTAAACTTCTTTCAACTTCTTTTACTTTGACTTTACTAATTCAGCACTTAAGTTTTTAGCTTCAACTTTCATGCTAATACTGCTATCAACACCATCATGCCCGTCATCTCATAGATCGCTACGTAGCTGAGTCTTTGCTGTAATTCAGAACATCTGCATTGTGTAGCTGCATTGCATTCTGGAACTTTGAGTCCAACATTTGCTCCAAACATCTCCTCTACTTCTATGCTGGATTTCTCATTAAATTGATATTGAACATTGCTGGAAATTGGTGAGTGAGAAAAGAAACCTTTGCTATTTTGTTTTAGGAACAGTGAAATCTGACCGTTATTCCATATCTTGGAGTAACCGTGTTAGCAGTGTCTCCCTGTGATCTCAACAATGCCCACAAGCGTTAACTTCTCACAGGGAATAATGACAATATCAACCACCAATTGACAAATTAGCACCAGACTCAACAAACACATCACAAATATTTCAATATAAACATATTTAATTTGTTTCAGGAAGGAGTTCACTTTTTTTTTTTTTTTTTTTTTTTTAAGGTTTTTTTGTTTTGTTGGTTCCTCTGAAGGTAAAGTTAAATGTCCTATTAAGAACCATACAACAGAGGATTCCAAGCAAAGCCCCTTTAGAAAGCTTAGAATTTTTAACTATTCAAAATTACTATTGATGTGCTGACTCAGTCAGGTTAACGCTACCAGTCAATGTGCTAATCAACTTTATTAAACCCACTAAACCCAATTTGGGGATCAGACATGCCAGCTGCCAACACTATGATCCACAATGCAAGTGTTTATTTCATAGAAATGAAAAGGCTATTAAAATTAAATTAATCAAATAATTAACCAAGGGGGATTCTGTAAAGGTGGAAAGAGTTTTATTTGAACTACTCAGCTAATTCCTCTCATGTGAAGCATAGCATTTAGTATGCATGCAAAAAGGCCAGAATAATTAAGGAAAAAGGAAAAAGGAAAGTTAGTTTCATTTCACTTTATCTGATTTCTGCTCAAAATTAAATAAACTTAAGTATACCATCACACTTGGGCTTGTCTAATTAAAGGAGGTAATGCCTTATTATCCCTGCTGGGTGGTTTGATTACAGGATGCAAATTGGGTTAAGACCAAGTGGTATTGTAGTGATTAGGGATTAGACTCCCCAAATTAAACATTTGTTAACACTTTACTTGAACACTTATGTAATCCCACAC